>CABFPE010000036.1:1129421-1176651 GCA_900660155.1 Hofstenia miamia | reverse complement strand
ATATATATATATATATATATATATATATACACATGTACAGTGGTGGCCAAAAGTATTGAGACAAAAACCAAAAAAACAACATTTTATGAACATCTATGAATAAGAGAGGATTAAAGTTAGAAATACATAATAAAACACTGTAAATATGTGCTCACAGTACTATACGACACTCAGTACTTCGTATGGAGCCCTTTGTTCTTCAACACCTGAGCAATGCGCCTTGGCATGGAACCAATCAGGCGATGACAGTAATCTGGGGTGACTTCTTGAATCCATGCTTCCTTGATAGCCTCTTGAAGGTCATGTAATGAAGATGGTTTCTTGGTAGCAACAGCTTTCTTCACTCGGGTCCAGCAATCGGTTTGAGGTCCGGGGATGACCGTGGCCGTGGTTCCAAGAGCTTGTTGAAAAATGGAGGTACCATGGAAGTCAGAAAAGAAAGGAAGCTTTTCCCTGAGAATCTACAAGTATTTCTGTGCATTGACTGTTTCTCGAGGAGCCAAAATGTACAGTCCAGCTCGACCTTAGTAAGCAATGGCACCCCAGACCATCACCTTCGGTGGGTTCTTGACTGCTGGAATTGTGTAGCGTGGTGAATATCGCTGATTGCGGGATTTTCGGATTGTTGCTTTGTAGCAGTTGAATAGTACAATCATACCCTCGTCACTGAAAATAACTTTCTGCCAGTCCTCAGCTGTTCAGTGGGCATGACAGCGACAGAAGTCGAGGCGGTCATTGATGTTCTTCAAAGACAGGTTTGGCTTCTTGGCAGGTCGTCGACTGGGGAGCTTGAATTCGCTGTGCAAACGACGGCTTATAGTTCTTGTTGAAGCAACATGTCGTTCTTGAGGCAGTTGTGCTTGGATAAATGAAGAGGATGCACAGGGATCACTGATGATTAGTCTTCTGATCATGTTATCAGTCATCACGGAGGTTATCCTTGGTCTACCGATGCGCTTCTCCTTCACAACAGCTCCAGTGTCTTTGAATTTTTTCAGTAACCGATAAGCAGAGGCACGTGATATTGACAACAGACCTGCAATCTCCTTCGCTGAATGTCCGGCATGGCACAAAGCTGCAACGGAACTCCGCGTATCAGCAGAGAACTCCCGAATTTTTGCAATTTCTGCTATAATTTGGGCAATAGTATGATCGATTTAAACTTTAACAGATTCCAGTAGAATATTAAAAGTTTTGAATTTCAAAATCCATAAATATCATCATAATTATAATTGACAATACTGCCTTAAACCATAGATATCAAAATGTTAGAGATTCAAACTAAGGAAAATTAGAAGAAAACTATCAATGTAGGCATATTTCATATTTTTGCCAGACTGTTTCAATACTTTTGGCCACCACTGTATATACAAATGTGTCAACGAGTTTAAACTTTTAAGTTCAGCTGGGCTCGACTTGCAAAAGTCTATAGGATCAGGTTAACAGCCTCCAAATTACGGGGGCTAAATGCTAAAATTTCCCTGAAAAAGAAAGAGAACAATACATTAGCTATGTTTAAATATGAAATATTGTATATCCAATGTAAGCTCGGCTCGTTGACAAGTCTGGTTCTATATATAATTCTTATGAATAAAAAAACTAGAGTTTGGAGGAACCACAATTTAATGTTACATTATATGTTGCTTAAATTATTATTGCGCTAATGTAATTAATAAGATTGTAGACCTGTGAAATAAAGTTGGAGGTGTAAATAGCAACACGAAATCCTCCATGGGAGAGAAGCAGTGACATTTTCGAGTGATGCGTGCCAAACATTTCGACCTTTGCACGAGAAAGCTTGATGTTTTCATATAAAGAGGCCATTTCATGAAGTCTGATGCGGCGGTCACCTTCAAGTCCATGTATACAAAGAATTGGCGTTTTCCTATTTTCACTGGAAAACTTCAAATGCGTTTACAAAATTTAGCTCAATAGTTACAATTAAAATTCTAAATATTATGGGGTTATCATTTGTCAGAAATTTAACAAAAAACTGCAGAGCAGGAAGCGGCGCAACAAGATTACATAACTAGCTCATCTGATATTTATCAAATGCAGTAAGAACTTTCGGATTTAATAAATATTGAAAAATTTCGTATTTGTCATAACTGCTAGTATTTGTGTAAAACAGTGTTTTAGTTCTGAATTAATCGCAATTGTAGCTTGAAAACAATGTAGTTTTGACTCAAACTAATGCCTGAAATGAATAACATATCAGAAAAATTTTTAAATTATTAAAAAGGAAATGTGGAAATTAAATATTTGTAAACACCTTTCGCATGAACCAGTTAAGATCAAATAAGTAGTTAAAATGAGCAGAAGTGATGAGTGGCGAGTCGTTTAACACTTCGGATAAACAGAAACTGTATTCGTTAAAACAGTTGTTTATTCCATCAACAGTGTTCAACAAAATGTTGTTAGTTGCGAATCGGAGTTTTTGATCTAAGGAAATTCTCCCTTCGCATTGTCGCTTTGAGGATGGATGATCTGCTTTAGAATTAGCATTGTCCATTATTGTGTAACAAATGCTGGATTTTCTGTTTCTAAATTAGAAAAAATTAAAAGTTTGCATTGAATTAAAAAAAAACACAGCTTTATGTCATATGTGAACAGAAAACATATTTTGATTAAAATATTATTTTACTTTTGTGCTTCAAAAGAATGGCTATACTGTTTACAAACAATTTCCANATTGTAGCTTGAAAACAATGTAGTTTTGACTCAAACTAATGCCTGAAATGAATAACATATCAGAAAAATTTTTAAAAACGATTAATTATTAAAAAGGAAATGTGGAAATTAAATATTTGTAAACACCTTTCGCATGAACCAGTTAAGATCAAATAAGTAGTTAAAATGAGCAGAAGTGATGAGTGGCGAGTCGTTTAACACTTCGGATAAACAGAAACTGTATTCGTTAAAACAGTTGTTTATTCCATCAACAGTGTTCAACAAAATGTTGTTAGTTGCGAATCGGAGTTTTTGATCTAAGGAAATTCTCCCTTCGCATTGTCGCTTTGAGGATGGATGATCTGCTTTAGAATTAGCATTGTCCATTATTGTGTAACAAATGCTGGATTTTCTGTTTCTAAATTAGAAAAAATTAAAAGTTTGCATTGAATTAAAAAAAAACACAGCTTTATGTCATATGTGAACAGAAAACATATTTTGATTAAAATATTATTTTACTTTTGTGCTTCAAAAGAATGGCTATACTGTTTACAAACAATTTCCAAGTAATTTGTGTTTGATTGGAAGCCATGAAAATTAATAATCCTTATAAATTGGACTAATCTCGAATTAAATACATAAATTTCGAAAAAGTACAACTGCTTTAAGAAAATTAAGAAACTATGTTCCCATGCACAGGTAGATGCCAAGTTTGTCCATTGGAATTGGTATTCAATTGGATTCCATTTGGGCATTGGAATTGGTGGGACAAGGCAAGTTAGCAATTCATCGGTTTCCAATTGGATTTTCATTGGAATGATTTTATTAAACTTAAACCGCGTTTTTGAAGGAGAAACCGTTTTCCAAATTACAAATTGGTAAGTCTATTAGCAAATATGAAAATCGCGAAGCATGGTTGGTTCTGTTGGGGAACATGTTTCAATACATTTCTAGTAAAGCGTATTACTGTGACTGAAGTTGTTGGAAAAATTAACAATTTTTCTTTGAAAATTTCGAATTTTTGAAAAAGATTTAAATACTCTCGATACCTAATGTCCATGCCTCTATAAGCTTTTTAGAATATGTGCAAAGATATTCCAAACCTCTTGAGGCGCAATGGCACGTCTCGATGGGACAGAATCTGTTTGCTAATTAAGGGCGAAAAGGAAAAAGGAGACTCCTTCTATCACGTGGTGCTTTCATATTGAGCATAGCGTTAATAGCTTTTGAGCTACGAGCGTTTAAAAATTATTTATAGGATAATGAAAAATTTTCAAAAATCCTCAGGCTGCTAAAGGTTAAAATGTTGAAATATCAAATCTATTTTTATATGGTTTTTAATGGATTTCGCAAAAAAATATCAGACAGTCTACTATAACAGCAAAATATGTCATGATCTCTCTATCTAAGAACATACAACTGTAGAACATGCATATAAACAAAGTTTTCTGTCATTTTAACTTAATTCTTAATGCTAGAGTTACGCTAAATATTGTATCGTAATTGAAACGTCCTCCCACACTAAATTAATTTAGGTTCCTATAGTTTGCAAAATTGTTCGTTTTTTAATAACATAGTTTCAAACAAAACTTAGTGTTTGAGTTGTAAATACTAGATGATTTTGTTAATAACAGAATTCAGTATAGTCAAATTATCAATAGCAGTATTTTAGAAGCTAAACCAGGATTCACAGGGTATACATTTAATAAAGTTTGTGATTTACCTTAACAACAAATTGGGAAAACTAAATATAAGTAAGTAAATTTATTATAACTCCATTTGACTCCAGGAAATAAATTCATATAACAATTCAAAAAGCATGTTTTTTCCATAAAAACTTGACAAAGCATTCAGTTGAATAAAACAAAAAATACGTTCACGTAGTTATCTAGTTATCTCAGATATATGCTACATATACTAGGGTTAAACATATGTAACATCCAATAAAATTCAAATTTTGACAGCATCCCCCTCTCAGTTTTGTTCAGAGACTGTTACTGCACCACTCCGCCCTTGAGTGCATTATAATTAGATGCATATCAAAAATATGGAAAATATTTTCCAAAGAAAATTTGTATGAGCAAACTCAAAATGGCATTCCAATGGGAGGATTCTAAAATTTCAAGATTTAAATTGGAATGGATTTTACAGAGAACTCTGACCAATGAATGAAGTTGGCTGCGCATTGACGAAAATATCACCATTAGCAAAAGTCTTGGGTTGAAATTATTAAACTTTTGTATATGTTAATGTAAACATTCGAAACATCTCAAACTTATTGTATATTAAAAAGCCATATTAAACTAAAATTCTAGTTCAAATAGTCAACATTATATCTATTACGAATTTGGTAAGAATGACTTATCAATACATTCTTCAATAATACGAAATAAATCCAAGACTACGATTTCTTAGTTTTTCTATAATTAAAATTGGTTACACTGAAATGATTCATTCATTGTGCAGTTATAGATGACTTCCTATTTATATGTAGTACTGAAATGCATATTTAGTTCAAAAAAACAATATTCTGAGGGTTGCATGAGAAAATGGACACTTCCATTTCATTTCCAAATTATAGAGTGGGAATTAAAGAGAAATGATAATCAGTTTATGCGATGGAAGTTTAGTGGAAAATTATGGATGTCAATATTCAATCTTTCTCAATCCTAGAAAATTTTAAACACACCCAAATATATTTAAGTAAAATAAAAATTTTAAAACAATAACGAAATGTATTAAAATTGCCAAAAATATGTTCTGAATAGTACAAAATCGTTGAACTGTTGCTCTAAAATGAGAAGAGATATGTCAAAATTATCAGGTTTAAGAAAATTTTTGTTTCTGACGCCTCATCATAACGACCCCAAAACTGCATTGGCGAAACAATTGTTCTCTCACTTATGATAACACGGAGGCAGAATAATTAATTTTAATTCTTAAAAGAATCTGAAAGTAACTCAAATGCAGAACTACCTCTATTTTGCTTACTTTATGGTTTGTAATAAACATGTTAATGCATACATAAATATCAGGGATCCGAAAACTGGATGCAATAAAAGAAGGTCGTTATAAATCTAGTCGTTATAATAGTAGAATACAGTACTAGAAAAATAATTAAAATGGGCTTGCTAAAATCTTTAAACAACATTGGCTAATCCCCTGATTCCACTAAATGTACATTAGCAGCTTTCAATCAATCATAGCATGCTGAATCGAGTTGGAATTTTGTGTCACGTTATACCTAGTGACGCTTCAATAGCAATGGAAATATGTTGAAATTTGTGGAAATATGTAAATATATTTAAAATAGATGTGGAAAATGGAATGGAAATGGAAGAAAATTCAATTCTTAATTTTTTCCACTACCAAAATTATAGCTACGAACATTTGTTTCTAAAAAGACAACATGATAGGCAGGCTAGCGTAATGCATTTTTTCCATTGCTAAATTCAGATTCACGAATCTGATAAATAATTAATCTACGACAAGAAGCAGTATCACTAGATGAAAATGTTAAGTTATTTTGCAAAATACAAAATATTTTGACAGTGTTTTTATATTTTATTTAAATTTCAGTAAATTTACTAAAAGATTGTTGACGTACATTTCTTTCAATCTCGCCCAATCTCGTTATTAATCAAGGAGAAGCATGCAAAAAATTTAAAGATATATTTTACTTTAAAAATAGTGCATAGATGAAATATGAAGAGAAATATATATATATATATATATATAAAGCCCTGTATACAACCAAAGACATTTCTTTTGATTTGATGGATGAATTTAGCTTTAGGATTTTTGGGGAACAAAACGAATAAATGCTAGAAACGAATTTCTATTGTCTTTAAGGTTTGTGAACTAAACTTAGTTTTGAATCGGCAGTATAATTGAATCAAAAATGTCAAAGACTTTAAAACTTATCAGCAAAGGTAGTACATTTAACTATATTAATTACTTTATATAAACCGGAATAAAAGGAGAGTATCGAAATAATATAGCTAGTCCCGTTGGTAGTTATTCTTAGCTCTGATATAAGGTCTTACACCTAGCTATCCTGCAAGAAGTTTCACAAATAAAATTCTAATTCTATACCCATTGTTTTATCTCTTAGCTAATATACCAGTAAACTTAACACATGCCTAGCTTATCATTACACATTTGTTAATAAACTGTGTCCATCGCTTTATTGCAGATCAGTATTTTCTTAATTTTAAGATTATTATAAACTTCTGCAAAGTTAAATTTTAGTCACTGGAAGAAGATACCTAGGTACGTTATTTTGTAAATTTTTGTGAAATTTCTGTCATTATTTATCAAGTTATGGCTATTTTTTAATTTTTAGCTGATATTAACTGTCCAACGCTTTATTGCAAGAGATTGAAAATGTGTTTGTTTTGAAATTGAAAATGTTTTTTTAGGTAATAAAACTAAAATTCACTTTGGAATTCTACTTTAATTTACAAAATAACATAATTAATACCACAAATAGAAAAAACAAAACAATAAATTATTGCTAGAGAAATCATTTACTTGTCAACATAACTTCCATTTTTCAAGATGACATTAAACAGTCTGTTGTCAACTGAAGAAGTTAATCCGTGGATTTGAGAACAGGTTATACCAGCAGCAACTTCCTTAATCCTCTTCCAAAGTGCGTCTTTCGATGAAAATTGGACTCCTCCCTCATAAACCTTCCTCTTCAGAATGGACCAGAGTTGTTCAATCGGGTTAAGATCCGGAGAACATGGTGGCCATGTCATGAGATGACCTCCAGTGATGCCGAGGGATCCGAGGAAAGCTGTGGTCGCTTTAGCTGCATGAGACGGGGCATTGTCATGCATGAAAATCAAGTTGCGGCGACGTTCCAATGGAAGGTCATCAAGCCATGGGGACAAATGTTCATCTAAGAACGCAGTATACGACTGGCTTGTCAGCTTGACGCCTTCAGGAACTCGGAAAGGTCCAACAAGTTCATCACCGATTATCCCGGCCCAAAACATGACGCCACCACCTCCCTGTTGGCGACGGAACCGGTGAGGGGTAGGAGCTCCAAGAGGATTCCAAACTTTGGCCCATCCATCTGGCCCATCAAGTGTTGCTCTAGCTTCGTCGGTGAAAAGGACAGTTTGAAAGTCCGTTTTCATGTATTTTTTACCCCATTCAACACGCTTTTCCTTATGAGTTTTGTTTAAAACAGGTCTTGCAATGGGCTTAATGTTTTTGGCAATGTCATTTAACACATTACAACGTGTCTGTCTGGACACAGAAGGCACACCAGCCTTATCAAATATGGCAGCGCTGGTGTTGCAAGGCTGTTTCATAACTTGCCGACAAATTTTTCTCAAATCACGAGGGGAAAGTGTCCTTCTTGAGCCCTTGTCTTTTCTTGACTTCGTGTTACGATTTTTCACGAATGAAGACAACGTTCTTCGATCTCTTCCAAGCTCCTTAGCCAGGTCTACGAGAGACTTTCTTTCTGAAAGGCCTGCAACAATTCGGTCCTTTTCAGAAGCTGTTAAACGTCCTTTTTTAGGCATTTTTGAAATCTGCAATAAAGAGTTGAACAGTTAATATCAGCTAAAAATTAAAAAATAGCCATAACTTAATAAATAATGACAGAAATTTCACAAAAATTTACAAAATAACGTACCTAGGTATCTTCTTCCAGTGACTAAAATTTCACTTTACAGAAGTTTATAATAATCTTAAAATTAAGAAAATACTGATCTGCAATAAAGCGATGGACACAGTTTATATGTACTAAATGTAAAACTACCTAGTATTAAAATTTAATAATATAAACTAAAACAGTGTCTAAATATAAACAGCGTAGGATTGCATCCTACCATAGTGTCTGAGAAACTTTGCAATGCTTTTGTGGTTATCACGCCGAATTACATCTATCTACACTTTTTTTCAATTTTTTACAACTTAAAAATTTTTTTGATGAAATGGCACTTTACTTATTATATCATATGCCTTTTGAATGAAAACCGTTAAAGGCAAGTTGAGAGAAAGATTTGTTAAATAATCAGAAGCTTACGCCGCCCGAAATAGTAATTCCTCACAAGATGAAAAAATTCTGAGCAACTTGGTATTTCGATCATATCAACCGTGTTTCTTGAAAAAATATTTTTTCCACAACTGGGCATTAGAACTAAGCCTTTTATAAGAATTGAAGTTAAAACTTGTATTCAATTCTCACAAATAATTTGCAATGTTTTTGTTCAGAATGTTATTTCTATAATTATTGCGGAATAATTACTCCCGAAAAACATTTCGATAATTTTTTTATCATTTATTTAATTTTCATTCTAAATCCTTGTAGTTCTATAAATATATATGGCATGTAAAACAAATGATGAAACGCCAATTAAATGAGAACAGTTCAGTATATTCATAAAATTTTGCATGAATGACCTATTAACATTGAAAATCTGTAAAATACCATTCGATAAACGAAATTTACATGAAAACCAGCATTCTAATAGGAAACAAATTTTAAACATCTGATTACATTACGTAACTCTATTAACCCTTTGAAGGCCAGGTGACATAGGTGTCTCGCTGATACAGTGGTCCAAATTTCATTGCTAAATAAAATTGAATATTTATCCGATTTATTACATCACAAAAAAATATTTAATATTTATTAAGTATTTAGTGATTTGCATTGAATCATATGTCCTAGTTTAAAGTGGAGTACACAAGGGGTGATATTGTGGAACGTCCCCAACTGGTTTTCCAATTTGATTTTATTAGTTAAATATCGGTAAAAATTTAAAATACTAGAACTAAGATGGTATAATGCAATTTTTATGGTATAATTTTTTGCTAATTTCAAAGATTTTGGCTTTTGGTGACTCGCTTGAACATGATTGATGTTCCCCATTAGAAAATTTCGAGTACGCCCCTGCCAATGTATATACATTAGGCGCCCCAAAAAACCCATTTTTTTCAAATTAAACTGTAACTTCATGAAATTTTTACTTTTAGATAAAAAATATCACTAACAATTTTTTTTGAAATTGATGAACTAGAAGTGAGTTTTAAAATGGTCATAAATGATACATGGCTCGCACTTCATGTTTGATTATCTGCCTAAAACAATATTTTGAGAAACTCACATGTATGTTTCCTAGCTTTAAAAATTAAGATAATGTGCTATAAATTAAATATCGGTATCTAACAAGGTTGTCGTGGGACGTGGGATGGAATGGCAATGGGACAGAAAAAAGCTGTCCTATAACTAGCCTGATAATATCCTATTTTCTCAATTCTTCCAAAAAAAAAACAAAACAGTTTAACTCCAGTACTGCGTAAACAGTTTTACTCTGTACTGGATTTTACGCAATACATTTACTTAACAAATTTACTGATATAATATTAAGTAAAAAAGTATGTACTCCTCTATAATGAAATTGTAATTGGACTCAGAATGTATTAAAAAATCAGAGTTTACAATCAAACTCAAAATATTCCTGTCTTCTGAAATATTTAGTTGATTATCTTCTGTTTTTCTCCATATAGTTTTGGGAACTAATTCTTTAATTTCAAATAGCATTCCAACACTCTCTTCATTATGAAGAATATATTCTTCAGCCATTGTACTCGATACTGGAGTTCAATTGGGTCCATTTGGGTATTTGCAACAATGAAAAATCTGCACAGTATGGGATTTTTATGTAATAGCAGATTTTTACACAGTACTTGAGTTGAAATGAGGTCTTAATTATATTATAGTATATTATAGTATATATTATAGTATATACCAACATTTGTAACTCATTAAAATCCCTCCAAAAATTCAATCACTCCTCTGTGCAGCATGTATGACTGTGGATAAACACCATTGTTTAAAATATTTACTTGTGAGCATATATTCATTACCATGATTTTGAACATTGTGTTATGTTAAATTTGATTGGCCCATTCATGGACATTTCTACAGCTATTGCTAATATGTAAATCCCATATACAAATCCACCTTAATAACTAGTATCAATCAGCAGAATACATGAAAATTAAACGATAGATTCAAAATAATCCCTGCATTAAAGGATGTAGCACAACATGTATTGGGGATGACAATCTCCTAAAAATTTTAATGATAAACGCGATGTGTTCAAAATCACCCACAACATTAGGAAGTCATGACATGAAATGGAAGCTGACTTGGGACAAAAACGCCGTTAACATGTTGTATGGTTAGACATTTAACTGAATATATTTAATGACTTCAATATTTTTTTCATTATTCTTCATAAAGTTGTAATTATAAAATGCATTTATAGACTTACGATGTGAATAACAATTGTAGAGTATATCATTTTTAAGCAACCAGTGAGAAAATAAGATATTACTAATTTTTTGAGCCATTGCTTATAATTTAACCCAGCTAGATCATGAAATATGAAGTTTAACTCACTTTTCAATGATCACCATCTTAAAAACTCACTTCTAGATCATTTCTAGTGTCAAGCATTAATCAATTTCAAAAAATATTGGTGTTATTTTTTATCTAAAAGTAAATACTTCACCAAGTTACAATTTGAAAACATTTGGCTTTTTGGGCCACCCTAATATACGTATCAATACAATACAAGAAAATTACAGAAATCGTACTTTTTAGTTCGTTAATAATATATAAAGAAATAAGTAAGCGATAAACAATCAAAAGTTTCCATCGCAAAGCTGAAAATAACAATAAAACTAAACGTGTAAAATCGTGATTTTTCGTACTTTCCATTCACCTTCGTCGGCTGGGACAGCTGTGTCTCTGTGGCCGATAACCGTAATTTTAGATGCATATCCATGTAACCAACCTCACCAAGATTGTAGTCATAGGATAATAAACTGATCTCTTTTAATGCGTTCTAAAATCTTGTTATGTATCTCAGTCTCAATTTCTGCACCAATAATTAATTGTAGGACTATATCATAAGCTAAAAAAATATTTTCTTGAAATATATACGCATAAGAAATTGTCTACATGTAATTAAAAGCTGAAAACAAAATTTATATATACTGCAGGGTCTGTGTAAATAAAAGTAAAAACTACTAGATAAATGGATGAATTTATAGGGAAGTGTCATTTTTAAGAGTAAATGCAAATACATACAAATTGATGTAGATGACATGTTCGTTAGATATTTATTTTATGTACATGTTTATGTTCTGTTTTCAAAACATCAATTTCGGCACTTTCAAAGTCATATTTCAAAAATTAAAAAATGATAAAAAAATTCATAGCACACAACTCCACTTACCCCACACAAAGGGGTTGTCCTTTTTCAGCCCAGGGTTCACGGTTCAGCATTAATGCTTCTGATGAAAGTATGACACTGATTTTCACCACAGACATTCTAAAACCTTTGTATTATAAGATAAACTATTTTGTTGCCAATATTTTATTGCTACGGTAGGCCCAGGGCCGACAAATCAACAAAAACTTATCGTAGTGCTAAATAATACAGGGGTCGAACCTGAGATTTTTTTTTACCCTAACTCAATCGATTTAATTGTATAAACATATCGATATCTATGAAATATTGATTATTTTAAATGCATGTTGCACCAAAAACTTTTGAGTTATTTGCTAAAACGATTTTTTTCAGACCTTTTTGACAAATGCCCTTATAAAAAAATTATTCTTCTTTAACTTTATCTTGTTTCCAAATAGTTTTTAGGAAAAGTCAGAAAAACAGCTAAAAATTAATTTCAAGCAAAGTTATGGACAAAACGCAACATGGTGCCGAATCGCCCCTCTCAGTGCGTTTAGGTTTAAAGCATGTTATTGTTAAATAATTAGTTTGTTTGACGAATGTTTGAAGGAAATATCAAAATTATTTTGATTTTACTTTGTCTGATGGGAGATTTGATGGCCTGTCTGATGGGGTGTTTGACGAGGGAGATACAATGGCAAACATTCGTCAAATATTTTGTTTGCCAAATATTGGTCATACAAATTTGATAGTGTATCACTCACCTTAAGACAATGTTCTGCCAAATGTTACATTGTAATTTGCATATATTTTGGAACCAATGGCAAGACGTACATCGCGCATAAAATGTGTAAAAGATTATTGTTCTGATTTCGGTAGAAATTTTGATAAGTATTTTGAAAATAATATGGTGATAGTAGAACCAAATTAGATATAAAACTACTACAAAATTTGATTGGTCTTTTCAGGTTGTTATGGCCGTCAAAGGGTTAATACTTTAGAAATGCTAAAGAGAATACTTCTATAATTTACTACGAATACCTTTTATTATAACTATTTAACATCCTGATTAGGTAAAATGTATTGCAAAAAGTATTGAAATGGTTGAAATTTATTATAAGCTTAGTTTTGCCAATCGCCTAACTGTAAATCAATGATAGTTATTTGGAATAAATGTACTTATCCGTCTTCAATGAAAGTAACAATTGCAAAGAATCTAAAAATTTAAATGAGTGGTGATAAAACTAAAAATTAATTTCTACTGTATAGCAATAAATATCCCTTAAATCAACAAACTAAAAAAGCCATAATTTCTATTTAACATGCTTCAGCAATACACTGCAATATTAATAAATACTGAATGGAGGACTACGGAAAATGTGCCGGGTTAATAGGAAAAGGCCGAATAATTCAAATTTTATTTATCTCTAAAACTTAGCTCAAATTAATACAAAACTATTAAGCTTAATAAGTATAGAATCGCACAAACTGTGAAATTCATATTTTCCCCACAATATTTTGCAATATTTCTGGCCTTCACAATATTTGACGTCAGTGTAAAAAAACATTACAAGTACAAATAAAGCTTTGCAAAGTCAGATAACACAATATTCATTCATATGCAAGTTTCACATTTATTGCCATGCAATTTATTGATATAAGTGGCAAACCTGAATGGAAGAATAATAAACTAAAAACTTATATTGGCGGAAAAAAGGAAGGTTGGCAGCGGATAATCGAAAAATGGATAATCGAGGATGAACTGTACATAAATTTTTTAATGAAAGCGATCAAAGATAAAAGTTTAGAACAATGTGTCTAAAAACCCAACTCATACACGATTTTATAATTCAAGTAGGATTCAAACGTAAATTTAATAGACTTATTGTGTTTAAAACTAAAATAAAGACAACATCACAAATATTCGTTTAATTAACAACAGTATGGTGGAAATATATTGGAAAAAATTATGGAATCGGTAATGAATTGAACCAAAATTCATAAACAAGGTTAGATAGCAAAATATATAATTCTAATCTTCAACGTTTAGAAATTCAAGGTTATGTAAATACAGTTAACTCTGGATAATTCGAACTTTCTGGGATCATGCAAATTGAGTTGAAATTTTTCGAATGGTAGGATAATATTTTTCAACCATTTTAGCCACTTAAAATCATATTCAACGTTTGCTTTGTTGAACATACAAAAATACATACATTTAGAATAAATCACACAAAACTCAAATTAAAAATAATTTGCAATGACTATGCTAAACAAGGCTAACATGCAGTTGTGTGTTGTTGCCTTTCCTCCATCTATTACAACTGAAAGGAAAGGAAATATTTATATTAAGTTAAAATATATAATACTGTTTACAACTCTAAATATCATCAAACAATATAAATAAAAAGAAAAAAGGCAAATGCAAAAATTAATATTTACAAAAACAATTACAATTACTAGCTTGGGTTATGGTGAATTTAAATTAGATGTGGTGTATTGAATAATCAGCATAACAATGTAAAACTTCATCATTTGTATAATAGCCCTTCATTTGTATAACAACAGAAGTATTTTTTAATTTTGTTTTTCAATACTCTTAATTTAATAATTTTTTTATAGATTTAGGTAAATTACTCCACATATTTTTTGATGTATTAAGAAACGAAGAAGGAATATATAGCTTGGGTCAAAAAAGTGGCCGAGATAAAATCAATATTTTACTGTTATAACATATTGCGATTCCAAAATAAAATCCCATAATTCTTGCAGTTTTGGGGTTTTTCTTTTCCACTTCATCCTTGAGAATTGGCCAAACATTTTCTATTGGGTTAATGTCGGGATAATTTGGAGGCCACCAAAAAATTGGATATTTTTTGACGCTAACAATCCGTTGTGAATGATGATGTATGAGGAGTTGCCCCATCTTGTTCCATTATCCAACAATCTTGATACAAACAGTCTGCGCGTATGATGAAAATTGCTCTATAATTGGGCAGTATTTTTTGCTGTCGATAGTACCAGGGCCATCCGCAATTTTCAAGTAGAACCCACGATAACACAGAGCGGCCCATACTATGACTTTGGAACAAAACTTGGGTGCTTTTTCACAGGCCGCCTACCTCGTTTGGAAGAGGCTCTCTGTTAAGAAAACGTCTTGAAAATGGTATTTTTCCAAGTTCTTGAGAAATCTAAGCGCTTTTGCTCGTGTGCTTCCGTGACCTGGGGCACTTTATTCGGCATTTTTTATGGATTACAGACTGTTTTAAGTTTCGTTGCTGGCGTCTTTTGATGGACATTACGTGCAGAAAAAGTCGGATTTATAAGTACAATTCCGCACAATTTTTGTCGATCCTGGCCAGTCAATTTCTTGGGCCGGCCACTTCCTGGCTTTCTCTCTAGTGACCCGCTCATCTTGAGAACGTTTTATCACCGCCTAAATGTCCTGATAGGCATGTGACGAATAAATCATTTTTATTTTTGGTACCTGTGTGGTAAAGATTTTCGAGTCCACTTCTGAGATCTTCACACTCATGTTAACCTCAAATAAAACGAGTGTAGTTAGACAGGCGTTAGTGAACAAATTCGTTTACACCTCAGTAAAGTAAGGCAATCACCTTTCCCTTAAGCTCGAATTAAAATATTGCAAACAATCATTTTCGTTTCGCCCAGAAAGTGCTAAAAAACCGTATTGCGGCCACTTTTTTTTGACCCAAACTATATTATCAAAGATTAACAAAATGTTATTTAAACAAAATAAAAACAAAAACCAAATAAAGAACGCAAATACAAGTGAGTTTCAAAAAATGTGCTGTTAAAACCAACATCAAAAGGCTTTGTTTTCCAAAGGATTATATGAAGCATCGTCCAATTCATCAATTAATTCCACAATGCTAACATCAAGACGATTTAACTTGATTTAAAATCACAATATCGTCAGGACTAGAAACGAATGTGATTGCCAATCATTTAGTTCAACAACGACTAACACGTGCAACACTTTTTTATAGAAGTTTGTATCTTCTGGCATATCATAATCAAATATAATGATCAATTTTTCAAAAATCAATTTCACTGCCTAGAAAATTTGTTACAACAAAAAACTCTTTTGGAAATTATTCTTCTTGTTTCATTCTCCGGTAAATGCAAGGACAGTAAAAGCAAGGAAATTCTGATCAAATAAATATTCGGTTAGGGTTACTCGTCTTAGAACAGAAATATATCAATTTCAAACAAGAACTGTCATATCAATTGAGGTAGCGGCTGGCTCCAGCAAAGTGATGATCAACTTTAAGCCTGGAAATTGCGTGGCGTCATCTAGCTACACGAATGCAGAGGATCATGCTTCGTAACAAGAATTTAAGTTTGCATCTTATCCAGTTGCAGATTATGGAATAGTGGGTATGCGTTTTATCAGCGATTAAACCACAAAGCTGTTTTAGAAACTTTTCAGTGAGAGGCGGTGCTCCACCAGATGCACTGGACACCAGTGGTGTAAATAGGGCGTACTCAATTTGTAGCGCTCTCTGTTGGTACTGCCTTGTTTTTTCAGTTTCATGGTCTCCAAAAGTGTTTGCTGCAGGTGTTCGACCATTAGTGGCTGCACAAGGATTGAATACCCTTACATCAAAGAATGTAAGATTACCATAACTCCAGAATCCAAAGTCAGATGTCTAGTCTAGCTTCATCAGAAGTGTTAGAAGAAGAGGGCAAGGACTCCATTGTTATTTGTGTGAGATGCGTTTCTTTCTTAACATCAATACAAACTCAGATAATGCTTCAGATAGTATATCGCGCATTTCATTATGACGTCTTGCAACAGAGCCACCAGTGGGAAAAGAGTGCATGTGCAATGGAGAACCCCTTGCTGTATACACACGCCGTAGGCATATCAGCAGATTAAATACCATACCTTAAACGAATGCTATCTCTAAACTCGCTCTTGTTGAGGTGAAATCCCTCTTCTTTTATTGGAAGAGGAGTAAGTCATGAAGAGCAACCTTTGCGTGATATTGTTTGAATGGCGTTCTGTTGATCTCAATTAAGTTCATTTAAGAAATGAATTTTCATTATTTTCTTGCTATATGTAAGTGGATTCATTTTTGAGTTTCTATGATTACGTCTAAGCAATTTTTACACGATACAAAATGGAATGTGTGGTATGGAGCAATATCATTAAATATTTTAAAGAAAGTAGTTAATACGTTTTTATAAATAATGCTTTGTGAATTAAGAAAAGTTTTTGTTAATTTTTTAGTTCTGCATTCCTGTCATATAAAAAATTAACTGCCATGTTTATATCCCCTTTCATTCGCACATTGAATTTATTCAAAATTTTTTGATTTAGGATGGTATACAGTATGTTTTATAATAAAGTGGCTTGGTAGCAATGTGTGAATTAATTGAATTTTTGCTGTGGTTGGAAGCTGTTGTGATACATTGCTAAGAGCCTTAATTGAAATCGACAACTTCTTACTAACTAGTAAATTGCTTTAAACAATTAAATTGAGAATGAAAAATTATACCTAATATTTGTTTACCATCATAGAACTAGCTACTTAATTAGTCTCCATCTTAGTTATTTGTTATGCAAAAATAAAGTTAAATTGCGACTAAATTGTAAATACTAACTCTGAAATATGTTAGTCATGTTAAATAATATTTTTTTGCAATATTTCATTCAATTTATTATCGAATATCAGTTCGAACTAACCGATGTATTTTCTTCATATTTTAACTGGGACTGCAATTATAGTTGGATTTATCCGGAAATCCGAATTAACTAATTTCGAATCATCTGGAGTTTACTGTATATATTAAAAAAATATTTGATTACATAATTTGTAGCTTCTAAATTTAATTGGAAATTACAATGAGAACTGAAATATGTTAAATTAAAATGATGCTTTTCCATTTTAGATTTGCTATTTCTAGTCTCAAATGACTGAAATTTAATATTTAAATAAAATTGAAAAATTATAATCGTCAAAATTGATCATATATGAGAAACTGCTGAAAATGTTTCCATTTACAAGTTTCAAATCACAACATACTTCTCAAAGAGAAAGGTCAAAATGTTTCATGATCATAACAAAATTAACTTGATTTCTTGAATCATACAAATTTGGAAATTTTATTCTATAAATAGATCTAGAATAGCTTTCCATATTCATTAAATTACTCCAAAAGGTAATTTATTTTAGATAGGGGATAATGTTCTACATGACTTTTGGTTAGAAAATCAAATTGTTATGAACTAGTTGAAACAACAGCAATGCAATTAGATAAATTCATTGTATTATATCTGTGAAAACTAAAATTCACTAGTATTTATTCTATGTTGGTTCAAGGGATTCCTAAAACATTGATCATACGATTTTGTTTTATTTATTGATTAAAATACAACAGGCGACATTTCTGATCTTGTTTTAATAAGGATAAAACTGGATCTAAATAAACAATTCAAAGCTCTAAAAAACATTAATGGAATACTAGGTTGAATTCATGTATAATATTCAATTGAAAAATTTCATTCAGACGACTTAGTAACATAGTAACCATTCAAAAGTTAGCACATTCTTGAAGCTGTCTCTATTAAACTGCCAACAGGGAACATTGATTTCTAGAAAAACGCAAATAGATCGATATTTATTATACTAAATATAGAAATAAAATAGCTTGTTTGCATTTATAATAGAGAACTGTATTTCTCCATTTTACGAAATTATTGCCGTATTTCCGATCGTTTCTTACTTAATATTATATAATTGTTGGTCATTGTAAAAAACAATATGCGCTACTAGAGACAACATTTAAAAAGGGAAATGTATTAATCACTATTAGGCAATTATAATATTTATACTTTCCAAAAGAACTAACGTTAAGTGACTAAAAAATTAAACAAGATTTTAACTTCACAATGTACATGTACATTATGTGTGAAATAGAAAACTCGAAATAACATATTTTAGTGCAACTCTTTATCAAAAATTAAGTTGATTCAGTTTATAAAAATTCCTCTACACACAGTCAGAAATGTTTAAGCACCATGTTTTGAAGCAAAGTGATGGCGATCATACGCGTGGTAAGAATCCATTCTTCTAAAACAAACGCTTATAATATTAAAACAATGCTTTAAGATTTCTAAGGATTATTTTCCAATGAAAATATCTATAACCTAAATGTTATAATTTTTATTGAGGTATGTACAGACCATACATTTTCAAGCGGTGGTTTTTGACTGAACTGCAATTTCACTATTTTTCATTTTGGTGAAGATATTGTTTAAATATTGATTTTTTTACAAGAAATAATTTATCAACGATTTGGTTTATAATAAACAGCAATAGAAATCAATATCTGTAAAGAATAATGGATTTGAATTTAAAGTTGAAACATTTCAATAAATTAGTGCTTTGGCAGTTTTTCGCCTATTTGAAGTAAGAAATTTAGTACAAAAAACCCTTATACTTGTGTATTATTATCCTTCAGACTGTGGTTGATGAATACTCAGATAGAAGTAATCAGGTCCTCTTGACTCACGCAAAATATACAATTTATTAGCCAATAAAAAACAAATGAAGTGTTTACAATGACAACTATAAAAATCGATTGTCTGAAAATAGAGATGAGCGCGGTACAGGTTTTATAAAATTAGTTCCACCGGTAACCACCCCAACGTACGTCTTTTTACCGCAAACTACCGTAGTCAATGAAATTTTACTGTGTTATACCCCAACAATGTCAATTTATATATCCGTAAGGAAAGATAGATATGATATTTCTGATTATTTTTTAGGTTTATGCATCATTGGTAAAAAAAGGTAAGAGACAATTTCTTAGGTATTTTGTCAATTCGTTCAATATTTATAGAGCAGTTCCAATTTTGAAATAAATGTGCAAAAATTACTTTTAATATTTTGTATGTGACTAAATCTCTTAGTTTTGATTCAGAAACAATTTCTTGAGAAATACTTAGAGATCTTAAATCTTAAAACAAAACACATATAACTGTATAACTTTTATGCCATCGCAAATTGTTTAAATTCTACCGCCAACCACCACAATTGTCTAAATCGCTACCGCGGTATACCGCACCGCCCTCACCTCTATCTGAAAACACATCTAGGTGCAAGAAATTTCGTGTAATTATTATAATCAATTTAATGTTTAGTAAATGAGAATACTGGTAAACGTTGTGCGAATTATAGTCATATCAAATTTGGAGTAAAGAAAATATTTTGATATAGAATTAAACATTCACCATCACTGTTTACCAAACTAAACTTCACATCGTAACAGCAATGAACTATGAAATTTTCCCTAACTCAATAAATTATCAAAATCAACTTATACAATGGTTTGAAAACAATAACTAATTTAAACTGTAGCGAGAGATTACGAAGACAAATCAAAAGCAATGAGAATAGAATACTTCAGCAAAATATGAAGTGGAATGATATGGATAAGATTTTTTAGTCTTTCCTTGTAACGTAGGAGACGGATTGATGATGTGAGAATTGAATGAATTGTAGACGCCCATCACCTGATTTCCCTGAATCTTAGGGAACATCGACTGCTCAACAATACGCATTGAGTTGTAAGGTTCGGGCTTCTAAACATAAATGCTTAAACCTATATACTATGACTTAGCGATGTTCGTACATACAATGGGATAACTAAGAAATTGCAGTAAACCAAACTACTCGTATAATGAATGATTAATTAAAAAACATAAGAGGGTAAGTAAATAACAGGGAGCACATAAAGCACAATGATTGCTAACCAACAGTGTCTAGCAAGCTCCTTCTCAAACAGAAATGACAATTTTTTAAACGATTGATAGATCATCAATGCCAAATCGAATATTGGAACTACGTCAATTATTATTTAATAAATTGATTCCAGTGTCATTTAGGCAATGGTTCCATTTATTGAGAATTCGGAAGGGTTTTAAAAAGGCATGTAAAAAAGTCATAAGCAAGTATTCAGAATGGCAAAAATTGGAATCATACAGTAGTACAAACACACTGTAATTTTCCAGAAAGATTTTAATAAAATTGAATATCAAAAGTGAGAAAATCCTAAAAACAATTTTCAAGTCATAATGAGGATTTTACTATGTAAGCATTAAAAGGATAAATAAATTTAAATTGCAAACGGTCAATTATACTTGCATTTAAAAATAACAAGCAATTTGAATTGACGATTATACAATGAAACCTTTCGGCCAAATAAAGAGCTTAGAAGGTTTCAATTAGTTACAAACTACAAACAAACCACTACAGACCAAAATGTATCAGGTAGCAAAATCAAGTATTATGCAAGGGAAACAATTAATTGAATGGCGGGGTGATTACCTTTTTCACGAAATCGGAATGCCATCGCACTGGTGGACGCCGTTGCTAATAAAAATTATAAACTAACAATCAATCAACGACAGACAAAAATTAACAGAGATATTTAATATTTAGTGGGCAAAAATTCCATTGTTCAATATTCAAGTAAAAAGAAACCAAACAAAATTGAATTTTACTGAAAATATATAAATGACAAAACACAAATAATTAATATATCAGTGGTTTATAACATGCTACTTGTATTTGCTTAAAATAATGGAACATGATTCGCATTTACAAATTGAATCATAGCTTCACAGACAGCTATTGGCTATGACATAGTTAGATGAGAAACATATAACTACCTATCAATGACATATTATATTACTAGGACGCAACAACAGCTGTTGACTAAGAAAATAATGTATGTCTGTGATTGTGTTAGAACAGGTAACGGAATTGCATTCATTATTCTATCGCTGCCCGGTTGGACTAGGTAGTAATTACCCACAATGGTAAGGAAGTGCAGTGTTGGCTTATGTAAATATAATTTTTGATTTCACCACATCAACATTTACTGTCTATGGATTTCAATTGGACGAATATAGGCACGATAAGTGGATTTAAATCTACATATATATATATATATATATATATATTCTTGGAATCACTGCTAGATGTGTTGCATTGCGTTTCCAATCTCTTACGAGTTTTTCTTTAACACCAAACTTTCTTGAGGCAGCACAGTTGTTAGTTTCTTCGGCAAAGTTTACAACCCGCAGAGTATTTCATTCGTTTAGACATGGGTAAGTATAATAATTGAATGTTTACGCAGTTATAATTTTATACCATTCACTTCTATAATTAGAGACAACCAATGAGATACGAGATTTCCTCGAAGCAGTCATTGTCGCTGCCTAGCTTTCGCTGTCCGTGATTGAGGTGAAAATATTTGAAATTGTTGCTGAGAGTGTGTGTCAATGCGATGACTGTAAATTACCATAACATTTGAAGCGAAAATACGAAGTTGAATTTCATTACTCGGTGTATAACTCGAGGCCGATTTTTTAAGTCGGTTTTTGATCGAAAAAGATCGACTTGTACACCGGCAAATACGGTAAATATATATATATATATATATATATATATATAAACAATTTAGAGCTAAATCATTTTAAATTTTGAGGTTAAAAGNATATATATATATATATATATATATATATCCTACAGAAACAACCTAATTGAAATAAAGGTGTTCGCAAATTACACTGAAAAATATCTGCAAAATTTATAAAAAAAGCTCACTAATAACTTGCAGCACCGCATAACTCCTATCACAAATTAATTACCGCCTCTTAAAAATTCTTAAAACCAAACTTTGAATTGAATATTTTTTTTACTGCCCAGTAATTTATAAATGTATGGCCTCAGGACGATTCTTAAGTTTCTTAAACTTGCAGAAATATATTTATAATAGTTCAAGTCTAATTTGTGCAGCAAAAACGGATATTTATTGTCTACCGAAAAGAAATGCTATTAGTGATGAAATTGTGGAATTTCATCAAAAAGATCAATTTTATATTCTGAAAGTTTTCGGGAAACAATTGTTATAAACTATGTACATTTACATTTTATATGCAGTAGCGCAATTTACGGTGATGGGGGAGAGGCATGACCCTAATAATATATTTAAGTGCATGTCCCGAAGAAAACTCATTGTAATTTAAATTGCATAAATTCAAATACAAAATTTTAACAGCTTTCTTACAATTTATAGAACGACACATCTTTTGAAATTTAAAAATAAAATGAGAGTACTGTTTGCTTCAATCCTACTATCAGTAGGAGTGATTACGGTGTATAGCACTCTAAGGATGTAAACGAAAGCAGATTTCAGCAATGAAGACAACCCACGCAAGTGCCTATTTATTATTGCACACAAACGAATTAACATTCAAACTCTACCAAGTGGACACATCTTAATAGTAATAGATACATAGAATTTGAACGTGACTGTGGCACGAAAGTGCGAAATGTGAGGAAAAATTGAATACATCTTCGTGATGTTTCATGGCAAAATGACAATGCACGCTGCCATGCTTCAATTTTATGGTTCTAAATACTTACCTAACAGGATATAATAATAATAAAATATAATGTCAGATATACAATTTTTACAAACGCCGCGGTCGTTGAATACCACGAGGTAAATAGCAACAGCGGTATTTGCAATAATACTAGTTAGATGCAAGAAATCTTTTAAAAATCACTCGATCTGTTGCTATTCAAAATTTGATTGGTGAAATATATAAATGCGCTTGGTTTATCAAATGTTAGTTTTTAAGATCTTAACCTTGATGGCTTGGCTAACATCAACATAGTGGCTCCTCAAAAAAATTTATTGTTATAGCTATATATGGCAATTCGAAGCAACTAACTGAAGGGTTTTAATGATATGATTGATGAGTTAACATAAGGCAAACAAATTGCTTTGCAAATACTGGCTATATATGGGGGAGATTCGCTTGTGACTATTCCGATATTCATTTGGAGTACATAGAAAATCGAGTGGTCTACAATTTAATTGGAAATCGACGTTCTAACAACGAATTTCGAAGCAAAGTTGATAAAGATTATTTTTCTGGAATTTCCCCACTTGGGCCACTCAGCATGGACACAATTAACAGCTTTTCGCCCGAATACATGCACGTTGCAATATTACTGCTTAATTGGATGAAGGAAGTCTGAAATTTCTTCAATCTTCAAGAATAATTAAAAAACTTTCGTCACATATACAACTTTATTTGCAGTATGTGCATCAGGTATTTCAATGTTTATTAAATTTCTTATTTTTAGTTTGTTGTTTTACAAATTTTTAATAATCTACATTAACATGTTAAAAGCAACATAATATAAAATAATTGTTTTAGAAACCAATAGAAAATGACGCGCTCTGAATGGGAAGCTACAAAATTCAGATTGATTCCTTATTATGTTGAACCGGTTCTTGTTGACACTAGGCATTTTCCGAATGAATTCCTAAAACATTTCAATTTGTTCTCTACAGCAATTAGGTTATTGTGCTCTCCTGAATTCTGTAAAGGAAATATCAATCTTACAGGGGAATTGTTAAAACACTTTTTTGCGGGTTATAGTCTATAGTGCAGGGTAAATGCCTTACTGCACATCCAAGGTATGGATCGAGTTTTTGAACTTCAAATACGAAAATCCTCCTCAACAAATGGCTAAATGTGTAACTGAAAGCACCAAGTTTCTTGGATTTAATGATACCACCACTGTTAGTCTATCTAAATCTGTAGCTGTTCATCAATGAGACAGATGTGAAAAAATGCACAATGACAAGGCGAAAAAGTTGTGTTACAAATAACAATAAAAATTAGCCTTGTGCTCTACAACAAAACACAAGTAATGTGGAGGTTCTCTCGTTTATATGTATGAGATAAGAATCATTTTTGTAAAATCACAATACTTCAGAATGAAAAAGATGCTTTCATCCAACACTGACATAAATAGTTTATTACTAGATCATTTACAAACACTTCAATAAACTCTCAAATTTTCTAAATTTATTAAATGTTGACCTTAACTTCAACTCAAGAACATTAAATTGCAAATCACCAATTTTAGGCAAATCAAAAATGGTGGGAAACTCCTTCATATTTAATACTATAAAACATTGGAACAATCTTTATAGAGATAAGGTCCGCCGAGAATATTCAAGTGTTTAAGCGAAAATTGAAACACAAGCTCTTCTGTCATCAAATTATAAGAGGCACAACAAAAAATTTCATGCATGGGAACAGATGTCAATATTCTAGTTTGTAGATCAACTTTTTTGTTCAAGCAATACTTTATGAATTTTCATTGAAATATGTGCTTATGACTCTTTAAACCGTTTTAACCGAAAATAAAAAATCTTCTTTTCGTACATTGCTCGGCATGTTTTAAGAACACTTCGTTATAGTGTGCAAACTATTTGCCTCAACCACATATTTAAACTGTTGTCTATGCTAAGTGTGCCAAGTAACCATGTCTATTTGGCACCATATGGAAACCATGGCTATTCGCGTTCGCTATGTAAATACAGATAACACATTTTTTAACACAATCAAGTGCCTCACTGAAATAAGAACAGAGGATTTAAAAGTCGTTACGACAACCCCAACGCGATACGTTGGCCATGCATCGACGTTGTGATTATGTGCCTGCCATCCAAACAACTAATTGGTGTGCACGCTCGCGTGGGGTCGAGTTTTGATCACTTCTTGCCGTGTTTCGCAAATGGGTAGAAGTTCCAATTTAAGTGAACGCGAACGCGGTCAAATTGATGCATGCCTTGAGCAAGGGCTTGGAAACGTGCTATTGGACGCAAAATTCATCGGTCCGTGTGTTGTATTACAACCTATATAGAAAATGGAGATAATTACAGAGGTAGCGCCCCGCCCTGACTCCAGGAGAGTCAAGATTGTTGATCAGGAACGGAAGCAACCCTCCAAAAACGTCAAGGACACTCAGGAAGAACCATATCGTTCGACAGAAGATGGTTAAACAGCCACCATTAACCAGCATTCACAAAGAAAGTCGTCTGGCGTTTTGTCGTGCCAACATGGCCCAAGATTGGACAAAGGTGTGGTTTTCTGATGAAAAGAAGTTCAATCTGGATGGCCCGGATTGTGTTGCCTAATATTGGCATGATTTAAGGAAATAACCTCTTGTGACATATCAGAGGGCAATGGGGTGGGAGAGGTGGCGTAGTGGTGTGGGGTTCATTTTGTGCTGGGAAAAAACAACCCTTTGTTTATTGAATAGAACTATCAACTCACAAACGTACCAGACCTGTCTCGCAGCATTTGCGCCCATTTATCGACCGGGGAGATGTCTTCCAGCAAGACAACGCCCCTATCCATGTCTCCAGGTCTACTTTCTCGTGGCTCCGCGACAACAATATTGGCACCCTAGACTGGCTGTCACGATCTCCAGATCTTAATCCAATGGAGAATGTTTGGGGGCAACTAGTAAGGGCTGTCTATGTTGAGGGGCGACAGTTTGATACAATCCCTGAGCTGCGACAGGCGATTCTGGTGGCATGGCATGGGCTCCAAGAGCGAACTCTTCTTAATACGTGCACTACCATGCCAAACCGCAACTGCTAGCGGAGCCATTACGAAGTATTAATAATTCATTTAATACGTTGAAATTGTTTTTTTTTCAGAAGTGTTCTTATTTCAGTGACGCACGTGATTGTGGTAAAAAATTTGTTATCTGTATTTACATAGCGAACGCGAATAGCGATGGTTTCCATATGGTGGCTCCAAATGGACATGGTTACTTGGCACACTTAGCATAGACAACAGTTTAAATATGTGGTTGAGGCGAATAGTTTGCACACTATAACGAAGTGTTCTTAATCCATGATTATCAGCTGCAGTATTTGGATTTGTCTGAGCAAAATTTAACCACCTAATAGATGTTTCCAAGTGATCAACTCACATTACATTCTATGTTATAACAAATACATAGCATGAAAATCTGAAAAAATTTATACGAATGTAAAAAGCTCTTACACAGTCAAAACTTTGTTTTGAAATTAGCATTTCAAATGAAAATTTGCATAAAGTAATTTAAAAAGCAAAAATAAACAGTAGCCGGCAGCAATGAGCGATAAATCAAATAACACTTAATTGTGAGGACGTTTGCCAAAATTTGTGTGTACAGTCAAGAGGATTTACATTGTAAAACAAACTATATGAAAGACAAACAGCGCGAATCATTGCCATTTAATTAGAAAACAAATGAAGTGTAAACCGAATACATTCACTTTTGAAAGCTATCTTCTTGGTACTTTACAAAATTATTACATATATATATATATATATATATATATATATATATATGTTACAATATAATTAAAGTGATTATCGAAAATAAAGACACTTTAAGATAGTGCAATTTCGCCAATGGCGATGCATCCCCATAAAGTAATTACTTTGGACTAGGATTTACGAGCTAAAGAATTCATACTATGCATTAATTGTTCAAAATAGCAGAGATTGAAGATTTCGTTAGTCAATCTCGATAAATTTTCAAACTCTATATTATTTCTAAACGTAAATTTCGCTCAATCCATCAAGATGAAATTACTGCATCCCATGCAAACCAGTCTAGCGAATTTGACTGTCTTTCACAAGGAAGCATGCGCAAGTCAAGTCTAGACTTAATAAGCGTTAATGCAGATATATTTCCCAATCGCTCATGTGCAAAAACGATAATAAAATACACATTGAAATATTTAATTATGCATTTTTATCGAGGTGAGGAATCCTTCGCAAGATAAATTACATAAAGTGCAAATATAATGTACCTTGTGAATGAGTAAACCAGACTGCACTTTCTTTTCAGGGATGACAGGTAAGTTACTTGCAGATTTCTTCTCCTCTTCAGTCGCTACGCTCCCATGATCTCTTTGACTGTCCAAACTTTCTGCTCGTTTCATGGATTTCTTCTTTTTTAACTCATCGCTGAAATAAGGATTTTAACGGAAAATACCAAATATATAAATAAAGCATTTAAGTTTCACAACTGAATGCAGTCGAACCTTAATAAACGCTATTAGATAAGAAATGATATATCCAAGACTACAAATGAATATTTACTGCGCAAGAAAAAAACAGACATTCGTACATCAGACTGACTACTGTTCCTTACGGGTAAAAGACATTTAATGTTATTTTCTGCATTGAGTATATTTCCATTATATATATATATATATATATATATAACATTTATATTTATATATATATATATATAATTACATTATCTCAACATACTTTCATACTTATTAACCAATATTGTATATGCAAAGTATTGAACTTTTTTGTTCATTAAATGGCAGCAATGAAATGCTGTAACCGCAATAATACATGACCTATTGTAGGTAATAAGTTGCCTCTATATTTTAAATCACAATCGACAGTGTAACTGAACAGAAACGGCTAGTATATCATAGTTAATTGCAAACCCATTCTTGCAAAATGTGGTCCATTTAGGTGCTTTTACGAAATTTCTAAGTATCATAACCACGGAACGTATTTTACGATGCGTTGTATAAACTCTGACTGTTTTGTTAAATATTTTCGGTGATAAGAGGATTTTTGAAAAAATTATTGAACCGAAAACGTGAATGAAACTTACCTATAACCAGCCATTCATAACATCAAATAGCGTCAGCGTTTTTTCGTAAACAATTTGACACCAATGTGGGTTTAAATGAAAAACGCTCAAGTGCGTCTCAAGTATTACAACAGTTAAAGTGAAGAACACTTTATATGCTTTCAACAAACTTTGCTTAATAGAAGCGATCATTTCGGTATCAATGACATTTTAAAGTGCTACCAAATGATTAAATGTTTTCGAGGTGATTTATGTGAAATGATATCCATCTACTGACGTAGTATCAACCCCTGCTACTGTAATTAAAATACAGTTTATATGCGAGTCTAACTAGAAATAAAATCCAGACTGGATACTAAATTCTTTGCATGTAGTTTACTTCTCGCAATTTAAGATGACCTACGTATAAATAGTAGCTAAAACTATCACTATATAGTCTATATAACCACGAAAGAGTCAATCATAATTATTACCAGAAGTAGTGTATGCCTTCAAAATTTAGCTCATGCCACACTGGTACTCACAGATGTAAATGCAAAGTTAATTCTTTACATATATATGATGTCAAATCATTATATTCACACATTATTCAGAAGTTTTGAAAAAACTTTCGTAAAATTCTTTCCTTTGAAGTTAATCTCCAACAGCTTTATTGGTTTGATGTTTGTGAATTATATTTAAGATCACAAGTCAAAATATTGAAAGGAAAAAAGTAACATGAATTTATAAAATCTTATTTATTCTGTAAAAATGTAGTATAACACAACAAGAAAAAAGGGTTTTACTACCCAGAAACATTATTATTTGCGAATAATTGCTCACACATATTCTACCTCTTGACTTTTTAGTGGCTTTCTCTATTTATAAATGTATATTGAAAGAATTTCCGTGTTATTTGTAGGTTTATCTGTGCAGATACACTCAATATAACAATCTTTTTCCAGACGCTTTACAAAGCTTATTTGTTAATTTAAATTAATCTTTCTGCTTCCATTTGTTCTTCACAAATCTAATCATGTACATAGTTTTTTTCAACTTAAATTATAATTAATGAAACTGTTTTTCATATTTTTGATTTATTCTGAAATTAGTTAATGGGGCCGTTTTGATAGTTGAATAGCTCTCTCCACATTGTTCAAACAGAAACCGATGCCATATCTAAATTTGGAGTTTTCCAATTATCAAGAGCGTTCATGTGCATCATTATTATCAGAATTTCACTACTTATGCAATCAAAATTATGTTCTTTGAATATTGCAATCTTCAATTTACGGGTTGCTTGCTTAAGTGCTTAAATGGATATACTTATTTTTTCAAAATAATAGAAAAATATTGAAACCAGAAATTCTTGAAGTAATAAGCACACTTTACCAAAAATTTTGCCAGTGTTTCACCAGTGCTATCTATATACAATAATAATTAATTACAATTTTGTAGCCAATTACAAACGTAACTGCTTGAATGTAGTTACAATTAAAATGTTGATAGGGCTATATATGCATACAAAACCTGAGATTCGAAATACTGACCTGACTCGACCCGAAACAGAAATATCTCGACTCGCAGTGCCCTAGTGTTTTCCCAATATCTATAGATCAAAATGATAATAATTTCAAAGATACAATATATTTCAACATTGATGTTTTTTGTTTAACATTTGGTAATATTTGACAGTAAAACGTCATAGAATCGTTTACATCAGCAAAAGCAAATGTATTTTCAACAAATGAAAGACATTGGATTAGTGTCAGGCCAGTCATTTGTGCCACAATGAATCAATCACATTATTAATATGGGCGCTAATCTCCTTATTTTCTCACTAGATTTTAACTGTTAAACTCACTAAGGATGGAGAAAACCATTGAAGGAAGTGTACCACATAAGAATGTTTCAAGATAACATCTCCATTTATAGTATTTGATATTAAATGAAATATGAATTGTACATGCATTTGGTGAGAGTAAAGAAGTTACTCGACACACAAGTTGGAAGAAGAAATTATGTAAATAAGTACCGATTGATTTACACATATCTTCCAAAATACAATGTGTTTTTCGGTAAATTCAGACCTTGAACAGTGTGCACAAACCCAGAATTTACATCAAAACTGTAGACAAAGTATATGTTATCTAAAGCCGTTTTCCAAAATTGTAAATGACATACACATTACAAATTTCTAAAATACGAAAGCAAAACTAATTTTTTCGGAAATAAGCAAAAATCGCTTGTTAACAATAGAAGGAACCTTTAATTCTAGCAAATAGGCAATCCAAACTACCTTAGAGACTTAATGTATGAGTGTTGGCAAGCGTCTTCCATTGAGATACGTTTTTCAGGATCATACTCCAAAAGCTGAAGCAAAAGATCTACACCATTGGGATTCATGTGTTTGGTCAGCTGTGCTATGGCTGCATCATCTCTACTGCGAGAAGGAAATGAAAACCTCATTGTCCGAGAACTAAAAATTACAAGGATATGAACGCGGGACCAAAATAAATGCATCAATTCCATATTCAGTTTTTTCATTGCTATCTATGATGCAAAAATAAAAATAATAAGATGTATTATGCAGTACACGTGATTGCTTAAGACTGACTTTTGTCACAATTGACACCACAGTGATCATGTCAGCAGACGCTCGAACGCGAAATTTCCATTTTATAAGCTGGTACAAAATTCCAATACAACAACCTCAATTTGAATTAATGAAAATTGCTTTGTAAGGGATGCTTGTTTTCACAAGATTAACTCGCTATTAGGAACAGCGATACATTGCGTTGGAACAAAAACAGTCTGTGATAGTGACAATTGCTATGATTTGTCTTTTTCAGTATCCGTGTCAACGATTACTAACTAGCACCGTATATATACGTTGAATTAAAGATTTAATTTAAAACATATTCCCAGTTAGAGTTGTGAAATCTAGCCATGCATAAAAACAATACTACACCTTTTACGCTCAATTTAAATACTAACGCATTCAAATTAAAAATTACTGCATTCAAATTAAAATATAACGCATTCAAATGAAACTAAGAAACAAAACAAACTATAAACAAATATAATTTTTACTCTATTTTCCATGCAGTAAATCATTTTTTGTCATAAATCTTGTGCATAGCCTCTGTACGTACTGCAAACAAATTGCATGAATATAGCCATCATGATTATGCTTAAAAATTAAAATTTAATCAGGAAACCCACAGTTATTGCTCAGGAAAATAAAGGAAAAACAGTAACAAAATATAGATTAGCTTTTACATTCTTAATTTCCAAATTCGAATTTCTTCCCTACAGTATATTAATAAGCTTTTGGAACAAAATTGTAAAGCAACTCTAATGCATTTGGCTGCCAAACTAAAACATAATCCACATATCGCAATAGACGTATCCAGAAGGACAGTGCAATGACATTTTGATGAAACCAACTTTACACTAAAAAATAAAGCCAAGTTAAAAGGATTTGATGAATCCATTTTAAGGCTTAAATCAGAGCATAAAATTATTTATTACCAGGATGAGAGTATTTAACTATGTTTTGCAAAATGATTTAGGGAGGATCGATTTAAAGCCAGTGCTGTACAACTACACTGCCAAATTCCAAAGGCTCAAATTTACAGTGCACCTTTATTACAGATTGGAAATTTTTGTCACATCGAAGACCAAGAAGCTTAATGAATTTAGGCAAGCCCAAATACTAGAAGATGAAAAAACAATGGCCTTATTCATGCAATTCATTTTTGCAGTACGTACAGAGGCTATACACAAGATTTATGCCTGAGGATGATTTACTGCAAAGAAAAGAAGTAACGATTGAATTAGTTATAGTTTGTTTTGTTTCTTAGCTTCATTTTTTTAATAAGCTTATATTTAAAATTGATTGCGTTATGTTTTAATTTGCATGCACTAATTTTTAATTTGAAAGCGTTAATTTTTAAATTGAACGGTAAAAGGTGTAGTGTAAAAAACCGTATTTGGTCTTAAATTGTTCGAAAAATGAAGAAATATGACAAAGTACCTTTTTTGAGCATTTAAATGTACTTGGATGGGAATTTATACAATATGAAACAGCTACTAACAGCTTGAAATTACTGATTAATTCTTGTGACGGAGATCCAAGAAGCTTGTGAATTCTATCAATTTGATCAATTTCGTTGCGACCTGGAAACAGTGGGTTCAAACTAAAGAAATGAGACATTAGCATTATATATATATATATATATATAAAATAATGCAGCGTACATGAGATAGAAAGTCACTTTACCTGGATATTTCAAAAAACACACACCCGATAGACCAATTGTCCATCTTGTAATTATAGTAACCATCGGTAAGGAGACACTCAGGAGCACGATACCTTAAAACGATAAGTGAACACACCATGATGCTGTGCAATAAATCTTACTTAGTTTATACATATTAAAACTTCAAAGGCAACAAAAATTCACAGCAAATCCAGTCCTTAACGGTTCACAGTATTTACATAAGTATGAATACGTGAATATATTCGGGGCGTAACCAGGGCTGTCAGCAGTAATAAACTAACAAGAAAAAATGAACCTATCCATGGGCAGTTACGCCAAATTTACGCGATATTTACTTTGATAGATTGCAGTAAATGCAAATTTACACAATTCTGTAACTATGCACTTTCATAGTTTATCATGTTTTGTGCAATTTCTTTTATAGTACTAAATGTAGTCTTTTACCAGTTACAAACAGGCATGGACGAGTACAGGGAGATTAAACCCCTCAATTTAAAGCAAATATTGGGAAAGCCCCATAAGAGAAATGTGCAACCCCACTAAATAACGAAAGCAATTTGAATTTTAAGAAATACAGTTATTTGTTTGTAACTATTAATACCAATATAAATGAATTAAAGAAAGCAGGTCTAACACTTCAATTTGGTTTGCTACTAGCAGTTCACTCTACTACATTTATATATGAAAGTTGAAAGTGGGTATAATCTTATAATTTAGAATATTTTAGTGGCCGAAGCAGTTAGTAGCAGTAAACCAAGCAAGCTCATACAGTGTCATATACACAACACACAGCCTTAGTTGAACGTGTTCATCAGCCTGCTATTTCAACGGGGGCTCATCAATGCTGGACAAAAGCTGTGAAAAATGGANTCGATTCATAAAATTATATTGATTGCAAATCCTATCAAACCATATTATAAATTATATGTACTATATTTCAAATGTTTTAGAACTTATGTTTAGTAAAGACAATATGAATTTTTTTGAAGTGCTATTTGAAGGAATGCCATTCAGAAAGAAATTATTAAATGAATTGCAATTATTGAATAATTTCCATATCATTAATGATATTAATGATGTTATCTCCATAGTGAAATTCACTTAGTTGGCATGATACTATTACAACAAAAAAGTGGTTTAAATTACAAAATACAAAAGTTTAAATACTATATCTCTAATTAATTTCTGTGTGTGAAATGCCTTGTAATAATAGTATAAAAACAATACTTTTGTCAATGCTATATTTATAAATCCTGTACACATTTAATCTATTATAATTAAATCAATATACATATTTGTGTAGAGACGCACAAATAACCACCAATAGAGACTATNGTTCATCAGCCTGCTATTTCAACGGGGGCTCATCAATGCTGGACAAAAGCTGTGAAAAATGGACATTCGTTTACTAATGCTTACATGCCAATGAGAAACACAGTTTCTTAGTAAGCTGCATATGGATAGGTTAGACATATGTTTACTTTAGTGTATTTACTATGGCAGCCCAAAGTCAATGTCATATTGTTTACTTGTGTCAATAACGTTGGCTTTGATCGGTCTGGATGTGTCACTAGTGCAAACATGTTCATTTTAGCTTTTTTATTAAGTCATATAAGAGCATATTTTCTTGTACATCAATAAAGTCATATTTAAGGTCATATTATCCTACTTTTAAATAAGAATGCCAAAGAAGGGGCTGACATATTCTGAAAAAGCTCAAGAACCACAATGAAAATATCCATTGGAGTTTAAAATGGTTGCTGGAAAGACACCTGCTTGCAAACTGTGTAATTGTGAAGTATCTTGTTGCAGAACAGACCAGATAGGGGACATGAATAGAAGCGGCCTTTTGGTATAGCAAAAACTGGAATGAAGTGAAATAGATTGTGTGTAATTATTCTGGTAATTGTAATGAAGGCAATTGCAGCAGTATCCTCACCTGATATTCCATGTATGTTAAGCAAAATCTGTTGAATGTATTCAGTTGTTAAGGGATAGCAAAAGAATCGGTTGTGGCTGAATAACATCAGGTCTTTCAATGAGAGCCAAAATGTGTGCCATCACCTTGATGACAAAACTGCACACATGGAAGATTTAAAGAAAATTCTGGATGCAAGTGGCAGTCAGAGTCCACAAAATTATTTGCAACTGCAGAACTGTCCTGCATCTGATGCTGTTATTGAGAGGTCATTTCAATTATGAAAATCTGAAATACTACGAAATTGCATAATAATTGAATTTTGACACCCAGTAGTGTTTATTAAAGTCATATTTTAGGTCATATTTCATGATTATTAAGGCATATTATATGCGCCAAAAACCAAATTTTTAGGGCATATTTAGGTAATTTAGGTATTTACGTAAGACAACTCATTGGAATTTAAATTGAGCTGAGACGACGAATAGCATACATTCAAATACAAATTTTAACAGCAAGTTTCAGCTTTCTTCCAATATATAGAATGACACATCTTTTGAAAATAATTAATTTTTTACTGAACACCATCTTAAAGTTGTTAAATCTCCAATGTTTCTCCTCGTCAACGACCAGTTTAAAAAAATTATGAACATCAAATTTACTAAAGCCCACTGAACTAATTGTTGTTTCACTTTGCTGCTAATCTGTGATTCTAATGTAGAAGCTTAACATTCAAATGAAATAATTTTTGCAATATTCTGTTCCAGTTGATCAAACTTATGCTACATATAAAATTATCCGTAGCGCTTCACACATCATCGTTGCAGTGAATAGTCAACCTTGTTATAAAATTCTTACATGTGATACTGCTGAGGAAACTGATGATCATTTTCATAGTTTGTAAGCACTGCCGCGAATGCAATCAAATTCTCACACTTACACAAGTTATTATACTTCATCGGAAAAAGAAGCTAAAACTTGCCAACCTTCTATATTGTCCATGTCTTAATCATCATTTAGTCAAACAGAGAAATCATGTATATCGAAACAATTAACAGAACAAGTTGCAACGCATAGTATTTACGCTTCAAATCTTTCTAATAAAAATTTTTGATTTTACAACGGCTACCATTTTCTTCAAACATTGGACAAGGATATAGTTAAGTCTCTTCTCATGTGCGAGAACCAAATAATTTCTTTAAAAGATAAGCAAAGTGAAGACTATTTTTCAAGGATCTCGACACTTGCTGACAAANAATTCAAACAAAAAATCGTTTCAAAAACTCATAAAATGCGCCGTTGATCAAATCTGATGCCTCAGTATGGGAATGTTACACATTGTAAAACAGCCTATTAGGTTCTCAAAGCATCAATATTCATGTATTGTTTGAAATTTAAGGTTAAGCAATCGGTGTATCGATTAATTTAACACGTACAAAAGTTTATACACATATAAATTACCATTTGCGCAAATACAGCACACGACTGGGAGAGTTAGCAAATACATATTTTTTGTCCTGTGTGATATATAGATTTTGACACCGGTCGTACCAGAAACTGCCAAAATATAAAATCAAATTTACTAATTACTAAAAATAAACTTCAACAAATCATACAATGATATTGGTTTATAAAAACAGTAGCACAATGTATAAATAAGTCTATTAATATACTAAGAACGTATTTGCTCTTAAGAATATCTACGAGGGCTAGTCAATAAGTTTCTATTTTAGTAACAAAACAAAGTATAATAAACCAAACTGTATTTTGAAACTTGAATATATACACATTTACAATCCTTCGATGTAGTTTCCACCATTGCGGATCACACTTTCCCATCTTTGTGTCAGTTTGAAAATGTCTTCGGTACCCTCCGTGTTCATCGCTCGAATGCGGGTCTTCACTGCTGCAGACAATTCGTCCAATGTTGAGTACCGCTTCCCTCTCATGGGTTCTTTGAGTTTTGGGAAGAGATGAAAGTCAGGAGGACTCAAATCCGGACTGTATGCCGGGTGAGGCAAAACTTCCCAATTCAAGTTGTCCAGAGTCTCCACAACGGTTTGTGCGGTATGACAGCGGGCGTTGTCATGCAGGATGAGAGGCTGGAGGTTTGGTCTTTTTCTCCTCAAGGCGTTCCTCAGTTTCTTGGAGATGAAGTCGGCGTAGTATTCTTTATTGACGGTTTGTCCAACCGGAACAGCATCAGCAAGAATGATGCCGATGTAATCATAAGCAAAGATCATCATTTGCTTCACTTTGCTTTGTTCACGCCGGTACTTTTGGGGACGTGGAGAATCGGGGTGCCGCCACTCGCTCGACTGCCGCTTTAGCTCAGCCTCGACGGTATCTTTGTCGCAACTGCATCGATATCCTGTAGCGGGAAAGCTTTTTCTTCATCCTTGAGGCGATGAGGAACCCATCGAGCCGTTACCTTCCTTTTGCCAAGATTGTCTGTAAGAATCTTGTAAACGGACCCGTGACTGATGCCGATCTCAGTGGCAATTTCATCGCAAGTTATCCGCCTGTCCTCCTCCAAGAGTTCTTGGACTCGTTCTTCGTGTTCTTGGTCAGTAACAGAAACCGGTCGACCACTGCGCTCTTTGTCTTCGATGCTCATGTCACCATCTCGAAACCTCTAAAACCATCGAGTAACAGTCGAACGATCGACAGCCTCCTCCTTGCAAGCTTCTACCAATGCAGCATGAATTTCCAATTGTCGTTTATTTCGCATAAACTCGATCTTCACATAGGCGTGTTGCTCCTGACGAGAGAACATTTTCGATTGATTATGACCTGCAAACAGAGAATAGAATGGATAGAAAATTAAGCAAATATTAAGTATACAGTGATAGAAGTTGTTCCAAGAGTCAAATACTTACATACTATGACATGATGGTACATGAAAACCTTATAAAACCTTGTACATGAAAAAATGTGCAAGACTTATTGACTAACCCTCCCTCGTATATTTCAAATTTTGTGATGTGAAATGCCCTGAAAATATTGTCAAAGAACACTTGAAAACAACGGGATCGAAAAACATTTTTGAAGTAGCAGTGTAAGGTAAGTAATGAGATATTGTTGACTAGATCAGTGAAAAGCAAACTTGAAATGAATTGTTAAAGATTAATAGTCGATAAATTGCAAAAAATTGGAAGTTTGCTGATGTACAGTTTAACAAATAGCGTTAATGTAGTTTCGTATAACATTGCTCAACAATACTTTACGTACGTGGATTCAGTGCTTTGACAATAACAAATGAACCCGATTTATTTAATGAATGATACAGATGGCATTCAAAGTACGATTGGTAGCAAGCAACTGTAAGCCATTCAAACATCGGCTTTTATTGACTTTTTACGATACTCGCTCATGTATAAATATTACTAGAAAATCATTTAAATAAAGAAATAAAATACCACAACTAGCGAACTTACTTTCACTAATATATTTTCTGGTTTGATGTCACGATGGAAGATTCCATTTCTAAATCGTTTAGATGAAAAACTACTTGTAACAAATTCTTACTTGTGCACATATCGAAGTCCATCAACCATTTGTAACAAATAGTACTTAATTCGCTTTTCATGCAAGTACTTCTTTCGTCCTAAACTTATTATTAGTACATATCTAAGGATCATTACGACCAAAAGTTACGAGTTTAAGTTTAATTCACCAAAATAAATTTCAGAATAATAACGTTTAAATGTTCAAAGTTGAAAATATGGATATTGAATTACAGAAGTTGGTTATAAAGAAACTGTTAGAAATTCAACACAGGTTCATTGGCCGAGAATTACAAACAATTAGAGTTTGCCAATAGAAACAATTGAGTTTAGATATAACTTGTTCGGTGATGCGTTCAGTGTCTGATTATTGAAGCAACTACGCACCAGCAAAGAATACGCAAGTCTGATAGATATAATGGTATGAAGTAAGAATAAACGCAAGAAAAGCGGCAATTTATTTAAACTGAGATGAATTTAACTTTCAATGAATTCTAGTTTTAAAACTATTAAAACTACATATTCCCATGAGAAAAGTGCAATAAAAATATATTATTCAATTTATCTATGCAACATAGTAAATACATTTCAATTATATAAATATACTCAAATCCTTAGATTACTGAAAATATATCTGCCATAATACATGATGTAGTTAGCAATGTGATTTGCACTACAACTTTTAACTGATATACAAGAAAATCTTTATCGCCTTTTAAATTGTTAAGAAATACGAAATAGATGAGCATTTTAGTATTGTTTACAGATTTAAATTTTAAATCTAGCTCAATGTGATGTGCAATGTCGTTTAAACAAATTATGAATATGTTTACAAGAAGATTTATTAATTGGATTTCTCATGATACATTAAAAGACAGGAGGATATAAAAACTTGCCTCGGATTAATTCGTAAAGGTTCATGTCCATTAATTCCAAAATAAGATACAATGTCGAAGTTTGAGGTTCACTAAAAGCATATTTCACGAAAAATTGTTTACTAAAAACTAACAAAATCAATTCATTTAATAAAAGGATGTTAGGATGTTTAGCCAATTTCTTCATTGCTTGAACTTCTCTTAATCTGTTGGCTTGATCAACACTAAATATTCAATTTAACAGATTGATTAATAAATTAGAGTAAACAGTGTAGAAAAATATGCAAATAAGCAACTTAAAAATCATAACACTGAAAATACAAACCTTTTTATTTTTGCTTTTAACTTTTTAATAGCAAATTCTTCTTGTGTGTCTTTCCGATGACATTCCAACACTTCTGAAAACGTCCCATGTCCTTTTTTACCAACAATAGTATAAACTAAACAAACATTATATTTACAGCGAGCTAAATATAAATTTACGGCTCAAGATATCCCCAACTTTTGCTTGAACATCAGATGCATTCTTACTGGGATAAAGTAGCCGAGGCATTATCCAAAGCTAAACACACAAAATGAAGTACAGGTCCTCAGCGAAACGAAGTTAATTGATAGCATTATACACTTTTTAGAATGCTTAAAACATCTTATACAATACTACATTCATATTACAATATTTTGATCACTTGAAGTTCACTTCATTTCCAAAGTATGGTTGCAACATTAGAATTTGTTCCCAACTAGGCCTAGCGGAACACATTGAAAACAAACTTATCTATTTTGTTTTTCTGTGCATAAAATATTTCATAGAAACTCAACCTTCAAAACTTATAAAAACAATTAAGAAAATTGCAGAAATATTTATAAATTTTCAGTAATTATCTTCTATAAGTAATTGACAATGAATAGATGTGTAGATCACTACAGAAAATTAGGTTTCAACACGGTATCACATACTAAACTGAATCGGAATTAATAAATAAGGGAAATAAAAACTAGGACATTTGGTTGCAGAAAATAAAATGGAAATGTTTTCAAGGAGATGCAAGATTACAATTTGTTTTTAATTACACTTTTCTAGTACTGTACTCCAGCAAGCAACAAGTATAATATATCACTAAACAAATACACATGTTGAAAATATGTTATTCTAATTATTTATCCCTGTAAATTCACGATTTATTCTTAAAGTAGTAAATGACTTATTTATTTTTTTTATCGAAGTACAACATATTTACACTGGTAATACGAGTAATCACTGCCTGTAAACATTGATCATTGCTAAACAACTTTAATAACTTGTCGACGTAAGCTTAATTTATTTATAGCAAAGATTGGTTCAGTTAGTAATGTGTTATTATTGTCATAACAAAGTCGGTAGCAGAGTGCCTTTCGCATTCCCATTGCTGATTTATCATCTATGTTCGAGTCTTTTCATGACCAGTCTACCTACCTCTCTTGTCACCTTGGCTTTTCCATTCGTCCTCATTTTCATGTTTGTGGTTACTTCAATCTTTCTAATGTCTGCTGGAATACGTTCGACTCTACTGACACTTATGAGTCTGCAGTTTTAGAAGTTTTTGCCTGCTATTCTATTGAACAACTTGTATTTTCTCTAACTTCCAGCTCCTCCCTGCTTGATTTGGTTCTGTGCTATCACCCCGATTATATATTTGACATATCTGTAATCCCTGTTCCTGCTAAGCTGTCAGATCACTCATTCGTCAGCTTTAATCTGTTTTTTCAACTCTACTTCTCCATATGCTAATCCGGCTGCTCCACAATATGCTCGATTTAACAGTGACTTTCTGTCACTTAATGCTGCTCTCTCATCTTCGCTGCCCGTTTTTAGTGATTCCTTCTCAGTTGACGATTGGTTCACTTTCTTTCATCAAGTTATTTCTTCTTATGTTCCTCGTCGGCGGGAAAAGCATGCTTCTCTTCCTTTCTATTTTTCATCCCTTACTGTGCACTCCTTGAATAAATTGGAGTCTTACAAACGCCATTCTGGTACTACTGCTACTCCGAAACTTGCTTCTCTCACAGAAGATGTTATCAATTTTATGGAACTTGACAAAGTCTCTTTTCTGTCCAGCTTCTCGTCTGGTTCTCTTCAATACTCTTATTCCTTCCTGCGTTCTCTTCATTCCAAGCCTGAGCTCCCCAATTTGAGATGGAAGCTTCTTTCTGCTCACTCTGACCTGGAGAAAGCTGATCTGTTCAACGCTTATTTTGCCTCTAACTTCTCTGTATCTGTCTCCATGTGCGCTGGTCCGCCTGCTGCCTCCCCGCTAATCCGACTTTGTGATATGGTCTTCAGTGCTCATGATATTTCTCTCATGCTTAAATCTTGCAAGTTGTCTGGTCCTTGTTATCCTGACGGTGTTCCTTCCTTTGTAATTCATGAAACCTCCTCCACGCTTTCAATCCATTTAAAGCATCTTTGCTCCTTCATTTGCTCCACTAAGCGCTATCCCGCCTGTTGGAAGACATCTTGGATTTCTCCGCTGTTAAAATCTAATCAGCTTCTCTCCTCGCAGGTCACGTCCTACCGCCCAATAGCTATTCTATCTCGACTGTCTATCATCTTTGAACGCCTTGTTTTTCGTTATGTATTCCCAAAAATTCGTCACCTGATCTCTTCTTCTCAGCATGGCAACCTTTCTGGTCGCTCTACGATTACTAACCTGCTCACTCTGATTGAAAACTGCTACTTTCACTCTGATAGTAATGATCCTGGTTGTATTATCTTTCTTGACATCTCAAAAGCGTTTGATCGTCTCCCTCATTCCATTCTGCTTGACAAGTTACGTTTATTTGGTTTTGATGTGGATTTCATCGAACTGTTCCAGTCCTACCTGACTAATCGCCACCAGTGTGTCAAAATCAACTCGTCTATCTCTTCTCCTGTCCCCGTTACTAGTGGTGCCCCTCAAGGCTCAGTGTTTGCTGTTCTTTTCTTCCTCGTTGCCATTAACGACCTCCCTCATTCTGTTCTCAACTCGTCTTGCCTGTTGTATGTCGATGACACTGCGATTTTTGATTTTGGTTGGTCTTTTGCGTCGAACATTTTTTCTGATCTTGAGCACTTGTCTACTTGGTCCTCTGTCAACCATCTTGATTTTAGCACTACCAAGACATGTGGTATTTCCTTTTCTGTGGCTCCCCCTTCTGATTTGCCTCTACCTGTGAACTTTGCGCCTCATCACACTCATCTTGGAGTTCAACTTGCTGCAAACTTAAATTGGACTGGACATGTGTCTTTGCGTCTCCGCAAAGCTAATTCCTCGCTATTTGCCCTTTTCCGTAATGTTCCTTTTAATACCTCGTCCGCTGTGAAGCTCTCTTTGTTCAAGTCCATTCCTCGCGCCATTCTTCTCTACGCGTCTCCTTGTTGGTGGCCTTCTCGTGCTTTGTTCCACTCCATGGAACGTTTCCAGAAACGCGCTTTCAAATGGATTTCCTCTTTGGACTATAAAGACGCTCTGCTGAAATTCTCCACTCTCCCGCTGTCACTCTACTTCCATGCCTGTGATCTCCTTCTGTTCAATCGACTACTGACTCGCAAATTGGATCTTGATCCTTTTGATTTCATTAAGTTCTCCAATTCCTGCTGCACTCGCTCTGATGATGTTGTCACCTTCTCCATTCGTCGTACAAAGAAACATCGCACCCTTCACTCGTTTTTCAATCGTGCTTGTACTGCTGCTAATTACATCTTGACTCGCAACCCTCCAACAGCGATTGGTTTTTTTTCCCCGCCACCGAGCTTCAAGAAATCTTTGATGGCTTTCCTCTTTGCTGAGCCCTTCTCCAACTTCGCCTACTCTTCCATTTGCTCCTATTTCATCTCCTGTGACTGTCCTCGCTGCCGTAAAACTTGACTTGTTTTTATTTCTTGTTGTGTATGCCTTCAGCGGCTAAATAAAGTCATTGATTATTTATTAAATGTATAATTGTTAAGGTTGACAACCCTTGCAAATTACGAATATGTTATGAACTACATTATTAAAAAGAGACTTGACAATTGTCCTCTAAAATATTAAGTTTAAAGCAACTACTTACCTAATTCTACATTATTAGCTCATAAGGTGCTTATAACTTTAATTATACAAATTATATAATTATTAGTGTAATTGTATTTTTAACGGCAAATTTAAAACGGAAACTATTTCTACATGACTGAAACAAATTAAAATTGTAAATACAAGACCCCAATAGAAATATAATAGAAAACAGGCCATGACGAACAGACAAATGTAAACAATCGTAAACCAAATATTTTTGCAATTGAATTACAACATTATTAAGCTATGAAACAAATTAATAACATAAAAACACCACAAAATTCAAATTAACTAACAATTTAAAAATGGTAAACGGCATTAAATCAAAATTAATATCCAAAAATAAAAACGTGAAAACGGTCTCTTCCTGTATATCTAAAATTTCTTTATTTTACTAAAGTGTCATAGTAACCAATTTCGGCAAACAGTATTTGTCTTCTATATGTTTAGTCCAGTTTGAACTTCATTTCATTGAATTCACTAAATAGCAGTGTAAGATTTGATGCAATTATGAAAGCGTATTTTGAAAAAATGATTTTACAATAAAACAAATTTCAAATATTTAGCTCTAAGAGTAAGAGTGAATTAATTTGTCTTTTGACAAAATGTGTTTGCGAAAAATATTTGAACAAGAAAATGAATATGGGAAATATCATATGATAAAAAATTTAAATGAGAGGGTTTACTGAAAAGTCGGCTAAAGCTAAAGTGGGCTAAAAATCAGTAAACCTGCAATATTAATATTTATAGATTTTAAGTTATTGAAGAATTAAAATATACTTCTACTTTTGTGTTTGTAATCAAAATTAACATTTCTATCTTTCAACAGAGGCCAATTATCTATAAAAAACCCCCAAACAATAAACTACATTTTGCAACACAGTTAACAAAAATATATAAAAAATATACATGTAAGACATTTATTTAAATAGAAATATCAATTCCACATGTAGAAGCACGTAGAGAGTCCTAAAATATATATTTCTTTGAATTAGAGAGATAAATTGTTTATTATGTTCTACTAAAATTTGGTTTTTGTTTGGGCTCAGACTAATATTTTTGAGTTTGCTTAGTTTCTGCACATGGCAAAGGTCATCTCTGATTTCCACTAGTCTGTTTGTAACGCTGACATTTAAAGTGAATCTGTCATAGATAGTATGCATTGTTAGGTAACTGAACGCTAAGTTCAATCACGAAACATGATTGGCTCAATTCAAAGCATTCATTGCCGCTTTGTCAATTTTGAAATGTTGGAAGACATTCTACAATGGCGACTGTACATTTGTCTTAGGAGAGAAAAGTTTTTAAAAATCTTTTGTATTTTCCAACAGAACATATGCATAATTATCTCCTTTCAATTATATGTATAACATTTTATTGAAAAATACTTTAGGTAGTATTAGTTTTATTAACAGTACTAGTTCTACGATTAGGCAATAACTTGCACAAGCTTCGCTCGTTTAACTGTTATTTATGATTTTTATAAAACTAAAAAACTGGCCAATCTGTTTATGCACGCATTTCATTTTCCATTTAACTATTGCGTTAGTTAAGTGTTTTTTTGTTGTTAGATTTGTCAACTGTTTCCTGGAGCTTGTGAGAGTAGGGTCGCAAATTTCCATTTGTGAATGTATTTCCATAGTTATTCAATTACATATATTCCTATATTGCATTTTTTCAAATGTTCAGTTTTCCAATTTCGCTAGCCAAATATTTCTTAAAGTTACGATAGTGTAAAAATTCGAAATAGAATCAGCACAACAATTTTTTAATTCTTCTCGCTAACTCGTGTCTTACTTGAGATGTCAGTCAATAGAAAGCCCTCCGCTAAGGGGACTTATACATAAAAAAGCGAAAACTTATTAGTGAGTTAATAATGAATATCAACTTCACAACACATGCTAAGACATTCTTTCGCATACCATATTTTCAGAAATCTAGAAATGCTAGCTTTTTACGTAAAAATAAGTTAAATTTTAACGATTTTTGATTTTTGAAGGAAAAGTGAATGGACAACGAAAGAACTCATCCACTACTGTGAGTAAGGATCGGTTAGGACCAGATGAAGATAACGGACCTCCCAAATCAACATTTAAACTCTCAAAGGGCTGTGTCGCTTTTAACAGATTAGCTACGGATCCCTTGAAAAATCGCGGTTTTAAGATTGCCCAATCATGACAATCTGACATAACTTTCTTGACAAAAATAAGGCAGACTGCAAACACGTACTGGGGTGACAGAGCTTTGTGCCCTTGCCAGGACATCAGCTGAAACATTTTCTGGACCTGGACGATAGTAAATGTTATAGCTGTAGCAACTTAACTCAATGCACCAACGCATAATATTTCATTCTTGGTCTTACCCATTTTCCTGTTATCAAACATGAAAAATACAGATTTCTGGTCAGTGGCAATGGTGAAGTGGCGACCTGTCAAGTAGTGTTCTGTAACGCCTCAACAATTTCACATGCTTCCTTTTTAATAGATTCATGTAGACGTTCACTTATGGAAATTATGCTGAAGAAAGCAAGAGGCCGGCCGTTAATGGTAGCTGCAATGAAAGAAACTGACTCGTCAATATTTTGAATAACACCTGCATTAATCTTTTGCTTTAAGCTCTCAAAAAATTCTATCAAGATTTATCCGAAGCAAATGATGATAGAGAACAAATGCTTTCTCAGAGAACCTGGGGACTTACTGGGAATAGTAAGTTACACCAAATTCTTAATTTCAGTTATGCCCCCAATTTCGCAGTCCGACCTAAAAAATTTGAGGGATGCCCAGGTTGCCTCCGCTGTTGGTGGTCTGAAGAAAGACGCCATCATTTCGTTGTTGCGCCAAGCGGTCACTGCCCTCTCTACCTCGACTCCGTCCTCCAATGATGGCCCTGGCGTCATATCATCCTTATCTGAATCCCTCACAAAGCTTTCCTCTGATGTTTCCTCACTACAATCCCAAATGTTCTCCTACAGTGCTGCTGCCTCACATTCTGTCTCATCTCTCCCCAGTCATCCTGCTCCGAGTTTCACACCCGCGTTTGCTCCTCCTTCTGCTCTACCGCATCCTCCCAGGCAGTCTATTCCTTCATCTACTAACCATAATCGTCCTCATCCAGTTTTTGGTTCTAGTGCTTCCTGCTGTGTCCAACTGAATCGATTTTCGTGGGTTTACAGTTATATTTTGTCAATTTCTTTGAATTCAGTTTCAGTTACAGTCTAAATTTTCCTCTTTTTTCAGTTACAGTTTTTCGTTTTTTTAAATTCAGTTAGAGTTACAGTTCAAAATTTTTCAGATAAACATGTCAGCCTCTTCCGGCACTGGCAGAAAGCGGAGCAGCTCTGTGCATCGGTTCTTCTTCATTGACGGCAATGTATATAAGTGCAACAAACCGGACTGCTCGTTCACGAGCATGGTCAAGCACGGACCAACAAACATGAAGCTGCACCTTAAGAAAAAACACCCTGAGTGGTACTCGCAAATGGAGGCAGCAGATGCACAAGAAAAAAAACGAAAAAAGACATCTTCTCAAGCTACACGGATGGAGAGCTTCGTGAATTTAGCCAGCTCCGCCAGGCAGAGCAGACAGTTTGACTCAGGACAGCTACCGTCCAGTGACTATCACCAGAAACATCTGAATGAGCTGCTCGCAACGTTCGTTGCAGTTTCCCACTCGTGCTAGTGCCAACATGATATCAGAAAAAAAGTATGGGTTCGTTGCCATCATTGGGTACACAAGTGGTGGACGATTTTCCGTGCCCTCTAAACAAATGATATGCAATACAATTTTGAAGCAGGCAGCGAAGGTTGAGAACAAAATAAAGCACGTTTTGACGCAGCCACAGAAAGGAACGGGATTACTTCCGTTACTTCAGTTACAGCTGGATTGTTGGACACGTAAATCGTACGTGGGTTCTTTCTATGGAGAGGTTGTGAATTTTTACAATTTCGATGAACAGCGTCCCCAGCAGCTGGTTATCGCCATTGATGAATTCAAACATCTGCACACAGCAGCACGATTGGAGGAGCACTTCAAAGAAGGACATCAGTACTTTGGAATCACCCAGGACTAGATATCACTAATTTGGACTGACAATGCTTCGAATATGATGGCTGCGGAATTTATAGATGATGAAAACTTCGGTGACAATGAAGATGGTGACCAAGAGTTTGAAAC
>CABFPE010000036.1:1108022-1122821 GCA_900660155.1 Hofstenia miamia | reverse complement strand
GCTCATGATATTTCTCTCATGCTTAAATCTTGCAAGTTGTCTGGTCCTTGTTATCCAGATGGTGTTCTTTCCTTTGTAATTCATGAAACCTCCTCCATGCTTTCAATCCATTTAAAGCATCTTTGCTCCTTCATTTGCTCCACTAAGCGCTATCCCGCCTGTTGGAAGACATCTTGGATTTCTCCGCTGTTAAAATCTAATCAGCTTCTCTCCTCGCAGGTCACGTCCTGCCGCCCAATAGCTATTCTATCTCGACTGTCTATCATCTTTGAACGCCTTGTTTTTCGTTATGTATTCCCAAAAATTCGTCACCTGATCTCTTCTTCTCAGCATGGCAACCTTTCTGGTCGCTCTACGATTACTAACCTGCTCACTCTGATCGAAAACTGCTACTTTCACTCTGATAGTAATGATCCTGGTTGTATTATCTTTCTTGACCTGACCAATCGCCACCAGTGTGTCAAAATCAACTTGTCTATCACTTCTCCTGTCCCCGTTACTAGTGGTGCCCCTCAAGGCTCAGTGTTTGCTGTTCTTTTCTTCCTCGTTGCCATTAACGACCTCCCTCATTCTGTTCTCAACTCGTCTTGCCTGTTGTATGTCGATGACACTGCGAATTTTGATTTCGGTTGGTCTTTTGCTTCGAACATTTTTTCTGATCTTGAGCACTTGTCTACTTGGTCCTCTGTCAACCATCTTGATTTTAGCACTACCAAGACATGTGGTATTTCCTTTTCTGTGGCTCCCTCTTCTGATTTGCCTCTATCTGTGAACTTTGCGCCTCATCACCCTCCTCTTGGAGTTCAACTTGCTGCAAACTTAAATTGGACTGGACATGTGTCTTTGCGTTTCCGCAAAGCTAATTCCTCGCTATTTGCCCTTTTCCGTAATGTTCCTTTTAATACCTCGTCCGCTGTGAAGCTCTCTTTGTTCAAGTCCATTCCTCGCGCCATTCTTCTCTACGCGTCTCCTTGTTGGTGGCCTTCTCATGCTTTGTTCTACTCCATGGAATGTTTCCAGAAACGCACTTTCAAATGGATTTCCTCTTTGGAATATAAAGGCGCTCTGCTGAAATTCACCACTCTCCCGCTGTCACTACTTCCATGCCTGTGATATCCTTCTGTTCAATCGACTACTGACTTGCAAATTGGATCTTGATCCTTTTGATTTCATTAAGTTCTCTAATTCCTGCTGCACTTGCTCTCATGATGTTGTCACTTTCTCCATTCGTCGTCTCAAGAAACATCGCACCCTTCACTCGTTTTTCAATCATGCTTGTATTGCTGCTAATTACATCTTGACTCTCAACGCTCCAACAGTAATTTATTTCTTTTCCCCGCCACCGAGCTTCAAGAAATCTTTGATGGCTTTCCTCTTTGCTGAGCCCTTCTCCAACTTCGCCTACCCTTCCATTTGCTCCTATTTCATCTCCTGTGACTGTTCTCGCTGCCGTAAAACTTGACTTGTTTTTATTTTTTGTTGTGTACGCCTTCAGCGGCTAAATAAAGTCATTGATTATTATTATTATTATTATTATTATTATTNCTCTCTTTGTTCAAGTCCATTCCTCGCGCCATTCTTCTCTACGCGTCTCCTTGTTGGTGGCCTTCTCGTGCTTTGTTCCACTCCATGGAACGTTTCCAGAGACGCGCTTTCAAATGGATTTCCTCTTTGGACTATAAAGACGATCTGCTGAAATTCTCCACTCTCCCGCTGTCACTCTGCCTCCATGCCTGTGATCTCCTTCTGTTCAATCGACTACTGACTCGCAAATTGGATCTTGATCCTTTTGATTTTATTAAGTTCTCTAATTCCTGCTGCACTCGCTCTGATGATGTTGTCACCTTCTCCATTCGTCTTACAGTTGTCGTACCTTCTCCAAACATCGCACCCTTCACTCGTTTTTCAATCGTGCTTGTACTGCTGCTAATTACATCTTGACTCGCAACCCTCCAACAGCGATTGATTTCTTTTCCCCGCCACCGAGCTTCAAAAAATCTTTGATGATTTTCCTCTTTGCTGAGCCCTTCTCCAACTTCGCCTACTCTTCCATTTGCTCCTATTTAATCTCCTGTGACTGTCCTCGCTGCCGTAAAACTTGACTTGTTTTTATTTTTTTATTGTGTATGCCTTCAGCGGCTAAATAAAGTCATTGATTATTATTATTATTATCAAACAAGCCTAATGCTCTTTGCAAAGACTTTATTATTGTGCACTGGCATTGCAAGAAGCGGTCTAAGGCGTTCAGAGTTCGGCTTAATGCAACCATGTGTTATGGTATAGCCCAGAAAATCTACACTGGTAGAAGAATACACACACTGATAGTTTTAACTTTTTTATGGCAGCAAGATTAGAATCATGTTCGGCTTGAGTTGATCTGGCGATAGTGGTTTTGTTCATATAAGCGAATGTGCCTTTAAGATGATAGTTGGAAATAAGTCATCCGTAATTCTCTGGAAACAGGCGACAGCATTTGTAAGTCCAAAGGGGAGATGACGAAACTGATATAACCTGCCGTTAGCTTCAAAGTCTGTAAATTCAAGGTCATTTTCCTTGATTTCAATTTGACGGTATGCACTTTTAAGAAGCTTTGACACTTCTGAAACAATTAATGTTTGATCTGCATAACTAAAACGCTTTGACTTGGTTGCAATTGGCTTGCAGTTAGGCGATAATTTACAGAATGGAGATGGAGTGCAGGAATATTACAAACCTGCAAAGCTGGAAGGAAATCAATGATACGTCCTTGTATTTCGTGTTATTGAGAGAAAGACTTACCTGGCGAGGGTGATATGCTGTTTGAAGCAGCCATAGCAACCATTTTAGATTTTGGAGTTATCACAGATACCACACTTATCACAGATATCAGTGTTGATGTGACTCTCTGAACTGCCGGAATCAAACAAAACGTGTACCTTCTTACCATTTAGTAAGGCCTTAACAACTGCAGGACTTAAGCATTTAGGAGCCCCTGCTGCAAATGCAGTTATAAGAGGAAGTGCAGCTGTATTTGAATTACAGGCAGGTGGCCCATTGACAGGCTGAGACCTACAAACCTTCTCATAGTGACCTTTCTTCTGGCATTTATTGAATGTCACTTCCTTTGCAGAACATCGTTGACGTGAATGCCGCAGCCCTCCACAAAAAAACATTTTTGGTATCTTGATTCTGCTATAGTTGCAGCGGCGACCCTGACGTCGCTCTGAGCTGATGTTGTCCATGACATAGTGTCATTGGAAGCCAGGTCTGTACTTTTCAGATGTTGCAATTTGCCTTGAATTGAACTATTGTTCTATGACCTAACTGTTTGAAAATCAGTGCTGTTTAACAGAGTTTTTCTTAAATTGGCCAAAGTAACCAAGTTCTAGGCCACCAAGTTAGGAAATTTAAAGTGGCAATTTAATTAAATATGGGATCCAGTGTAGTTTTTCAAATCTGAGATTCCAAATATTATAAATCAAATTTCGTAATCGAGTTTCAAGTCAAGATGAGTTAATTCGGAAGTTACTGTCAGAAATCATCACAAATTATTTCGTTTTAGTAACATTTCCATCACTAACAGAATGTTGATAAGAATAGATGCATCATGGCGTTTTTAGATAGATTGATATTTTTAGTTGCTTAATTGCAAAAATATATTTAGTAAACTATTCGAAATTGAATAGTCTAGTACTAAAGGAGATCTATATTGAATATATGAGCTATATTAATGATAAAAAAATTTTGTAGTTTAGTGTGCATAAAATTTTAATCCGTTAAATTTTTAAGATTTTAAAGCGCTCTCTTATAAAAGTGTTTTATCAAATGTTCAAGCGCAATAAGCTGATTCAATAATTGCAAATAATTTCAAGTAGTTATTTATATGTACTAATCAATAAGGCCTTGCAATTTTGTATTGCAATAATATTGCAATACAAAAAATTCAAGATATAAATATATTTCCTGTTTATTATAGTTTAATTAGTGACACTTTTTGAATTACAATTCTCCACGTTTTAATGGCAGATTATTTGCAATTTTTAACTTGTGGAATTTGTTTGGAAGTCTACAATGACCCCATGCCTTACCATGTTCAGAAGAATTGAATAGAAATAAAAGATTAAAAATGTTCCCCGAATGTCGTAGGCGGGCAACTTTTGCAAAAAATCAGCCAGATTTCCGCATCGAACAGTTAGTTCAGCATTTTCAATCAAATAAAATTAGGCGGTCTCTCTATTAAAATGTGTGTAGTCAATGTCAATCTGAAACTTGTTCAAGTGAAACAAACTACTGCAAGGAGTGTGATTTCGTTTTCTGCATTGATTGCACAATTTTACATAAAACGGCCGACCAAACAAAACATCATTCTGTTTATTCTTTTGTTCAGCAAACTCTTGTCTATTGCGCAGACCATGATAAAAAATATGAATATTTTTGCAATGAAAGTTTATGTAAGGTGTTGCTTTGCATGAGTTGCGCTGCAATACATCAACGAAACCACCGCATGCAAACTTTGACAGAACAAAAGGTACAGCTTCAGAAGAAATTTTGAAAAATGTTGAAATTGCAAAAGAAAAAATAAAGAATATCCAATTATTTTGCGATAAATCAATAGAATTATGGCAGATCATCGAAGAAAAATGCAATGAATTCGAAGTTTCCTCTCGGAACAAGCGTGACTTCATAATTGAACAAGCTAGCATAACATATGGCAATGAAATTGTTTCCATGATTGAACTCAAGTTAAGCTTGAAGGAAAAATATATTGGTAATAATAATGAATTGTGTTTTTTAAAAGATCAACTAATGGATCTTCTAAGAGAATCAAAAGAAAGCTTTCTTAAGAAATCTCTTTCTAGTCTTCAAGATTTGAATAAAAATGTTAAGAATGCGCTAGCAAAGGTTTGTGGCAGATTCTACGAAGTTCTCGAGAAAGACTATAATCCAAGGATTTCTTCACAACTTAATCAAGATGGCATTAAAGAAGCTATAATTGAACATATAGGTCGACTTACTTTAAACCATAATGAAGTTAGCTCTAATAAGGTTTCCAAAATTGATCCTGAAATTCTATCGCGTCATGATTTAAGTGATTCTCCCAGTTTTGTATTAGATATGTTTGCGATGAAAAAAAGATAGATATTGTTTTTGTCTTGTATGAAATATATGGTGATATTATATTTGTATCACTTTTACGTAATGAAGAAAATTTCGATTGGTAAACATACAGAATTAATTTCTGGTAATTGTCTTTCAATGCTAGTAAAATTAACGGACAAGATATTAGAAATAAACGCTGATTCAAACTTAATTGTTTCAAATGAATTTCGTTCAGTCTGTAGTAAAGTGAAAAGTGGAGATTTGATTTGTTCGAGCCCTTCCAGAGAGCTCATTTATTTTTATTCATTCGGAAATTGTATTTACAAACATCGTTTTGACTCTGAGCGCCAGGAAAGACTATATACTACGAATAAATGCACAAGCATGTCGGTGAGTGAAAATTTGGAGTATACTGCATTTACTAATTATTTGCATTATTCAATTGATTTGTTTACACAGAAGAAAATATTGCGTTCTTTTCGATTGGGTTTAACTTATGGAGTTTCATTTTTATTACCAAAAGTAATTATAGCAAGTCATTTCAATTCCTTTGCTATCTTGAACGTTGCAAACGGAGAGCTTCTTCGAGAATTTAAAATATTTGACTATTGTACTGAAGTCCAATCACGTTGCATCACTAAATCCACATTTTCTATGGTAGTGGTAGCTTATAAGCAATGGATATATAAAGTAACGCTCAGTTAATAATTTTGCAATATATTGGTTAATTGAAAGCTACCTATCTTAAGCAAAGAAAATGATTCTCTTGTTGCTTTATTGTAATTTGCAAACTATATTTAACCTTCTTTTCTAATTTTTACTTTTGCTTATCCTATAGTAGCTAATTATTTTTGCTTGTGTCTAGCCATGTTATCGGCATATTCCCAAGTTGGGAAAATATTTTTCCATCATAATTGCAGCTGCCATAATTTGTTTCTCATGCCTTTTGGAGTGCAATACATAGTCAATTTTCGTTTAATATGTAGATTTTCCACATAAAAAGTTTAATCAACAGAACCAAATTGAACCTAAAAAGTGGCACAATTCTAAAATCTATTCAAACTGGTCGTCAGCACAAAGAATCTCAATTGTCTCTCATTAATAAAATTAGGAAGTATGATAATTATGGTTGATTTATAAGTTTTATTCACACCAATTAAATATTGCAATTAAGCCAAAGGCAACAGTTAACTCTATCTTACCTGGGGGCCGATTTGAAACCCTTACATAGTTTTAGATGTAACTCAGAGACCGTTTTTTTAAATAAACTATACTTCCATTAATTTTTTCTTTAACTTGTTCTGCAACTTTTGACGGAAAATTATGCAGATAGTGTAAAATGTTACAAAGTTATATCGATTTTAAAAAAATATCCATGAAAAACTGACATTTCTTTAGAGTTTCAAAAATAACAATTTTCTCTATATATAAATTGAAAGCAATGCATAATTTTCAATGCAAAATTATAATTAAATGTTTTTATGTTTTATTGCATTATAGGTTTCTCTTGATTCCTATTTAGTTATATTTCTAACATTTTGTGTCAATAATGAGAAATTTAGAAAATTTGATACATAAACTATTTAATATGCGCATAAATTGCATATTATCGTATCGCAAAATGGTTTTGCCAAGATATGCCTTACATACCAAAATATTTCCACACCAAATTTGGTGTTGATCGGATGTACTGTTTCCGAGATCTTAGAGAGGGGCAAATCGCCCCCCCTAGCAATAACTGCTACAAAATAGCCCGCGTAAAATAGGGTTAATGCAAAGCTAAGAAATAAAAATAACAGTGTAAACGGAACTTTTTTAGAAAAAACACCATCCAATATTATTGGAATATATTACTATATTATTGTGATGAAATTTAGCGTCAATAAATATATTTTAATATACTGCTGTATTAGTAATATATATTATTGAAAGGCTCTGCTAATCAAGTGTCACCGATAGCATTAATTGGTCATCTTGACTTTGGAGGAATGATGCTGCATTGCAACAGCTGTAGCAAAGACTATCGCAATTTATTTCACTTTGATTAAAGAAAAAATTTAAAACCAAATAATAAATTTTCGTTTACTAAAAATTAAACATTAAAATTTGACAATCATTTAGTTATATTTATTTGAGCCAAAAAGATTGACTATATTCGTATTTGAGATATGGAATAGCGTTTTTAAATCTCTCATCATTAAATCCGATAGTTTTATTGATGAAATACTTTTAGTTTTTATCTATTTGTTTAGTTAGTGGCCTACTATGGGTGATATTCGATTACTTGAATCTCGCGCTTCAACTATGGAGTCTTTCAATCTATCTCTTGATAACAATGATAATTCTCACATGCAGTTTCAATCGATTTTTAGTCATCGATACTCTTCCCCAGAAATGTCTTATAATTTTAGTGAATTTAAGGTATCGTTTATTTTCAATATTTAAATGTGTTATGTTTCATTATTTTAAATATTTCGTCACCATGGAACAATTTTCGCGTGTTGTTGCACTGTATGGGGAAGCTGCTCAAATGTTCTAGAACAAAAAATAGAGTTAGGGCTAAAGTCATTACAAATTACTTCAATTCGTGGTCTTATCAAATTCAGCCACAATTCTTTATATAGAGATATTAATAATGACAATAATCTTTCTCGAATTGTTCCAGAACAACAGTCATATGCTCTAGAAAGACATTTACATCGAAAGTTTGAGAATGTGCTCCCCAGTCGATATCTCCAATCTAATAATAAGATATATTAATGTATTTCAAAATATTTAACAAAACCTTTATTGTTATTATCATCATCATCGTGGATAACAATCCTTAATCTCGTTTCTAGTAAATCAAACAATTGTATGTCCACTAAATTCTTATCGACTAGTCACTAAAACAAATTTAAAGGATATAAATTATAAAAAACAAATCACCCTATACAGACTGCAGAGTGATTTTTAAGAACCTTGGGTACATAATAATTGTTTTGAAATTAAATAATTTCAATATACTCGTTATAATTCTATTTAGCTCAAGACTATCATTTTCCATTTTCAATGATTAAATTTACTAGATGAATTATATTATAATGTATCTTCAAATTTTGACTACAGGCAATGCTTATTTACTAAGCAATCACTTTTTATGAACACTCTGATGTAGTACAGTGTATCATTTGTGTTAATAATCGTATAAATTATTTTTTGTTTATCGAATACATTGAAGATAACGTGTATGTATATTTCAGGTCTTAAAATGAAAATTATAAGGAACAACTCTGTAGTATATTAATTCTACTGCTTGTGCTACTTAAACTCAAGTCAGAATGCTAAATTATGTACAACTGAATGACATAATACTATTTTTAGAATTTAGCTTATTTTTGGTAAATACTCGTTTTGGTTTCGCGGTCTTGTAAACTAAAATATGTAGACATGCAAAGAAATATATTTTCGGATATTTAGAAATTTTCCACTTGGCGGAAGCTTTGGTTATGGTTAGCAGAAGCTCAACATACTCTAGGTTTGGACATTTCCACCAGTCAACTCAATGAAATGCGGGATAACATTGCCAATATTGATTTTGAATTCGCGGCGAGTGAGGAGCGAAGAGTACGACATGATGTGATGGCTCACATACGTGCGTTTGGTAAAGCTGCCCCGAGTGCAGCTGGAATTATTCACTTAGGCGCGACGTCTTGTTATGTACTGATTGGTTTATTAAGTTAAAATGTGTCACACATGCTTATATATAACTTAATATGTGATTTTAGAAACCTTTTTGCTTTACGTGTAGTTTATGAAGATTTCATTTCATTTAACTACAATTTAGTTAAATTTTTAAAAGTAATTTTCCTGGTATATAGTGTATTTTGGATCGCTTTGGAATTCCTTTATATATTGTGTATGCCACTTGACATATATCAACTGGAATTTTGCTTATGTAGGTTGGTGATAATGCTGATTTGATAATCTTCCGGGATGCAATGGATATTCTGCTGCCGAAAATTGCGCGTTGTCTTCAGCGACTAGCGGTGTTTGCTGAGAAATATAAAGACCTCCCCTGCTTAGCGTTTACACATTTCCAACCAGCACAACTAACCACTGTTGGTGAGGAATCTACAAAACGTATTTCGTTTTATTGCGTTCTCTCTTAGGTAAAAGGACATGCTTATGGATGTCTGACCTGGCAATTGATTTAAAGTCCATTGCTCGCATAAGAGAAGAGTTGCGATTTCGTGGTGTAAAAGGAACTACAGGAACTCAAGCTAGTTTTACTGCCCTGTTTCCTGGAAATCCAGATAAGGTTAGTTGAAAAAATATAATTAGCTGCATATTTTAAATAGGTTTTTATGCACAATGGGTTCTATTTGCTTTTTTTATTATTAGCTTATATTCACAGCAGAACTTGGTATAATAAGTTGTGTAAGTTTATGTTATCCAGCTGAGTCTAACTGGATCTGGTTCTAGACCCATATAGGCTGCATTTTTGCAGTTTGAGTCTGGGTTTGGGAAAATAGGAAATCGCTGTGCCTGGATCCATTTCAATCTCAGAAAAGGGCAGGATTATTTTTTAATCTCAGTTTGAGGATACCGTTAAATATTTTTATTGCAAACATTGCAAAATTTGCTTACCCATGACTAACGCGAATTTTGCAAATATTTAGTATAGCTGTGAGGTAAGAAAAGTCTAAAATAATGTATTAGGCAAAAAATTCTTTTTTAATTCAGAAAAGGTTGAAATCGACCATTTATTTTGTAAATGGCTATTTTTGTAAAATACTTATCAAAATTTAAATTTATATTAAGCTAAGAGTACGATTAGGTAAATTGAAGAATACGACTGCGATAGTTAGCAGAAACACAACCAAATTTTTATGTTGCACTATTCAAATGCCACTCTTGAACAAAATTTTCAGTAATTCCGAAAACTGTCAGCAATGGGTCGTTATTTTTCTGTTGAAAATCGCAGCCATTTTAATTTCTTGTATGTAAACATGTTTCATATAAAGCAGACTTAGTTTGACGTCATGTGAATTTGTTCATTAGATTAACAAAGGTTATAATGTTTTAGTTTTCGTTCAATTCTTGTTGTCAAAATTCTAATTTTTAGGCAAATAAATAATCGTCCTAGTAATCACTTTTACTCAAATACAAAATTTGTTATTACGCCATGTAGTTCATCTGACGTCAGTCAATGAAAAATTGTAATTTCCAGACAATGCGGCCATGACTTCTAGCCTTTTTATATTTTTTGAAAGTTCATTTTTTACTTTTTAAATTTAAAATGTTCACGAAATTGTTGCAGATTTGAGGATTGGGTTTGTGTGTAGTATGTGTCCAAATATTATTGATTTAACTAAATTTGGGTCTGGGTCTCTCAAACCAATTGCGTCTGGGTGTGATTTCTAGACACTGTTTCAACGTTGGTATGTCATACAATGGAGCTTGATTTAGGTTGATGTTTTGGATCGTTTGGTGACTGAGAAGGCTGGATTCAGTGATGTTTTGACAATTACAGGACAGACATATTCTCGTAAAACCGATGTGGAAATTTTAAACGCGCTTGCCTCCCTGGGATCTTCGATTCATAAAATGTGCACTGATATTCGCCTTCTTGCTAGTTTAAAAGAAATTGAAGAGCCATTTGAACGCGAGCAGGTTCATGTAATTTTAATTTCAATTTGAAAACTTCAAGGCTTTTTATTTAAGCTTTAGAAACTTGCAGCATTTTATTTGAGTCATGTGCTTATTTGTGCTGTAGTTTTGGACATTAAGTTGTAAGTGTACGAAAGCGCCTTAAAGCAATGGCCGATAACTCATTCAAATCGACTTTATTACTGTGCACCTGTTATTTTCGACAGCATGTTAATACCGTGCACAGTTGCGTAATTCTTGTTTGAATTAAACTTGATGTATTTCGTTCATTAATAATGCTAATCTTACATCCAATAAACATTGATTTACATTGCTATTCAAATGTCATAAATATTTTGGCACCTTTACATTATAAAAAACTGAAGGACAATTCCTTGATTTGCGTTTTGATTTGTCTTTTCAGAGAGTAATTGTTTTTATGTATAATTTTACGTGAAAACCAGTACAGTGCGTCCTCGTTTATTCGAACAGCTTGAGTCAAACGCTTTCCGGAGCATTTGGATGATCGGGAATGGTATTTTTCTTTTCATGTTGATTTCATATGAATTGAGAGTGTAAGTGAGTTCATTTAAACTTTTTGCTGTGGCAAGCTCAGGCTGTCAACTTGAGCAACATTTTAATACCATTATCTTTTGCAAGTAACAGTTCCCTACATACTGGGATTTTTTTGTAAAATAAGTTTGTCATTTTCTTTCAACCATGGTGTGTTTTATGTATGAGTCAAATACTTACTTTCAAATTAATTACTTTTTCATTTGTTTTGCCCATGTAGGTTCTTTAGCTAAGTAACAGTGTTAACATTGATTATAGGTGGGATCATCCGCTATGCCTTATAAACGCAATCCCATGCGATCGGAGCGATGTTGCGGTCTCGCACGTTTTCTTTTCAGCTTAGCATCAAATGCAATTTCAACGCATTCAACACAGTGGCTGGAGAGAACTTTGGATGATTCTTCAAACAGGCGTTTGTCAATGTCACAAGCATTCCTTGCAGCGGATGTTCTATTAACCACTTTGCAGAACGTTAGTGAAGGTCTAGTTGTATATCCAGCCATCATCCAGAAGCATGTCAACGATGAACTTCCATTCATGGCTACTGAGACCATATTAATGAAGGTAGGTGTCTGCATTTTCACATTTCCCACAAAGAATTTATTCATTTTAAAAATAATCAAAAAATACAAAACTGTTTCCTAGATGGCGCATGGGAAATATAATAATTTGGAACATTTCAAATTATTATCCTTAGTCATTTCATGCACCAAATATATTCTTTAGTGATGAATAGAGCGAATATAAATACTATATATGGAGAAATTACATCGATTCAAATAGCTGTAAGTCAAAGTTTTTTGGAATAACGTCATGATCATTTCAAGTTGGCTTTTGAATGTATGACCGAAATGAACATACCTCTCAATAAACTTCACTTACTGTTTTTGTTAAACACAAGAGAAATAAAACGACAAAAATAGTGGAAAGTAAATACTATTTTTAAGGTCAATTTTTATATTTTAAGTGCTATTTCTTAGCGCTGAACCATAGCTTTAAGTGCTGGAAACAAATCACCCCAGTAATAAAAAGTTCAATTTATTTTTTTTTATGCCTGCTATAAAAATAGGACAAAATAAAAAAAATTATTGAAAATTTTGTTAGATATCGTCATGGCATTGTTGTTCCTGAACAACACTGCCCTTCAATAGTCACAAAATGATAATAAGATTATAAAAACCTAGTACTATTGAGGTAAAATAGACAAATATCACAAACTGAGAATGAAAATAGTGAACGATATGTAGAGAAAAAATTAAACGAATATTACAATGTATAATATACATTATATATATATATATATATATATATAGCTATTGAAAAAAAGTTCAACATAATTTCACAAAGTTTGTTGTAAACACTACCCAATTAAAGAGCATTCCAAATATTGACCATGCATGCCCAATGTTCAATACAACAATGTTACTTAATAAAAAATACATAGAGTATTTAAAAAAAATAATTTCTAATCACAAATGATTTTGCATTCACAAAAGGAGCAATGTTGCTCCACCACAACAAATTGTTTCGGTTGTAAACTGACAAAAACAATGAAAATACACAATTTATTCTGAATTTATGATTTTTTCATTATCCTAACGAATGTCTTACCTGAATAATTTTTTCCATAATTACTCATTTTGCTCAAAACCATTTGGCCATAACAAACTTTTTACAATGGCCGACGCACTCAAAGGTCCTAAAGCAAATGCAGTCACATTTGCAACAGAATCTTCTATATTCAAAATACCAGCAAATTTTATTGCTTGGTGTCACATGACAAGAAATGCATTGTTTTAATTTGTTGTTCTACAACAACCAGTGTATTCTATCTTTTGCAAAATGAATGTTATGGATAATCTCTTACCCTAAAAACTTTAAATGGGTCGTAGAAAAAAACAAAAATCTTGACACATTTATGTCTAATTCCTTTGCAATCCAAAATTTCGCCGTTCTTATTGAGTTGTTTTTAACAGAGATGCGGCAGTTAACTATTACATGCATGTGAAAGACTAAACTGCTTTTTATCTTTAAGCAATCGGTTTTCCGATGAGCCTGAGACTTAAATTTTCTTGCTTCTGTAATTTCAAAAGGTTATAGCAGGCAATAGACTTCGGTATGTGAACACTGAGTTTGAAAAGTTGTAAGTTTACTTAGCGTTATTTAGATGGTTGAATGTGGTGCTGACAGGCAGGAATGTCATGAACGACTTCGGGTCCTATCAAATCAGGCCGGAGCTAAAGTTAAACAGGATGGTCAAGATAATGATTTAATTCAAAGGATTGCTGCTTCTTCTTACTTTCAACCAATTCACGGAATACTTGACCAAATTATGGAACCTTCTCAACACACTGGACGATGTCCTGTTCAAGTTACGCGCTTCATTGAACAAGAAATCACTAAGCTGTTGAAACCATATTCTGGCCAATTGCAAGGCGTTGCCGAATTGTCAATTTAAATCGTGCCCATTTTTGTAAATTTGAAATATTTCTTAGAGAAATTCGAACACATTTCAGTCTGGAAACTTTTACAAGCGTTGAATCATGATAATCTATAATTCCTATGTAGTGAAATCAATTTAGAATTGCATTGAAATACAACTAAATATTGAAAATATTTACAGTTATCTTGTACGAATCGTGTTTTTAAATGCATTTAGTTTAGATGTAATAGTGTGTTCGTTAAGATGATGTACCAGAGATTATTCTAATCGATTAGTTCAGGAAAGTAACAATTCATTTGTTATCATTAGAAGAGCGATTCACTAAAATATGACGAATCATTTGAAGAGCTGTGGAATAATCTCAATTTTTGAATTTTATGTAGAAATCAACTTTATCTACCTTAGAGACAGCTGAAGCAAAATATAAAATGTTATAAAAACCGTCCTAAAATCGCCTAATGCACCTTTTCCGGAATCTTTAAATTTGAAAGTTTTTTTCTTTTTGAGTTATGTAACTGTATTTTTTCATAGGTTGATAGTTTTTATAAAATCAAAGCATTAATGATAGCAAATTTATAGCGATAATTAAGCGTAACCATAATACTTCTACATGTCTGCAAAGTAAAAAATAATAGTACAGCATCGCACATGAATACAAGAAATACCACTAAGTAAGTTTTTTCTTATATGCATTCCAATTCAATTTATCCGCAAAAATTTAGTTTTATAGGCTTGATTATCTCGTAGCACGTCATGAGTGACGTATGAATATCTGGAGACTCCTAATACATTTTGTCAATAATATTTTGCCGATTTCTCCTCGAAGTGCTGGAAATAACGCCAAAAAGGAACAGTAAATTATATTTGGCTACAGAGAATTCCCCTAATTCCTTCAATTTTGAGAGAAAGGCTTCAATGCTTTTGAAAGGGATCTAAGTTTCAATGAATTCGAAAAAAAAATTTTTGCAATGATTTTTAAGCAAAACTACCACATCAGTTATTGAAAGCAACTTTTCAATCATGACTAAATATAGATAGACCTAACATATATATATATATATATATATATATAT
>CABFPE010000036.1:1096679-1107896 GCA_900660155.1 Hofstenia miamia | reverse complement strand
ACATATATATATATATATATATATATATATATAGTAAAATTCCATTAAAAATGCTAATCTTGATTTGAATTTCATTTATGTAATAGAATTTTCACGCGTTTTGGTCATAAATATTTCCAAAAAGATGCATGTAGTCATACAAAAACTTGTGAATATACCTTTGCTCAGCTGAATTAAACAGAAATTCAAGCAAATTAACCAAAAGTGCAAGCAAATTTAACACGAGTTCTAGAGCGTTAGTATAGATAGCATTTAATATGCAATAACGTAAAAAAACATTTAAATGGCATAATGATTTCAGTAATGAAAATAAGTCATTGTATAACGAAATTTGTAAAATTGTTTAATAATTCTTCCTAATGACAATGAATTATAAGTGTCGATGTTATGCAATATCAAAGCATGTTTGGAGGAATATTTGGGTAAAATCTAGGTCTGAAATTATAGTCAGCAAACCTTCCATCAAAACATATGTGTACAGAATAAGGCTAGAAAATAACAACTGGTAATAGCCCTATCCATCGCATGAAAATATATTACATATCACAATTTTATTTTACATTTTTACAAATCATATAATGTTCACAGTTAATAATTTCAAAGTACACCAAATTACATTTAAAATATTTCCATCTTACCAAGGCCTCTACTGTAAACGCGGCGTGACGGTTTGCTGTAAAATTATCGAAAATGAGACCAAAAAATTCTCATTAATTTGATACATCATGCCGCTTTGGGTAAACAAATCAAAGAATTTGCTATTTGACGTATCTCCATGACAAACATTTAAAATTTTTCATAATCTTAAAATATTAGAAAATGAGGTTATTTCAAACTCAATTGTTTTATCTGCTTTGAAAATGCAGAATTTAAACTAACAATAGCACTATAAATTTACAGTTTTACTTTGAGATGCAGCATCTATTAAAATATATTACATTTCTTTACTGGTGAAGCCCTCAAATTTGTTTGGTGAACACTTTTGAAATGATTGGAGTGATTGTGGGAAACAAATGTCAAAGGATTTTTGTTACATTGTTCGTTTTGTATAAGTTGACAAGATTTAAGCCAAGTCACTGCTTGCAAGAGCATTTAATTACATTCTTTTCAAATAGTAATATTTATTTATGTAGCGCGCCTTCTAATCAAGGATTAATCAGATGCCTGGGATTTACAGTATTCTATACGCTACTAAAAATTATTCAATTTTTCTAAACCAGTACATTTTCTAAGTTCATCTGGCAACATATATTGTTTTGGACCAGCAAACGCTGCATCGCTATGTTTTTTCTTGTCTGCAACACCTCAAGTATATCACTATCAAAAGCTCTAGTTCTCAAATTGTAATGTATCCCATTTTTTTAATAAAACTGCTCAAATATCTTGGCGCCATACCGTTGATACACTCCCACGTAAGGAGGCAAAGTTTGCACTCTATTCTTTAAGTGGTGAATTGCAATTGTCCAATATTGATACCACGGTAGATGATACTAAAACTTTTTTGATTCAATACCCAAGAATTTTCTTAAACGTTTTATTTGCCGTAGTTGGATTGAATAGGTTTTCAAAAGGTTTGTAACCTAATTTTTAAACGAAAGGCTATTGTCAAAAATATCACCCAGATTGTTTGCATTAAAGACTACATATTGCTGCATGGTCATTGGAAGATATATATAAATCGAAGTCCTAAAACAATTTGAGCGTGAAATTATAAGAACTTTCGTTTTCTCTACATTGATTTCTCGATAATATTTCGCAAACTCTTCCCAGATAACATTAAAAAATTTGACCAAAAATGATCATCTTGAAATATCATGGTTTAGAACGAACGTATATACTTGAAGATCATCAGCATACAACTGATAAGATAACGTAAACCTAATACATAGTTCTGATAAAATGTGGTGTAGATAAGATACAATAGTGGTCCCAAGCAAGATCCCTGGGGCTCCCCACAGATTAATTTATAGGCTTACAATTTTCACAATTAAAATGATCAGTAACCTTTTTGACTTTAAGATATGATTCAATCCATAGTTTGACAATGTCTTAAGCAAAAGTTTGTGATTAACAGTATCGAATGTTGCCGATTGCTCAATACAGAAGCAATGCTTTCATGGACATCTAACTCAAGCATAATTTCATTGTAGACTTTCAATAATGCAGTGTCACAGGAATGAAACTTTCTATACTCTGACTGACATGAAGGGATCACGTCATTGTCATTAAAAACGTGCATAATTGTTCAAAAACAGCCTCTTTGATTTTTAAATGAAGCTTAGATTCGATATTGGACGACAACTTGACATTTCAGAAGGGTTCATAGCAGTTCTCTTCAAAATTGGTAATACCATAGCAGCTTTTGCATTCTCAGGGAATAATCCTTGACAAAGTGAAGCGCTAACAATCCTATAAAACATTCCTATAATATATGGTTGCAAAGAGACTATTTCATAAAATATGCTGGCATAGTATTAAGAATTTACAAATATTGATTTTGAACTGATATTAATCTGGGAATATCTTTGTCTGTTAGAGTTGAAAAATTAATCAACATGTTACAAGAGATAGCTACTACACTATTAAGAACATCCACTATTGTTGACTTGAACTTCCTAACTTTTATACAGAAAAATTTTGCGCATTAATATTGGGAGAAAACTTAGGTTTTACTGTTAAATTTCTAAAATGAGAAAATAATTTTTTGGATCATTTTTTATGGAATTGATTAAACCGCAAAAAATAATTCTTGGCCTTTTTTGTGGTGCAATAAGAGCCTTATTTCTAGATAACTTATATTCCAGTAATGTCTTTGGAGTTTTTATTGTTCTATAATTCTTCTTAATTATTTTAATTCACTGACATACCAACAGTTACAATCACTACGTTATTACATATTCTGAAAGGTGTATGGTGATTGTTTATATTCGGCATAGTGCTATTAAGTTCATCAAATAACATATTAGCATCTTCCTCAGATCCGGAAAATAGCATATCCATTCCTAAGTAATCTCTTCCAAATTTCAAAATATTAATCCTTTTGACATCTCCATAATAACTAAGAATACGCTCTGTTTTATCACTGGATTGTCGCAGTAAATTTAGTGTACGAGTAAGTGGATAATGATCCGGAAAACCTGATTCGCGGCTATCAACAAAATTATTTGGTTATATTGCTATATTTGTGTGCTATGTTATATAAAGTACAATATCATTTCTATTAAGACAAATTTCAAATGTATACATATTTGGTGGATCAGAGTGCAGTTGGGCGGTATGTTGCTCCAGTTAAAGGGTGGCTTTGACAGCATTTGCAATTCAACACATGCATCGAAATACACGCTTTTCCGGGTGATTTACATTGAAAATTTGGAACAGATGGAAGGAAGTGGAAAGATGCGGAGAATACCTTAAATAGATTCTCCATTTCTTCCAGTGAAACCTTGAACAACTGGGCAAATCATCACATTCAAATTCTGTATTTTTTCATTACCAGTCCTTCGTAAATTACTTTATTCCTAACTAACAACGTTACCTGATATTTGAATTTTGTAAATTTTTGTTATAACAGCGATTAAATGCTATAATGACCTAAAATTTTTATGTTTAATTTGCTTGCACTTTGTTTAAATTGCATTCACGGGACGGTTAGGGTTTAATTTGCTTTCACGGAAAGCCATGCTTTTAATTTGCATAAACATTTGTTCAATTTGCTTGTATTTTTGTTCAATTCAGCTGTGAAAAGCTATATACTATACTTTCCCGCTAATATGATTTCTTTGCTATGTTTTAGATATGTATGTTTACATAATTAGTTTTCAAGCTTACCCTTTATAGAGGCTTAAAAAGGGAAACTAAATCTTTAATAAGGAAAATATGAATTTGGATTCCTCATGTTAAAACTTAAAGCTATAATAGAGCATTGCAAAATAAGTTAATCCTGTTGTGCAATTCAGGTAACCCTTTCAACCCGAAATTTTTTTTCTGTAATTATTATTATTTTTAGATTCTAGATGGCTAAAACATATAATGTAAAGTTGTTTTATAAAGTTTATGATGATTACTATTATATGGGACAAAAGAAATTAAATGGTACATATTGAAAGGGTTAAAGACTACTGTATCTGCATTGAAAATGTTGGAATCCTATTGAATCTACTTTCTCTCATTTAAGCACTATTTTTCTGACTCAGCAGACCTCTAAAATAATTGCGGATGATTTGCTTTCAAACGAGCTGAAGAAGGGCCATACAAATTCTTGCGTATTTTGCGTTTTGACCTTAAAAAGGCATTTGATTTAGTTAATCATAAAATTCTTTTCAGAAAGTTGGAAAATATTAATATTATTCGTCAAAGCATAGATTGGATAGCATATTTCCTTACTAACCGAGTTCAGCGTGTTTAATTGCCTAATGGATCATTGTTGTTTTGGAAACAGATATGTTGTGGAGTCCCTCAAGGTACCAAATTAGGCTCCTGGCTTTTTGGTATTATACATTAATGACCTGCTTTTATCACTGAAGTAAACAATGACATCACTGACTAGATCACAGAAATGACAGCTAGCTTTAAATCATGATCCACTTAGATGTCTTTTTATGCCTTATTATAATGGTATAAATAATCCCTTTAACAATATTGAAATTCAACCTATACCACCAGAATTCTCTTTCCGACTCTGATCATTAAGTTTGAAATTATCAAATTTATTCAATCCTTAATGAATAAAATTGGCAAATACTACTTCATTATTTAAAAAAGTTGACCCACGAGATTGTTTCTATTACCTCGCATATTATTAAGATTTTTAAACTTTTCAATCAAATTAACAAACATTTATGTAAACATATCTACTCTCAAAATGAATATGGTTTTCGCAAGTATATTTCTACAAATGATGCTTGGTTAATGTTAAACATTAAATCATTTTGCAATACATGTGACAAAGAAATATATGATAATAATGAAAAATTTCAATGTGCCTATTGCCATATTATGTTGCATCTATCTCAAAAGTGCCACTAAATGCCTTAAAGCAATCCAACATTATGAAAAACATTTTATTACTCTTTGCTCGAAATGTGTCGATAATGGAAACCGAGATATACTCCTATTACACAATGCCTCAGACAATGAAATTGTGAAAAAAGTTTCTAACTTAGAAAACCTTTTGAAAGATTCTGTTAAAGAAATGAATTATAACTTAAAAAACTCCTGCAAGAAAATCACTGAAAACGCTCAAATCTACTTAAACTAGAAGATTTAAAGAAATTCAATGAAGAGATAAATGTGACACTGGAAAAGTTTAACAATGTAAATTCCTCTTCTAGTGTTACTATTAGCAAAATGAGCTGTTCTCTTCACTCAAATATGGTTTATCCTGAACATCAAAAACTAATAATTATTTAAGGCATCCCAGAGGCAGAAAAAGGTAACAATTCCTTAATTCATGATAAAAATGATATAACAAACATTTTTAACTTTCAAAGTATTGATTTTTTTGCATTCTAAATGCTAATAGACTTGGAAAATTTTCTAATGATAAATCAAGACCCCTTTTTGATGTTGGCAATATCTGGACAAGACGTCTGATTCTTTCTAGTGCTCGAACACTTATTCACTATTCTCCACTACGTGTTTATATTAAATGTGAACTTATCCCCGACGACAGAAATCTTGAAAAACATATCCTTAAAATAAGATATGAACTCATTAACTCGGGTATTGAAAAATTTCTTTTTCGAATCAAAAACTTAAGACTGTTCAAAGATGGGATTGAAGTTTCTATAAAAGTGGATTGACTAGATTATCATAATGAAATCAGACTAAACCTATTATATGTAAGTGCACAAAGCTTGCTGACTGCTGATAGACGCCTCAAACTTTATTCACACTTGATGTCATCGTAAAGTGAAATAATTATAGCTACTGAGACTTGGTTTGACCATTATGTGTCTGAAAAAATTTTTCTAGAGCCATCTTATTTATTAGCAGGAAGCATTTCTCGTAAAAGTATGTATAAAGCATAGTGGTTGTGCCATCATCTGCAAAAATACGGTCTCATTTATTTTAATTGAAAATACAAAAAATATTAATTTAGCATGCAGTATTATCGTGAAAACCTCAATTTATGCAATTCTCATCATATGAATATACCTTCCTCCCTCTTTTTCATCGTATCGTCCAGATATTAATAATACAAATCAATCGCTTGATCACTTTAACAGAAAATTTCAATCATATCTAAACCAATATTCTATACCTCTGGATAAATCAATTATTTTACTCTGTGGCGATTTAAATTTTCCTGATGCTGATTGGATACAAATGAGTTCCATTCACCAATTTGACTCTCAATTACTCGATTATTTTATAGAACCTGGTTTAACTTAATTTATTGAATTCTCTACTCATGTCAATGGTAATACTCTAGACGCCATATTATTCAACAAGTATACAGTTTCTATACTGAAATTTATCAGTCCAACAGAAAGTTTCTCTGATCATTCAATTATTTGTTTTAGTCTAGATGTATAAAACCTATAATGACTCCTATTTTCAGTCTTTTCAGCAAACAAAGAAGATTTACAATTAACATTAGCAATGTCTTTATTTTAATTTAAGTTTACACTAGATGACCCAAATTTCATACAATATTGGTATCAAGATCTATTTTCTATAATATCTATGTATGTTCCAAGAAATCGCTTAAAAAGGAAAGCAACTCTAGGTTGGAGCTGTCATTCTATGCACCTATTGAATAAAGCAAACACTGCTAGACGAAAAACAATCTTAATAATTCATTACAAAATATATTTCTGGTAAGTCATGGCTAGGATACAAATTCTATAACAATGACTATACTATAACTCATTATTAAAATAGTACTATAGTAATTTATCCATAGCCTGGAAGATTTCTTTTGTAATTTATGTGAATTGTATATATGTGTTTTTGTGAATTTAATGACGCTATTCAGATAAATTATCTGTTATTTAATTGTTAACATTTATCTGAATAAAGAATATCTTATCTTATCTTAGTTAATTTGAGTTATTTAAACTATTCAACTAGTGAACTTTACTATAGAATTAGACAAAATCATATGTAGAAAATCGTTTTCACTTGGTGGTATTGATCAATGCTATAAATTATTAATAACGCTTTCCTCCAAATGTATCCCATTTCCAATGGAATTAAATGGTAAGCAAGCATGCAATGCATTTATATATGCTAAATTATTTAGTGATTACTTTTATTCGATTTACTCTTCTCCAATGGATGATAATGTATACAGACCTACTGGATCTTTTTCTCAGACTTATTCTGTAGAACTATCCCTCATTAATGTAATTAACTCTTTGAAGTCAATATAGCCTCATGGATGTGGTACAGACAACCGTCCTGGTCATATTGTACATAACTATGCTAGTTTGATTGCTCTACATGTGTTAGTTATTTCAATCCGTAATAACTACTTGTGTCTATCCTCCTGAATGGAAGTTGAGTAATATAATTCCAATTCATAAGTCAGGATCTACAAATACCATTAATAATTACCGCCCTATCAGTATTCTACCAAAACTATCATTGGCCTTTGAAAAGATTCTTTACGATATTTTATCTCCTATCATCATTGAATTTATCTATTCTTCTCCGGTTTTGTCAAAAGCTGATCTAGAATAACACAACTGTTGAAGCACATTGAAAAACTTTACTCAGCATGGGATGAAATTTCTCCCGCATTTGTTTTGTACATTGACTTCGCAGAGGCTTTTGACAAAGTAAATCATTTCAAATTTCTCCAAAAACGACGCGTTCAATATCCCAATAAATTTGATGAAATTGCTATCATCTTATTGATCTGAGCGTAGTAAAGAGTTATAGTTAATGGAACATCATTTAATTATCGAAATGTCCCAAGTAGAGTTCCACAAGGGTCTATATTGGGTCTATTACTATTCATCGCTTATATCAATGATTTACCAAAATTTTGTTTAAATACTATTCCTTACCTTTTCGCAGATGGAATTAAATTGTGCTCTACATCTCTATCACTAATTGAAGAAGACCTTGCTATTAAAAATTGGGCCTATAACAATGAAATGAAGTTCACTGTTAATAAATATCAATTGTTTTCTTTATATGATTCAAGCTCGATTCAAATAAGGGAAAATACTATAAATTCTTCTGATTCAGGTAAAGACCTTGGAGTTTATATCTCCAAAAATCTGTCAGGGAACAGCCATATCTCTAGCAAAATTAAAGCAGCTAATTATACATTCCTTTTTCTCAAGCGTAATATTCCTTCTAACACTAATCTTCGAGCAAAAATACACTTATATAACACTATGATAAAATCTAAACTGACTTATGCTTTTCAAATCTGGTATTGCAATTCCTCTAATCTTAAACTACTTGAAAAACTGCAAAAATGCTGTACAAATGGATATCGCCACTTGGAAATTATAAGGAAAGACTATGAACATATTGCCTATTTCTTTGTATTTAGAAATTTCAAAACTGCTGTACCCCACCAAACTTTTAAACTATAAAGTAGATTTAAATTATAAAGATTTCATTGACATTTTCATTCCTCGCACTTCAATAAGAAGATCAACAAAAAATTTATTTTTCCACAGAATTGTTAACGTAGCAAATTATGTGCATCTTCGTACTGAGATTGATCTATTCGTTTGTCCAAAAAGGTTTCGAAAGCATTAAAATAAATAATTTTTTGGAATTATTTCTCGAAATACTAATCAGTGTTCTTTTTATCTTGTATTCAATTGCTCTTGTTGCAAATTACTGTTAATTATTTGGTACATAATTTTTATTTATTTTTAACCTTCTATTAGGAAGTAAAGTCTTTTAATAAAAACAAATGATGGCTACCAAAAATTGGAGAAATAGCATAAATATTGATAAGTGTTCAGCAGTTGCATGCTTAGATTTATCAAAAGCTTTTGACTATATCGATCGCCAAATAAACATTTGGGCGTCTCCGACAAAAGTGTAGACTTAATAAGTGTTATCTCTATAAGTGTAAACAAAATTTGAACTAAATGGAGTTCTCTCTGACTGGATTTTAATTAAAAATGGTGTTCTACAAGGAACAATTTTGGGACCTTTACTATTCATTATATTTGTAAGCGATTTGAGCAATCTGACGACATTGTAAAACTCATGCACAGCAGTCCCCTGAAATTGTTACAAAGATTCTCGAGAAAAATCCACTTTTCTTGAAAAATATTTTGCTTCACTAAAACTAAGATTTAACTCATCTAAAACTCAATTTTATTAATTAGGCCTTAATCTAACAATAATTCCCCAAATGTTTCTAATCTTAAGTTGAAATTTAATGACACATACATAAAACACGTTAATTCTTTTAAATATTTAGGCATATTTTTCATACTCAATTGAATTTTACAAAACAAATAACTAATGTTAGTAAGAAGATGCCAATCTCAATTAAGGCTCTTAGCCATATATTAATTTCATTTCAACATCATATTGTAAACCGACAACAAATAGTTAAAAAATAAAATTGATTACGTTTTTTAAAAAAGTATTTGTAAAACTAAGAATAAATCGCAAAAATGCGTTAATACTTTTTTAAGATAAGCAAAACATGTGAAATGTTAGATTTTTTATAGAAAAAGCTCACCACAAAGTTTGAAATCTTTCAACTTAGTTCTCTTTCTTTCAGCAATGTGAAATTCCATTATGCCGACTGCATATTCATATGTGTACAAACTTGCACTTTTTCACAGACAAGGTCAACATTGTTTAATTTTTTATCTTTATCCCATTGTTAAAATGTAGAATGTATCCAATCGTATCGTACACAGCTTGCAAAATAGCATTAAACGCTCGGTAAATTGAAAAATAGTTATGGTTATTAACGTAATTCTACACCATACATTCCTTGAAGTGAAAAGAAACAAAGTTTTTAAATTGAAAATGAATATCAAAGCTATATAAAAGTAATTTATAATTATGTAGAGTACTCAAAACAATTTATCTATCATACATTCGTAATTGTTTATTGGATTATAAGAATCCAACAGCAATCGTCAAATAATTTAAACTACATTCTGTACAATAGACCTTAAAACCATTTCGAAACATTTTCTGAAATCGAGATAACGTGATATGAAATTGAACATTCATCACAGTGGTAGGAATAAACGATGCCAGAAGACAATGAAATGGGTATATGATCTTTATTAGGGAGCATTTCCATGGTTAATAATGTTTTCTTAGTTGATTTAATGTATATTGCTTCTGCAATTTTAGTTTCACGATGTCTTATTAGTATGTTAAAATATTTTTTAATCAAATAAATATTTACAACTAAAAACTGATAATCATATATATATTTCGGAATAAATATGGCCTCTTATATGTTCCTTTGCCCAAGTTTCTAAATGCCTTCTAGTCTCGCCAATTATGAACTTGAACATTTCTCCAAATGCTTGAAAATGACAGCAATGCTTGTCGAAACATGTCGCAATAAAATGTTACTTAAAATTTTTCAGTCATTAGATTATAACCAGTACATATATATATATATATATATATATATATATGTATATATTTAGTGTGGAATAAAAAATTTGAACTAGTAGCGTCGTTGGCAAACCTGAGTTGTAGGGGGTGCAAAAATGACTGAATAAATTGTCAACTGTCCTGTGAAAAAGTATTCTACTGAGTTTCAAGTAAGTGTATGTATAGTATATTAGGTGTACAAATTTTTCATCTTTTGCTCAAAGCAGGTATTGATCAAAACCCTGGGCCGAATATGTCCAAGATTTACATATACAGCGATTATTGTAGCATTAGTTTATCTACTGCTCCAATTAAATATGTTCATCTCAACATCCAAAAACTTACTAATAAACTATCTTCATACAATGAACTAGTACACCAAATTGGGAAAAACTCAATCTTAGGGATCTCTGAAACCTGGCTAACTGACATAGATTCGGACATCACTTGGAAACCTAACGGCTATGAATTATTTTGGTGTGACAGGGATCTAAATCTTGCCAATAAATCTAAAGGAGGTGGAGTGATATTGTTAATTCCAAAACACTTTAAGCCCAGAGATCGACCCGATTTAAGATTGATGAGAAATTTTGAGAGTCTGTGGATCGAAATATGCATTCCGCAAAAAACATGAAAAAAAACATTAATCAACTAATTAATATC
>CABFPE010000036.1:1050952-1061992 GCA_900660155.1 Hofstenia miamia | reverse complement strand
TAACAAACAAACGACGTTTTCTATAAAGTCTATAATAAATTTAACATTGAACAGTAAATTCACAGCAATTTATTAAAATAAAATTATGTTTTTAAAAGAAATATCTGTAAAACTAACTAGAGATAATATTGCACAAAAGTGTTAAGAATCAAAAACAATATCTGAGGTTTAATTATAAAAATAGCTTACCAAAAAGTTTGAAATCTTTCAGAGTAGTTGGCTTTGTTTCATAAATGTGAAATTCCATTATGCCGGTTGTGTATATTCATACGTGTAGAAAGTTACATGCTTCATAGACAATGTCAACATAAATTTTATCTCCACTCTATGTATAAAATTGCATGCTTTCATAGACATTGTCAATATTACGTGTTTTATCTATTGTTCAACTGCCAGAATCCAATCGTAAAGATTTATATCTCCGAAACATGAAATCCCTTTACAATTATCACGATTAAATAAAACACTTTCAAATCACATAAAACTAGAATTTTTCACAATTTGGAAAACAATCTCAATTATTACATGTTTTTATACAATTATGTAAACGCAAGATGCTACAAAACTAAAATGTTAATAATGTAAAAATATTTATCAATCACCATCTCTGGTACAAATGAAATAAATTTTTTTTCAATACGTATTTCTTGCTGAATTCAAGAATAAAATATTTACAAGTAGGAATTTTTATATGAAACGTTTCAAGATTGTTGATAACATGTTTTGTTATTAGTGTTGTAAATTGGTTGTTAGCATTTATTGATACACATATATACAAAATGTTTAAAAATATAAATTTTATATTATAAGAAATTGCTTACATTTTAAAATTTTATTGGTGTCTTTTATGTTAAGAAGTAAATAAATAACCAGTATATGAATTTTCCGTACATTGAATTTTTTCCATTTGTATACATGAATTCAACTGATCAAATTAGTCAAAAATCATTGTTAAAACTGAATATAATGGTAAAATTAAGATATCTTTTCATCATTGAACAAAATGAAAATTTGATGAGGTTGTTAGTATAAACTTTCAAGAATGAGTAAGAAAAACATTAATGCACAAAAATACGAGTAATCTTTATTGTAAATTCAGATTTTATTTTATACAGATTATATTTATAAAAATAAATATTTTAAAATGTTGAATACAATCAATGTTTAACAAAGGTTTGAATTGTTTCACAGAAAGTGCATGTGGTTAAAAAATGATATATTTATTAGTCTTTACATAATAAAAATTTGTTTGCTTTCCCAAATAGTATTAAACATTTATTAGATGGCAACTAAAAGAACAAAATCTCACAACAAATAAATACCTCTGCTTGACACAAAGTGAATTAAGTAAAAAATTATCATTTTTCTTGCTTTTCCAAAATAATAAATTGTATGAATTTTCAAATCTCGTGAGATGCAGAATTCTGAGAAAATTAGATAATAACACACGTATTGTATAAACCTTAAAAAAGAATATAAAAATCGTTGATAATATTATTCCTAACATGTGCATTTATGTATTGATCTACAAAGTGGAAAATGAATCTCAAAAATTTCTAAACTAAAAACAAAACGCTTTCAATGCTATACACAGCTTTACAATGTTAAAAACGTTAACATTCGCATTGTTTCAGTCAACGAGTAAATTTTGATAATCGCAAATGAATACATAGCGCCATTTCAAAACCAAATCAATTAGATGTCATGAAACTCGCAAAACATTTTTAATTACAAAAAGACTAACACTTTTTCATAAAAAATACATTTACGCAAAATGATTAAATTGATTGATTTTACAAAACACATAGTCGTACACAGTTTGCATGAAAAGAAGTAAATTTTTAATTTGAAAATGAATATCAAAGCTATATAAAATAAATTTAAGTATACGTATAGTACTTAAAATATGCTTGTAATTGTGTATGAGATTATAAAAACACAACAACAATCATTAAATGATTTAAACTACATTTTGTACATTAGGTATTAAAACAACTTTGGAACATTTTCTAAATATAGAAATAAATAGCGTAAATTACAATTATCAGAAACTGATAAAATGAAATAAATACTTCTTCAAGACGGCTTACTCATTGTATTCAAATATTAAATATATATCTCACAATATGCAATTAGGAAAACCAGATTTTAACTCCATTTTCCCATTAAACGTTTTAAAATCATATAGAGATTGAGAATTTTTGATAATAAATCCGATTTTGTTAGAGTTTCAAAGGCATAGCATTAAAGAGAATGCCAATATATAATGGATTTCCAAGTATTTTTCTACTATTTGAGAGTCTAAAATTTTCATTTTCCTTTTGGTGTTTTTTTTGTCCTTTTGAACAAAATTACTTGCCTTTGGGAATATTTAATTTTCCTTTTGGGGATTTTTTTGTCCTTTTAAACAAAATTACTTGCCTTTGGGAATATTTAATTTTCCTTTTGGTGATTTTTTTGTCCTTTTGAACAAAATTACTTGCCTTTGGGAATATTTAATTTTCCTTTTGGTGATTTTTTTGTCCTTTTGAGCAAGGATATTAAACGTGTACAAACATTACGAAATTTTTATATTATTTTGTAATTACATGAGACAAAGTCTTTACGATTGGATTCTGGCAATAGATAAAACACGTAATAATGACAATGTCTATGAAAGCATGCAATTTTATACATAGAGCGGAGATAAAATTTATGTTGACATTGTCTATGAAGCATGTAACTTTCTACACGTATGAATATACACAACCAGCATAATGGAATTTCACATTTATGAAACAAAGACAACTACTCTGAAAGATTTCAAACTTTTTGGTAAGCTATTTTTATAATTAAACCTCAGATATTGTTTTTGATTCTTAACACTTTTGTGCAATATTATCTCTAGTTAGCTTTACAGATATTTCTTTTAAAAACATAATTTTATTTTAATAAATTGCTGCGAATTTACTGTTCAATGTTAAATTTATTATAGACTTTATAGAAAACGTCGTTTGTTTGTTAATTTTTAATTGAATTTGTTTAAACATTTAATTGTCATGTGTTTTATATTGTGAATGTCATCTCGTTTGACTTGTATATTAACCATTAATTTAGATGCTACTGTTTGAAATTCATAATGTGTAAATACACATTGCATTTGTTTCCTACAGAATTCCCCCAACAACAATGATGATAAACTAGCCTGATAGACAAATTTAATAGTATGATATGTATGATCATTATAAGCAAAGTGTAGAATAAATTACATTTTTGTCTTGTCTTAAACACGTATGTGGGTTTTACCACGTACGTTTATTAAATATTAGAAATTGCGAGTTTTTTGCATAAAGTAGTTTTTGATTTTTTCCAAAAAATTATTTTGCATTATTACTGAAATAAGACATTATGATTTTAANTTGTTTCTTAAAGCATTGCCATCTCAACAATGATGATAAACTGACACAATAGACAAATTTAAAAGTATGAAATATATGGTCATTATAAGTAAAGTATAGAATAAATTACATTTTTGTCTTGTCTTAAACACGTATGTGGGTGTTACCACGTACGTTTATTAAATATTAGAGTTTTTTGCATAAAGTAGTTTTTGATTTTTTCCGAAAAATTATTTTGCATTATTACAGAAATAAGACATTATGATTTTAACGAGTATTATTACCTCTCTGATTCAAACATTTGTTATTTTACAGGTTGAATATTGCACAATGCTAAACTTCATCACTCAGAGCCATTGTGTAATGCATGCTTTTACATTTAGCACAAATTATACACAATTGATGAATATTATCTATATTCCGTCCTTTGCATACTATATCTTTGATAAATAATGTATGTTGAAATATATGTCTATACAAAATATAAAATGTTATACCCAAGTGTTGGGTTTTATATCTATGAATTATTTTCCTTAATACAGAGTGTTGCATAATTAAAAACATTGTTACAATGAACATGTCATAACTATATTAACAGAAGCAAATATGTCAGTGTACCTAAAAAATAAAAACCTCGTCAAAAAATTAATTTGCTCAATTTAGTTTTGTCAAAACGTTTCTTATCATCAATTATATCACTTTACCAAGATCTAGAAATCAAAAAATAAAAACTGCGTCAAAAAATCAATTTGTTCAACTTAGTTTTGTCAAAACGTTTCTTGTCATCAATTATATCTCTTTGCCAAATTCTAGAAATCAAAAATAAAATTTTCGTCAAAAAATTATTATGATCAATTTAGTTTTGTCAAAAATATTTTGTCGCTTGATGGTGTCCAATGTAATCACGTCATTATCACATAGCAAATAGTCATGGGGTGTTACGTGAACTCAGGGTGTCCCAATGGGGCCTCCTCTCCCCGTTACCTTACTACTAACATGTGTTAAAGGATAGGCATCCTTTTTGGTGACTGCATTCAGTTGGTGGAAGTCTATGCACAAGTGATGTTTGTTGCCCTGTTTGATGAAGACTGTTGGGGATGTATATGGACTTTGACTTCTTCTAATGATTCCATTGTTGAGGAGATCTGATATTGTTTTTGATACTGGTCTTGCATTTGAATTGGTACTTGTCTGCATGATTATCATATAGGTTTGTTGGAGGTAGTTTCTATGCAGTGTTCAACACCAATGGCTTTGCCAATGCTTATTTCATCATTGTTAAAGATGGCTGCTTTCTTAGTAAGTATTTCATTGATAGTATCTCTTTCCACTGCTGTAAGGTGAGGGTGTGATTCTCTAGTTAGAAATGGAGTGATCAATTAATATTTGGCACTGCCTTCTTTCTCAGTGATGAGAATAGGTTTATTCTTGGTTACATATTTTTTAAGTGGAATTCCTGTGATTGTGATGTCCTTAGATCATAGTAAGACGTGTTTGCTCAAGTTGTTAAGTGAATCCGTAGTTATCATGTATTGTGGTGAAGTTGTTTAAACCAGTGATTTGAGAGGATCTTATCCCATGTGCATTGGTAATGACAACTTCCCTTGTAATGAGTTTTTCGCCTTTATTTTTATGAGTCTCCAGTGAAAGGGCTCGGGTCTAAAATTGTTGGCTAGATAGAATTCCAAAGTGTTGGTGCCCTTGTCTTCCCTAATCATTAATGTGCAATTTGAGTAATTGATGAGGCAATTGTTATCCATTAGGAAGTTTCTTCCTAGTATTATTTCATATGGCAGTGGTTGATTCCTTGTGTCTATTATGTGAATGTCTTGGTGGAATTTGACATTTTGGATTGTCAGTAGTGGGTCTTTTATGATATCTTTAACATTAACATAGTTGCCTGAGGCACTTATTAGTCGAGATTCATTTGAGGTTATGTCTTCCCATGTCCAACCTAGTTTTTGCACACATGTATCAGTCAATCAAGATTGAAGTGCCCATGTCAACTGTGGCTTTGAAGTTATTGATGGTGATGGGGATTAAATTTCTTTCCAGCAAATCTGTTACAATCAACAGCTCTTTGGCACAATCTGGGGCCAGCACCCTTATTTGTTTAAGTTATTGTCTTAGTTCTCATTGTTTTCAAGGCAATCTAGATCTTCTGATATATAGAAGCCTTTGTTGTTAATCATATAGACTATTGTTTTGCAGTCTTTCTTGAGGTGCCCTTATTCACCACATTGGCGGCATCTAACAATGCGAAATCCTTGGGTTTCTCCTCAATTGCTTTTTGTAGGGCTTCTTTTTTCTGGAAGGTACAATGTTGTTGAAGCACTCCTTGCGGTGTGCCTCTTTGTTTGTATATTCATTCATTACTTTCTATTGTTAGTTGGATGTTGACAGCTTTTCTTATTAGTGTGTTGATGTCATTGATGTCACACTTGTTTTTGAATTTGGTTTTCATGGAATTTGGCAGACCAGTGTGTATGTAAGAGTAGAGATCCTGTGCATAGTAATGCTCTTCTTCTTGTGATTGACACAGAAGTTAGTCAACTTTGTATATGTAGTTAAATATGTTTTCATCTCTTTCGAGTTTGCATCCATAAAGTTGCATTCAGTATTGTTTGGTCTTACATTTGTTGTCAAATGTTTCATTCATAGTGGTCACTAGTTTGTCATAATCAGTTTTTACTGTTGCATCGAGATTGAGGTAAACTTGGAGAGCTCAATCTTTGAGAAATAGAGGCAGCTGCATGTTGCTGTTTTGTTCTGTACCATGTTGTTGAAGTAGATAGATTTTGAATAGAATCATCCACTCTCAGAATATTTGGCCTTTAATGTCGAATTTTCCAGTGAAATATTGCAGCATTTTAGCTTGTTTGCGATCCGTTTTTAATAGTTGATCTGGTAACATATATATTCGTTTTTTAGATTTTGTATCAAAAATCGAATGTGGGCTGACCTCAAGTGGCAATGTGACATGGGGTGTAATTGGTCTGAATGCAGACAGACTTGGTGGAAGTGAAGAAGGAATTGTCCCGTGATGAGTATCTTGGTAATGATTTGTGGCTGGTGCCAGTGGATTCTGGTTAAGATTAGTAATAGTTTCTAATATATTGTTTTGAAATACATTTAGGTTGTCTCTGATGGAAGACTTGAAAATAGAGAACTGTTCTTGTGAGACATAGTTGGTATCAACGTGGGGTTGGCTTGATATGCGATTCCATATCATTTAGGCGTTCACTTTTATTTAAAATGAGATCAATGAATTCAGCTTTATTTAGGGTTTTTAGATTAGTAGCAGTATAGTTTATCATTGTATCTTCAGTAGTATAATAGATAAGAGAGGGGTACGTAGCAGTAATAAATCCATAGTAAAATACTGGAGTCAAACCACACAAGACACGTTTTCTCAGAGAGCTAGAGCATGCCAGTTTAATAAGTAATAGGTTTGATGAGGCTTTGCAATTAATGAATAATTTATGATTTTGAAGAGGTGTCGAAGTTTTCAAAAGGAGTTTCAATAACAGTTTCAAGGGTTGGTTCTTTTGACAGTCTTGGTTCACCATCTAGCATAATCAGGGTTAGCATAACCATAGAGTAAATAGAATAAACAATAAAGTTATGGCTTTCTGAAGGCGTACTATCTACTATTGAGTAGGCAAAGAAATTGCATACAGCAAACTTTAGGGCGTAGTTATAGTGAGTTAACAGTATTAGCATTTTCAGCAAAACAATGTAATAATTATTAAAGATGGAGAATATGTAGCATCTAACGTTGTCAGCATGTAACAGCCTATTTGTGGAAGTATGAGAATTTACATGGCAATTACTGCTGAAGTGATACAAGTTAGCAGTCATCAAATGCATAAAATGGACATCACTGGTTCAGCTAGACCCCGGAGAGGAATGGGCTATATATATATAATGGTTATAACAGAAGGAATGCATTTAAATTCAAATGAACATGTATTTTTATTGAATGAACCGCAAATTATGAACCTTTGCACAGTGCGCATAGAGAGTGTCAGTTTGCTTTGAAAACTATAATTTCAATGAAATCCAGCAATGTTAATCTGGACAATATTAATTCAAAAAATTTTGACATCGAAGCAAAAGTTGATAATCACATGAAAATGTTAAGTTAAATGCTCAGCCAATAAATTCAAGACGTTCTTCAAATACATCAAGCAATACTCTTGTTATGTGTTAGATTTCTGAACAAGAGAATAAATCTCATTAATGCTGCATTTAAAGTATTTCTGATATTACAGATAAAAATTGTCATTTAAATGATACTTTATCACCAGGGTAAATATAACCATAATCAAAATAGAGCACGCTCTTTCATATTTGAATTTACAAATTGATATTAGATACAAACTTGCTGGTACTAATTATTATATAAAAGATGATTTATCAATTGACGATCGTCTCATCAAGAAGAAATTATTAAAATTTTCATTTGAGTTATGTCAATTAGGATTGCATAAGAGATCTAAATTTGATATACCAAGGAGAGATTCTGGATGAAACAATGAGCTCTATTCCATTATATTCACAAATATGCAAAAAATGACTAGTAAATTCAAATGTCAAATAGATAGCCTAAATAACGGGAGTAAAAGAAATAAAATGAAATTTAATGCAAAAAAGTCTAATATGATTTGCTTCAGAAAAGCACAAAACATTTCCGATTATTATTATATTGATTTTAATACCAAAAGCCAATGTCATCAAAGATCTTGGTATACAAATTAGTGAAAACTTCAAATGGAAATATCACTATGAATATATCATATCTAAAGGTATCGAATTATTCCTATTTATAAAAAGAAGCGTTCCATTTTTGTCACCCAACAGTTTAAAGATTCAATTATATTTATATCAAAGTTACATATTATCACATTTATTATACGGTTCCAAAATGTGGTATCCATCAAGAACTGGATATATCAAGCTTGAAAAATGTCAAAGACGTTGCATTCACTAGGCTTTAAATAAGAAAAATGTAGACTATAATGAATTAAAGCGATTTCCATTGAATTTCAGCTATTGGACCTAAAATTTTTAAATAAATTACTAAATAATATATACACAATTGATCCATGTGATTATATAATACTTATTTCAAAGAATGCTGGTTATAGAAGTAAGGAAAATCAATACTACAATCTCGAAAAGTAATTAAATCTATATCATTATCAAACTATTTTTACAGAGTGGTTCATTTAGCAAACTTCATCATAATCAATACTAACATCGATGTATTTGCAAGACCAAGATATTGCAAATTTGAAATATATGAGTTTTTGGTTGATTACGTTAAGTCTAACTTAGATGTTCCTGATTCTTATCCTGTGACTGCAGTAAATGTCGTGTTTTTAAGTCAGTTTATATAAAGTTGCATGAGGTCATATTCATGCTCTAAAGAATTGCAGAGATTGGCATATGTCGAAAACTGTAGAGCAAACCCGGCCAGAGCTATGAAACTTTAAGCTTGAAATTAAATTTTATGCCCATTCGGCTTATTTTAGGGCCCATTTTATAGTCCTTGCCAAAAAATACCCTCAGTGTTTCTAAAACTTACATACAAAAATTTAAATAGAGCAAATGGATTTAAACGTAAAATTTTAAAATGTAAATTTTATTTTTCAACACATTGCTCATAACAATAAATCATTTAGTCTTCATATGCAGCAAGCTGCAGCACAAATTGATCAACTCTTCTTTCAAATATAAATGAAATTTATGTGGCATAATATTAACTTGATTCTCAGCAATCGTAAATTGGCTTTTACATGTATTTGCCTTATTCTTTGTACACATTATATGAATATATCAAATTAATGTATGCTTGCTAAAACAACCGTAGCCAAGGAACTTAGGGGAATAAATTACTCATGGGAGATTAGGTACCCCTGAACAATAAAGCTAGCACAGCAACAGCTCGTTTAAAATGAAATTATTTAAATATATTTTAACATACTTTGCAAATATGACGCTACTGAAAGTCCTTTAAAATTTTGGAACTTTGAAAAATATCACGGATTAATCGATTTTAGAATCACTATTAACTATTTTTACAAGGCTTTCAATGAGTTCTTTTTGTTTGAAATTTGTTACATTGGTCATACAATTTGTTAGCTGTGAGATTGCCATACATACAAGCGTCTTGGCCAAGCATTAAAATATACCCTAAAGTTTTAGTTTCATTATTAATTGTAAGCAGTACAATATTTTTTGCTCAATTTTTAATTCACGAAATAGAACAGGCATCCAAAATTTAAAATGTACTACAAGATTGAAAAGTGTTACCTGCACATTAAGTATTGAAAGAATTTTTTCAAAAATTGGAATTTTTGAAGAAAAATAGCAAAAATGGTTCAATTTTCCACAAATAATTGTGTCAATATACTAATAGTTTTGGAGAAAATTGCTTAAAAATGTGGATAAACATTTGATTTTTTAAATCTACATCACTTTTTTAAAGTTAAGGCAACTTCAAATTTTTTATCCATCTTTTGAATATATTTAGACCTCTTTGCGTGTTAGTGGTACCTACAGACTTGCTTTGAAATAGGGAAATTTATAAGTAGTTACATGAATTTAATATATGAATTTAGCTTTTGATCCTTACATGCTTTGGGGGCTGTGCCACCAATAATTTTTAACAAAGAGCCCCCTGAGCCCCCCTCCACTACATCACTGCATAACCTACTGTAATATGTGCAAAAATTGTGCATAAGTTACCGATTTTAGTCTCCGAAAAAATTAGGGTGTACTACCATACATAATGGTGTAATATGATGTGGTATGGGGTTCCCCACTCCCACGTCAAGTCAGGCAATTATATAAAGTCTAGTAGCAGTAACAGTGGCAATAGTAGATACGGGGCAAATTCGTCGCGGAATAAAACGTATCGGCTTGGGCCTAGGTCGGGCAGAAAAAATTAAGTCCGATCCCATCTCTGAAGAGTATAGCAATAAAGTTTGGAATTATGAACTAAGTAAATTTAAAAACTAAACAGTAACAATAAACGTTTCTCTCTCTAATTTATTAGACACTTAGTTAATTTTTGAAAAAAGTTTTTATAATAAAAAAACATTTAATTTAGGGAGAGATTGAAGGCATATCAAAAGCAACTAACATTTCCCGCGGACTCTTGTTATTATTGANTGTACAAGTCTTGTAGCAGAAGATCCAACTGGATTTATATACCATGCAAGGAATTTAGATTATGGATTTGGTTCAGGACTGACGCCCACCAATATTCGAGACTTTGTGTTTACATTGAATTTCAAAAAGAACAACGAACTTGTGTATTCGGGCTCAACAATATTTGGAATGATTGGATTGCCAACGGCCTGTGGATTTGGCAGGATATGTATTACTATTAATGAACATGATTATGGCAGCAGTCTGATTGAAAACTTAAATGATTTATTTATTCATGATCGGCCTCTGATGCTCTTGTTTATCCGTGATCTGGTAAAAAATTCGTCTGTTGATTACAACACTGCAGTACAATTGTCAATTGATAAGAAATCGGCTTCTCCATATTATTTTATTATCAGTGGAGCTGAAAAGGGTCAAGGCGCTGTTATTACAAGGCAAGATATTCCTCATAATTATATATATATATATATATATATATATATAT
>CABFPE010000036.1:1031412-1045739 GCA_900660155.1 Hofstenia miamia | reverse complement strand
TTTACATTCTTTTCAATTTAAAGCGCTACCATCCCTTTGTTAAATTGCTACTTGAAACGACTAACTTAAAGTTAGATACTTTCGAAGAATGACATTCTGTTATTGTACAATGGCTTCCTTTCTTAAAAAAAATTGTAAATTTGGGTATTTTTAAATATTTTATTTTGTAATGTTTTTTTGTATGGCAATTTGAATGCTAACAGTCTCTCACGCAAAACAAATATTTATAAATTGCAATATTTTGTTGTTATCTTGCTCTATAGTTAACTGAATTAAAGAATTCAATGAAAGAAGCATGTCGTTAATGTTGTATTCTGATATATCATCAACATATCGAGAATAATAGCGAAATTTACAAATATTAAATAAATATTAAAATGAATTTTTGTTGAAACTGGAAGATTTGTTTTTGAAATTTATGTGATTTGTATACATGTGTACTACGAATTTTAAAAACGCTATTCAGATAAATTATCGGTTATTTAATTGTAAATATTTATTTGAATAAAAAATCTCTTATCGAAATGTCTGTGAGCGTCGGTCCACTCCCCAGTGCAACATCACATATATATAAAGATGAGCTTTCTTGAAATTGGCAAAGCTTGTTTTTGTGCAGCGAAATATTAATATCTTCAAAACTTCGTAGTGTAAATTGAATAGCATATTATATTCTCTAAATAATGGCATCGTATGTTTGACTCAGCGCCAATTTCTAAGGCATAATAAGTGTATACATCTGCAATGTATTTGTAATAAATTATTGACTAATTTCTTGAATGAATTTTATTTACGATTTTCAGTTAAGATTAATAATAATAACATAATTTATATTTATCTGCAGTAAATATATATTTCAGATTGTAGATATTTTAAAACAAAGATCATAGCGAAGATATAAATACCAAATTATATATATATATATATATATATATGAACGTCATTTGGGCAAAAACTTAACAAAGAGAAAAATTTCTGTATAGATATTCAGATTCTCCCAAGGGAGTATAGGGTAAAAGTAGGCATTGATTGATATTCTCTAATATGCACACCTGAAATTATAAAATTCTTATCCATATTCAATCCACATCCGCAGATTTTATGGTTTCAAATCTGCATCCACAGGGTTTCTTAAAGCATCCTAAAAAACCATAAACATCTTAAGTTGCTTAAGATGCTTGTTGAATATGTGAAATAGATTGTGAGGCTTCAAAAAAATCCGTAGTTTTTCCAACCAATCAGCATCCTCATTAAAATGTTTTTGGATCGATGCCCATTCTTGATCTAAAGTTGGGCTGTACAATTTAAATTACTTTTGATACCAGTGCCCGTACTCTCTGAAAATTCGTAGATTCTTTTTTCAACAACTAGTGTATAAATATCTAAATGCTAACATAATTCAAAAAACTATGTAAAAAGAATACGTTTTTGACGTTGGTTTCCTAACAAACACCTTCGTTTAACTGTTATGATTTTGGTACCAGTTAAAATAAAATAATAGAATAGAATTGATGTTTAGGGAACTCTTTGTAATACACATTTATTAGTACCATTATGATGTATTAATTAGAATATATGCAAATGTAGAAATTAAATCAATTATTTTCTAATAGTGAAAATCCTATTTTAATGTAAAATGAGTAGACACCGACACTATACGTCATTGCTATATTTTGAAAACGAATTGATCTGTTCAGAAACCAAATAATGTAACAACAATAAAATGCTTTAGAACGTCTTTAATCATTTAGAGACAAATTGTTACTAAATTTCATGTAAAAAGTGGTAAATTTTTTAATATGGAATTTTTGCATTGTGTTTTATGAATTTTTATTCTCTAATAGTACCCGGATATACTTTTAACAGTGGCCCTCGTATGAGACCCTAATCTGGCAGCGGATGTAAAAGCAGCACAATCCTTGTTTAGTTTTCTCTGGGGTCAGCTGCCCGACCACCCCCTTGGTTACGCACTTGTTTCATGGAGACACTGAAAGTTGAAGCATTGCATAGTTTAGATAACCCAGCTTCTTCTACAAGGTTTATTTTTATTACAGGTTGCATCGCCTGCCACACTATGAAGGCTTTAGGGTGACGTACAGTAGTATTTGTGAGGCAATTTTTTTAAGTTTTTGTGATGTTAAAGTTGCATGAGGGAAGATAATTTGGTCAACAATTTATTGCTAGTAACTCCAGATCAGGAGATAGTATCTTCTAATATAGATTATTATATCGCCACCTCTCTTCTGTAAATATGGATTTAGGTTTAGGGAACGACTATGGATCTGAAGATCCTCTATTTCTAGGTATTTAATTATAACTTTAATCCATTTATTATCGCGGTGCATCAATTCTGATACAGAAGATTTATTACCTAACCCATTTATTCTAATTTGTCTTCGGTATGATTCATTGCTTTCTGTTTTCTTTTCATTATGATTGGATTTAGATGTTGTCTGTGATTTATTATCTTGGTTAGTTATTCTTTGGTGCTTAGTCGATAATATCTACTATTCTTGATGTATTCATTTAAATTTGTATTTCTAATCGTATTTTTGAAAACTAAATTTGTTTTTTTTCCATTGATAAAGTATTTATTACAGAACGTTATGATGCTAAAAGCATACTTTAGCAGAAAATCAGAATTAGAGAATCCTGAACATGAGGCTTTCAAATGAAAAGACGCATTGTAGTTTGCGCATTTGTAATGATCTTGCTCACATAAAATGTTTTGTGAACAATTTAAGCATTTGTCAGTTTAAATTGCGTAATGTTCTTTATCTGTTGACCATTTAGAGAACGTAACCGCCCGTCCATTTAAGAAGTTATAAATATATATATATATATATTTATATTATATATTGATTAGCAAAATTGAATTTTGAAATATCACGTGATAAAGTCAATGGGACAATTCACGATGAAAGAGCTTAATACTTTTTAGTACCTAATTTCTGCTAATATAGTAAGATTATTAAGAATCTTAATATGGGAATTGAATAATATCACAATAAGGAAAATTTTAAGTTAAAAATAAACTTTTCAAATTTTTTTTAAAAATTGTTATTTGTCAGTGGTCTAGACCCTTAGGTTATATACAGCAATGCCCAAAACTTCTCAATACGTTGCTTAGAAAATGTTAATGTGATAATTCATGCATAGATCGGATTTGTAATACAATGTTTTCATTGCAAACTCATTTTGCTTAATTTTTTGTTTAGACGACATTACAGTAAATATGTATCAACAAATAGCATGTTTCCCTAACAAGAACAAGGGGAAAGCGAAATTTTGATAAAAGTTTAAGAAAAATTGCATCTGCAATGAAAAAAATTCACTATTATGTCATGAGCAATGACAAAAAAGTGTTGTTATGCATGGTGTTAAGAAACTTCATCCCATGGCTTTATATGAATGCTTAATCCTTCAATGAATAAATTTCAATATTTTCTGTATAGGACCAACAACGAAGTGGAGAATGTGTGGCTCTTATCCCATTCCAAGCATTGGTACATTGTCCAAACCAACAATGACCATTGGCTACCTCCAAATAAGAGCTGGAGCAGCTACAGACGTCAAGAAGCAATGAAGCATCTCAATGCACTAGGGCAGGAGAATCTGAATTACCAGTCACTTCTAAAAATCATGAATACGTACCCGACAGATAACAACCTCACTGTATATAGTGTGGTTCTCAATGCGAATATGCCATCTTTCTACAAGACCTACAATCCAATAATTTTTCAATAGAACACTTATTCTATTCAAATGTGTTTCCTAAATGCTCCTAATTAGTCCTAATTAATTAAATTATTTAATTGAATTATTATTTTCGAAAATCATAATATATAATATATAATTTAAGACTACGATTTTTGATACTTTTTATAGTGTCTGATGTTAGAAAACTATTGCATTAATTTCAAAAGTTATGCATTGGTAATCATATTTCTGATCACTTCAAATATCACCTGTAAGAGTTGTAACGTCACCATCTTTTCAAGCAGAAGTGAAAATAATATTTCTGTCATACAATTACATCGTAGTGATACTAATGGATTAAAATTTTCTTAAGAAATAATTGCAATTCTTCAGAAATTTCTGGAACACTCATATTAACAATTTGACAAATATCAAACATCATAGCTTGATTTCTCAAATAGAAATTTTGAGAAGTTCTAAATAATCAAAATCAAAAAGAAATATGCAAGTATTAGCATTATAAAGTGGAATATTCATGGATGGAACAATTATTCTTAAGCAAACATTCACTCAAATTAGATGTTTGCATGGTGAATACACTTTCATTGTAGCGTAGGATTACAATGTTCATGATAGCCTATAGAATGAATGAAAATGAATAAGATAATACACCTTGATTTGGTGAAATTTTAGGGATAGCGTTAAAGTTATGATGGCATTTCCTTTTCAATGATTTCACTCACTAGGGAAACTGAGGAATTTGGTGGATGATTACGACTACAATAAAACTTTGAACATGGTTCAACCGTGCTTTGGTGCATCAATTATTACATTATGAAAATGTCTTTAAGCTGACAATTAACATTCTAGATCTGCAATAGTACATGAGTGTTAACTATTTCATATTCAATAGCTTTATTTCTGCTTATATGTAATGCTAATACAATTGCTGTGCATGCTGACAAATCTGCAAAAAATACATATGTACAATATTTACAACATATATACATACACATATTTACAAAGTTGAACAACACATACTAAAATAAGCAAAGCTAATACAATTACAATTAAGAAAAAACACACAGGGACAAGTTAATAAAAAACAGTTAATAACGCAGATTTTCGCAATTACGCCAGAAATTTAAATTTTTATTGTAGCCAAGTATATGCTGTTTTGCTAGTAAGTTGTGTTTTAGTAGTTTCTTGAAGGGTGTTATATTAGATGCATTACGGCCGTTGACATATAATTTGTTCCATTGCTTACATGTAATCGTCGTAAACACACTCTGCCAAAACTTATATTGATGCAATTGTAGAATTTTATTACGCTGGTGTATGTGATTGTGTAAGCTGGTGCGAGAATCGTTTCACCACTGTTAACTAAACTATTTTAAAAAAACAGCAATGTATCAACCAAAATTAAGTTGCAATGAGCTCAGTCCATGCTTGAATCATATTTTTGGAATAATGTAAATATTGGTTGTTAGAATAAGATCATTTGCCCTTAAATNTTCACTCAAATTAGATGTTTGCATGGTGAATACACTTTCATTGTAGCGTAGGATTACAATGTTCATGATAGCCTATAGAATGAATGAAAATGAATAAGATAATACACCTTGATTTGGTGAAATTTTAGGGATAGCGTTAAAGTTATGATGGCATTTCCTTTTCAATGATTTCACTCACTAGGGAAACTGAGGAATTTGGTGGATGATTACGACTACAATAAAACTTTGAACATGGTTCAACCGTGCTTTGGTGCATCAATTATTACATTATGAAAATGTCTTTAAGCTGACAATTAACATTCTAGATCTGCAATAGTACATCACTTTGTACATGAGTGTTAACTATTTCATATTCAATAGCTTTATTTCTGCTTATATGTAATGCTAATACAATTGCTGTGCATGCTGACAAATCTGCAAAAAATACATATGTACAATATTTACAACATATATACATACACATATTTACAAAGTTGAACAACACATACTAAAATAAGCAAAGCTAATACAATTACAATTAAGAAAAAACACACAGGGACAAGTTAATAAAAAACAGTTAATAACGCAGATTTTCGCAATTACGCCAGAAATTTAAATTTTTATTGTAGCCAAGTATATGCTGTTTTGCTAGTAAGTTGTGTTTTAGTAGTTTCTTGAAGGGTGTTATATTAGATGCATTACGGCCGTTGACATATAATTTGTTCCATTGCTTACATGTAATCGTCGTAAACACACTCTGCCAAAACTTATATTGATGCAATTGTAGAATTTTATTACGCTGGTGTATGTGATTGTGTAAGCTGGTGCGAGAATCGTTTCACCACTGTTAACTAAACTATTTTAAAAAAACAGCAATGTATCAACCAAAATTAAGTTGCAATGAGCTCAGTCCATGCTTGAATCATATTTTTGGAATAATGTAAATATTGGTTGTTAGAATAAGATCATTTGCCCTTAAATTTAATCATATATAAATGTGCCTACAAATGAGCAATTTCGTTTTTCAGAATAAATTCTATATAACCCAAAATTACAATACTTTGAAATTGTTTTAAGCTTATCAAGACTAATTACTTTTGTCCAATACCCTAATAATTTTTTTAATAACAACAATAACAACATGTATTTAAATTCTCATGTACATATACATGCATTAGGTTTACAAACTTATTAAGAATATAAATAATACATCTTTCGTCAAATAAGCTTAGTTATTATGGTAAATCTTTGTATCTTGGTTACATTTATAAACTACTAATAATTTAATAAATATTTTCACTTATTTTTCTTGAGGTGTACATGTACATCTTATTCTATAATTAGTTAGATAATTCATATTTTTTATATTCATGCTTTACAACTTCTTAAATAATGTATAATTTTTTTCATTTCTTGTACTATAGTCTAATTTGTTCGATAGCGATATTAAATAATTTCGGAATCTGTTCTTCATTACTTTTCTATTATACTTAGTTGTACCAAATGTAATTGTTCTTTGATTTAAATGATTAGAAATACTTAAATTTCTTTTCCAAAATATTGATATAAAACATCAAATTTTTTGAAGAGCATCTAATGATCTTAGATTGTATTTATACATTATTTCTTTTTTTTTTGTTACTAATTATGCTTATTCCCCATTTAAATACTTTTTCCAATTTCGAATTTGCATTTTCTTTAAATGAGTACAAGGAGAGCATTACCCTACACTCTATTGGTATAAATTTGGCAATTTTTAAGCGATCTTATGCCACACTCCATTTGCTTTATGAAATTGTTTACTTCTTTTTCAAAATTCAATTTATTATCAATTTCGAATTCTAAATATTTCATTTTTGGTGATTTCTAAATGATGTTGTTATCTATCTTAATACGTTTTAATGTTGATCCATTTCTTTTATTCTTAATTATCAATATTCAATATTTAGTTTTAACAAATTATTATTAAAGAATTATTGTATTTTTTTGCATTATCTTGTAAGGTTAGAATATCAGTATAATAAATGAGAGCATTATCTGTAAATTTGTCATGATTACTATTAATGTGCTGATTCATATCATTTACATATAACTTAAATAGTAATGGACCCAGCACTAATCCTTGCGGTACTCCATGATTTAGTTATAATGAATTTGATATTTCTACGTTGAATTTCACATACTGGTATCTATTAATTTTACTGATATTTTAATTTTACAATGTTCTAAAATAGCCCCATTATTAATCAATGACGTTAAAGTATGTTTTTCAATGGTTTTTTTAATTAACTATTCCTAATTGTACTTATTCCTGTGCTCCAAAGTAAGGTTGTCATGGTGCAAATTCTTAATGCTGCCCAACTAAACATAATCCGAAATCTGACTAAGCACCTGTTCAATAATTTTTTCTTTAGCTATAGTCCAAACTCTAAGAAAAATAAGGTATGCTAATATTCTTAAGAATCCGCAATACGCCTCAAATAAAATTATAACATAGTAACTCTGGAACATATTAACTCATTATAATATTAGAGCTTTGTGAGAAATTACCAGATCTGCAACAATACTTCTTCCTTAAAAGTTTTCATTTCAAGGATATCTTTGTTTTTTATAAATTCCAATGCCTAAATCAAATTTTCTTTTAAATAATATTTAATAACAATATTGATATTCATGAACTATCTCATAAAAATTAAATGTTATAGCAATTTCAAAATATAAGAATTTAGCTTGAAAATCGTATTGAACCTATGTGTGCCTACTTGCTTGTTTGTTATCCTCTAGGAGCCAGCGGTATGAAAATTTTGGGAGTCGGTTAGGTATCACTCAAAATACCGCGGCATCAGTGTGCCTATGAAAAATCAATAGTATGTTTCCTATATATGTATATATATATATATACATATTATTAATTGTTGTCGGTGACGGTCGGTTACTACATCGCTCCTCACTGGTATCGTTTAAACACTAGCTCTTACAGCATACAATTTTCAAAGTTTACACGAAGTCTACCAGAACTGAACAAGAATAGCAAGTTTCTATCTAATCATTCTTCCCATATACAAAGACTGCGAAAACGTAAGCTTTATATATTCTTCTGCATTACATTTAACATCATAAACGTTGCTGATCTCGTTTTAGGCGTGACACTAACCCTAGTATGCCGTAATGTATTAAATGCGGAAAGAAACAAAGCACCCTAACTGTAAGTAGTCGTGGTACAATGTGTAGTCCTTGCACTAAAGATAATCTTGAAACAACTTGGAAATGTAAAAAATGCTATGATCAAATGAATAAAGTTGAAATCAAATGTTTCCAATGTCAAGCACATTATCATGCAGAATGTGTTGGTTATGACAATGCAAACATAGGTCTTATCAAAGGAAATGTAAAACTAAATGTAGGTATTGCACTATGGTTATGCGATACATGCATGCCAATCTATGGAGAGAACCAGTTTAATGAATACTTAAAATCGCTGGAAGATAACGTTAAATAAATTACTGAAAACACTAAATCATACTCCGAAGCTGTACAAAAGTCATCTAAGAAAACCCTAGTTAATCAAATGCATCATGACATCAAGGAAATCAAACCTCAAGTGATATGTGATCTAAGACTAAGCAATCTACCGGAAAGTACCAAAGATAATAAATTTGATAAACTAGATGATTTCTTGAGAGTTGAAAAAGTTCTAAAGTTCCTCGGTGGTAATCGTATTGTCCAAATTGCTGATATTTATCGAAGGTGTAAGTATCACGAATCAAGATAACAACCAAGAATGATAAATATAAAATTAAAGGACCCTTTCGATGTACGGAAGATCTTAGCCAATTGTAGTGCACTTAAGAACTACTCTTTTGTTAAAAATCTTTTCATATCCCATGGATTAACAATACAAGAAGAGGAAATTGAGAACAATCTGCTAAAAAGAAGGAGAGAATTGATAGACAAAGAAGGTAAAGGCCCTAAACAAATACGAATAAAGAACCTGCAATTATTTGATGGAAACATTAAAATTGTCAATTGACTAAACACCTATGACTTATCTAAATCATCCTACCCAAGTGTTTTTATTAATAATGTCAATGGCATAGAATCGAAATTTCTCGAATTTCAAAGTGTACTCAAAGAAAATTCCTATGTTTTAGCATGTATTTAGGAAACGAAGTTAAATAAGAATACACCAAATGTGACACTAAATATAGAAAAATACTACCTTATAAGACTTGATCGCAACTTAGATAATTTCTTAGAAACAGGTGGGGGTGGTCTACTTATGTATGTCAGTAAGGACTGGTGCATTCATGTTCCTCAAACGATAAAAGAAGTGTCAACAGCTGATAGTGAAATGATCGTAGTAGTCTGCAGACCCATGTTCTTACCTAAGAGGTATGGGTGTATAGTGGCTATTAATTTGTATCTACCACCAAGAAGAAGAAAACATGAAAGCAATAAGATATTAAGATCCACAATGAGATCAATATCTAAGATTTACCAAAATGCCTAGATAATATTACTTGGTGACGCAAATCAAAAACTTTACAAGTAATTGAAGATTTTCAGCTGACCAACATAGTAGATAAGCCTACGTTTTTTCCCAACGAAAGCCAACTGGACTTGGCATATTTAACAGATAAAAATGTATATACAGTAGAAATAGAACCACCAATAGGAAGCTGTAACATCATATACCATATGGCAATTACTTTGAAACCTAAATTCGCTTCCTGCAATAAAGCAAGATATCCGTTTAAAGCCGAATACAACATCGAAAATGTTAATATAACCAAAATGGAGACAATATTAAATGACATGGATTGGGATGAACTACTTAAAAGAGACAACAACACTGATAATCAAGTTGATATAATTGAAAAGCAAATATTACAAATTTTAAAAATCAACACTACTAATTACAAAGTCCGCAATAACGAAATGCAATATATACAGGATACTTTCTTAAGATCTATGCTGGCTAATAAGGAGTCGTTACTAAAAAGTGAAAAGAAGCATGAACTGAACGTTTTGCAAAGAAAAATTAACAAATATGTCAAAACTAAAAGACGACAAGAAATGGAAAAACTTACCGTCGATCAATTATATATTGAAATGAGAAGACGCACGAAACCAGCAATACCTAAGATACAAATAAACTCTTTTGAAGCACATACGCTTAATATGCGTTTCACTTCATTTAACAAATATAAATCTCTGGACTATCAATTGTGCGATTTTGGCAACCATGATGAAGAGGTACCTATAATTACAGAAATAATGGTGGAAAACACTTTTAGAAAGATAAGACTAAAAACACCACCGGGAAAAAGCGTATTACCACCCTGGATTTTTAAAAAATTTGCAACGGAGCTGGCTAAACCCTATCGATATTTATACCAAAAATGTCTACATGAGTTTTATTACCCTCAAAGATTGAAATCAGCAGTAGTAATACTCATACATAAAATACGAAATCCAGATAAAAATAACTATAAACACTTCAGACCACTAACAATAACACCCATTGCAGCAAGATATCTGGACTCTATATTAGCAGCTTTCTATACTAGTAAATTTAATAATTCTTTAGATTCAAATCAATTCGCCTACAAAAAAGATAGTCAAGAACAGATGCATTATTATATTTAATGGACAAAATAACGACAACACTGAACTCTAAGCAAACCACGGCTATAGTAAAGATTGCCTTTTTAGATTATAGTAGTGCTTATAACACAGTATTGCAAAACAAAATCGTAAATAGAATAAAACTGCAATCACCATGGATGGCAAATTTTATCAGTAACTATCTTTCGAATTTTAATCAGTGTGGTCAATTCGAAAGATTAAAATATTCGGAAAATATTACTCTATCTGTTGGAGTGCCGCAAGGGGGACCAATGTCAGGTGCGCTGTTTACACACCTTACTGATGAAATATGTACAAAGAAACTAACTTACCCTGCAACATCAGAAATTATTAAATATTCGGATGATACATGTATAACTGGAGATATTCTAACATTGACTAGTGAAAAGGACGAGCACAGTTTTGAGAAAAATGTTAATGATATCTTACAAATGTCAAAAACAAACAACCTAAAAATTAATGAAGCAAAATCCATGGTATTGGTGTGTAGGCATCCTAATATCAAGAACTCAAGAATAATACCTTTACTAAATAAGTCAATTAAATGCGATGGGCTTGAACTTCATGGAACAACCTTAGTGAAATATCTGGGTATTAAAACAAATAAGGATTTGAACTGGAAGGATCAAGTGGATTATATTGTTTGTAAGGCATTTCGTTCTATTTTATCAACGTCTTTCTTTATTGAATTTATTCCAACCCATAAACAATGGATGATTTTTAAAACATACATTAAGCCAATATATACATATGCTTCTGTGGTGTGGGTACCAGGAATTTCGGAAAATAATAGAAAATCCTTACGAAAACCGCTTAAACTGTTTTCCAAACTGTCAAACATCAGTAAATACGAGCTTATTGAAAGCATTAACTGTACTTTCAACAAAACATTTAAACAATACGCCTGGAAGATTCATAATGATAATGATCATCCCATGCATGAAAGAATGAAATTCTCTAAACATAGTACTCGAACTAAAGTTATTCTAGATATGAAAAGAGACGTACGACGAAGCAAAGCCTTTCTACCAGCAGCACGACTTAAATATATTAATAACGTAACTCTCCCCCGGTTCCTATAGTAATGTTTCTATTGAAATTTTCCAACTTTCCTTTTCACATGGTACTTTGTGCTGTGTACAGGAAGTATAGCGTGGATACATTACATTACATTACATATATATATATATGTAGCGAGGATAGAGAGTTTTTTCATGTGCATAAAAACGAACACTTTGACGAATTATATTTGTAGTACTTTCGGCTATATTATTAGCCTTCATCACAAGAATACACAGCGATTAAAAATAAAGTTTATATATACTGCAATGAAATGATTGATTGAATGATTGACAGATTAGAAGAGGTGAAGTTTGATTTCGACTTGAGTGCAGTTTGAGGCGATGGACGGAGAACATTATCAGGATAACCATTTTGGCGGAGATTTTGAAAGATTGTATCGAAAGCTTCAGTTACTTTTTGATATATATATATGAGCGCTGTATACAAATGTTACACATGTATGGGGATTCTATACACTTCTTTAAAGAAATTTAAGATAAAATAAGATAAGAAAATCTTTATTCAGATAAATGTTAACAATTAAATAACTGATAATTTATCTGAATAGCGTCATTAAATTCAACAAAAAAAACACATATATACAATTCACATTAATTACAAAAGAAATCTTACAGGCTATGGATAAATTACTATAGTGCTATTTTAATAACGAGTTATAGTATAGTAATTTTTATAAAATTTGTATCCTAGCCATGATTTTCCAGAAATATATTTTTGTTTAAGGAAGATTTTTAAATTTTTTTTAAAAGATTTCAATTTTTCAATGCTTTTAATTTCTTTAGGTAGCGAATTCCAGGTTATAATGGCGACATTAATGAAGGATTTGTTTAAAACGTTTTTCTAATACTTAACACATGTAAAAAGCTTTGATCTTGAATTCTGTTTATGAGTAAATCCCAGTATTTTAATGGTATTATAAGTTGGTAGGTTTCTGATCAGCTTGAAGAATGTCAGAAGGGTATTCAATATAACCAGTTGTTTTGAAAAAATGAATTGACCTAGAAATGTACTGTTTTGGCTTTCGATGAGTTTTTCGTTGTGATATTTAATGCCCATTTTAATTGAATATCAAGTTTTTTATAAAGCACTTCGCTTAGGTCAGTAAATAAAATGTTTGCGTAATTAAGGTGACTCATGATGAAAGCATGGAAGAATTGAATTATTGCACAAGGTGGTAATTGCCTAACTACTAGTCAGAGGCGCACCCAGGGGGGGACTGGGGGAACGTTCCCCCCTCAACAGAGCACAGATGCTTCCCTTCCTCTTGAAATATATGCTGATATGATAACATAGTACATATANATGCTTCCATTCCTCATGAAATGTATGCTGATATGATAACATAATACATATATATCAAGCAATGCTTCAAATCTATCTCCAGGGGTAAGCAATAATTAATTGATATTGCAATTATTACAATAATTGGAAATCGATTAATCTATTGAATACTTTAGAAGAAGAAAAATTACTAATAATTTACAATTATTTAGGTTCACTAAGAACGTTTTCGCAAGCATTAATGAATGAAAATCTTGGTGAAACATAATAAAGTCCCAATTCGAAAATCATTATTGTCCTTCCTAGTAAATTAATACAGTATTGGCTATTGCATGTGTACACACAGTTTGATGACCAAAATATAAATTAAGCTTCCACTACCGAATTCACTTTTTTATATATTGAAGGCATAATATTAACCCTATTTCGCAACTTTGCTACCTTTCTGTCACACCTTATATTGTAATGTCAAACCTAGAGATATTAAACAATAATCACAGCTTATACATAAGGCATCTATGCAGATCCAAATTTGCTTTTAGTGATTACCATTTCTGGCAACATTTAACTTAGATTTTCTTAGTGCTAACAAGTATGAAGCACTCGTAATTTTTTTTGTTATCCCACAACGATGTTTTTCTTTTAAAAAAGTTTTTATGTGTTATGCTTGGTTCTTATGCTATGATTTCTTATCTATTATTTTCATTCCAATTGTTGCCAAAAGCGAAACTAGCAATGAGAAATATAGCAATTTTGAATGAAATTTTCTATTAAATTATATTTTGAAAAATGTGAAAATAATTTGGACACGGTTTCTGTATTTTTTACCTGTAGTGAAATATAGTGAATTGAATAGCAATGCTAAAAAAACAATATAGAAATAACGTATCAAATTCAAATTATGGCAAGTTACAAAGTGTAACTAAGGGTATTTTGTGGACGCACAGTATTAATACGGCATGATCCTCAGACCTGTTCTCTCTTCTGCTAACAGGAGTTGAAGTCGGAGCCGCGGTGAGCTGGGGCTCGACTGAGTTATTGGAAAAAGGGGCTGAAATTGAAAAAAATAAACTATTACACAACAGTTGTAGTGAATATTATACAATTTCTTAAACAACGTTTTGA
>CABFPE010000036.1:1005928-1016500 GCA_900660155.1 Hofstenia miamia | reverse complement strand
AACTAACATTCACTGAACTATCATAAAGTTCATGTGCCTTTCTCAAACATTTTCTCGTGTACTCATAGGATTCCTCTCTATTAAAGGAGCCACGACGAATCTCAAAACAAATAGTACCTAATGAACCGATACATCCAATAATATGGATGTTTGATCCTCTTTATGCTTTGTTCACCGGGGTGTTTGCTCTATCAGGTTCAAAGCGCACAGTCTTTAGCGTATAAGTAGCCGCAACAGTTGACTTAAAGAACTTCAACCCATGCCCCTGAGAGAGTTTTTCCACAAACTGTTCCAATGTAATACAAGGATTATCCTCAATATATGAACACATGGCATCTTTGTGCACTGCAACGAACTTTGTATTATAGTCCCCACTACGTTTGTCCTGGGTATGCTCATTTTTAATCCATCTGTAGGCAGTTCTCATTGGTACGCCAATATCCTTTGCTAAGTATTTCCAATCACCATCATTTTCATACATATCTACAATGCGAGTTTTCTTCTTTGCTCATTCATCCTTTGTATCTGAATTTCTGGACATTGGTAAAAATCCTTAAAGAGCCTAACCTTGTTACAAAGAATGTTATAATTTTTATTTCATTCGAAATATTATATTTAAAAAGTTATAATTTTTTTACAATGACAATATATATATATATATATATATATAATTTAAAAAGCTATTATAAATATTTTTATCTATCTCTTTTGTGTAAATATCAAATGTATTTTTTACTCTGGAAAAGAGAATAACACTAGTGGCCCATAGAATACCGTTAGTGCAAAATACAATGACGTTAATGCCAAATAGAATAGGAAATGGTATAGATTATTCGATGAAAATTGCTTTTTTAAACGTTCAATGCATAATAGGCTACTGTACCAACAGCATTCTCATGCTTATGCTTAAGTAAATTCCAAAAACAGAACATGACTATCAGAATTTTAAATTATAAACGAATATTTGAAAAAATAATTGCTTGTAAAACTATCGATAAAATCTTCAAAGTCTTTTATAGCCTTTATGTCATCGCTGCATCCTGTAATTTGATTTAAGGAATAGACGGCAAAGAGCGGATATATTTCCAATAAAACCAAAAGTCTTTTATATAGAAGGTCAGAATATAATTCAAATTTTCCAAACCTTCACCCATAATCCAATTTAGAAATATGATGAATGAACAAACTTATCTCAAAAAGTTTGAAATATAAATTAATTGAATTTTAGCAGGAATTGGGAACTCTAACAAAATTACTAATTAATTTTAGATAAATATATGTCACAATCATCTACTTCAATAATTTTATTATTGATTACCGCAAGAATTTTTAACCTTTATTCTGTACAAGGTCTGTACTATGATCTCAATTTTGTACAACCTAAACTCTAAACTAAATGAAAACAGTATCAAACCGACCAATAGTTAGAAATTGTCAAAAAAATTGTATGCATAAGTCCTTGCCAGACAATTTCCATACCATACATTAATTTGCATTTTTAAATTGCATCATTGAACACTCACTGTATATTTGGAATACTGTGCAAACTGCAGTGAATTTAAAAGTTTAACTATTAAAAATTCAGAGATTTAAGCAACAACTATATGATATTTTAAAATTTAGGTGACTGCAAGGAGACATAAAATATCATACGATGAGTCATAAAACACACGCACCCGAGCCTTTGATGACCTGGAATACGTTTCACCGGCTTTGGCATTTTTCCCACCATCCATCTAAATTGTCGCAATAATGATGCGGTTAAGTGCATACTAAAACACAACAAAACACGTAAGAACAGCGCTAGTTATAACTGTTAAAGCTGGGCGATGCATCGAATTGCAATCGATGCGGTTGTTAACAATCGAATAAAATCGAATCGGCTGTCGATTTCCAAATTCAATCGATTAATATGTTTACTATTGACTTTAAAAAGAATTACGCTAGTAACAACTATATTCGTTTTAAAAGAAAATAAATCAACCAATCATGAACAAAGACGTGTAAGGTTAATAGAGTAAAAACATTTTTTTCGGTTAAAACATATTTGTAAGATCTGATTAGTTATGAAAAATTTGAATTTTGTAAATATTTAGTATGGTTGCAAGGTCAACAAAGTCTAAAATGGTTTGTTAGATAAAAATGTTAATTTTAGGTCAAAACAATGTTAAAATCGACTATCAACCCAAGGGCTTCTAAAGAGACTTTTGTAGACCATACGGCCACAATGAACAGACAATCATTCAAACCTGAAAGTGTTGGTATTCTTATGTTTATAAGAGCAAATAAGAAACAAATGTTTAAAGCAAGTTTAGTTTTCAATAATCGAATCGAATCAATATTCGACTTTTTAAATGCTAATCGAATCGATTTCAAAATCGTTCAGGCTTAAATTCTGCTTATAGATGTAGTTGATACACAGTAGCGCTCGATTATCCGAGCGGAGAAATTTCCAGGGGTTGGATGACTAGGAAATCTGACAACTAGCAGATGGGCTGAAAACTTAAGACAAACTAAATTACCTCTTTTTTCAACTAAAATCTTTTATTTGATGACATGTAACTTTGTTCCACTAACGTTTATCGGTAACATTTGATTATGAAATTGTTTTTTCAGTAAAAATATTTCATTCGATTATCTGACCAGATTTAGAAAGAATTTCCTGTAAATGTTAACTATAATCTACCATTTCAGCGTTCTTGAAAAAAACTAGTGAAAAACTCATCCAAAATAATTCTTAATGAAAATAAAGAAAATTGCAAAATTCTCGAAAAAAGTTTGATGGAAATCCTTATTCATATAACATTGACATTGTCAACGGTAATGATTATCATTTAATATTTCGATATAAGAATTTTTTATAGTGCTAAATTGTCATTATCACTGTCTAAGAAATGAAGAATTGTCCAATAGAGCTATATCTGAAAGAATCGACAAAGATGGAAGAGCTATAAAAGGATTTTTTCAATAACTTTTAGAGAATATTAACCTTGAAAATTCCAGGAAACTTTATTAACTAGTTTTTCTTGTTCGTGATTTGACATTAACAGCCTGGATAGGAATTTAGTTTAAATTGAGGGAACATACATACATACATATATATATATATATATATATATATATATATATATATATGTATATATATATACATATATATATATACATATTAAATATATATATATATATATATATATAGAATGGTCGCTAGAAAAGCAGAAAATTTGTCAAACAGCTATGTATTTTTACAAAGAATAACTTTTACNTGGTCGCTAGAAAAGCAGAAAATTTGTCAAACAGCTATGTATTTTTACAAAGAACAACTTTTACAAAGTTTTTTAAAGGCATATGTTATATTACACTCATAGATGTTCAAAATGCCTTCTGTGAACTTCAGAGCAGTGTCTTAACCTAGAAATCCAAGCTTGTGTAGCGTTTTTAAGGGTAACTTGTGGAATATCGTTCCAAGCTTTTCCCAAGCTCGTTTTCAAATCATCAATAGATTTTATGTAACGTCGACCATTTTGAAGCTCTGTTAATAACAAGCTCCAAATGCAATAATCCATGACATTTAGGTCTGGACTTTTGGAAGACCAATCTTCCGGTTCAATGAAATCAGGAGAAGATTGCTGAAGAAATTAAACTGAAGCCTTTGCAGCTTGCATGCAGCGTTTGGTATAACATGGCATAGATAGCTTAATGCTTAAAATAGAAGACAATTTATTTTAATTATCCTTACAAAAGAACCGATCAGATATCTTTTTGCTATCCCCGAATTGTCTGTATGCAGACTTCAGCACACATTTTATTCATTATTTAATTTGACCTTCAAATTTTCTGCTTTTCTATCGACCACCTTGTATATATATATATATATATATATATATAATCAGAGAATTTTACGTTGAAAATCTGTAAACAAAATAAAAACTTGGTTTGATAGAAATTAATTTGTATAATTCTAATGCGATTGTTCGTGAAGGTAATAAAGGTAACTGTACCTTTTAAGTGCCATAACTTTCCCTTGTTACTCAAATCGATTTCCTTTGTCTTTCTCAACAGGAAACTGTTTAACTGAATACTACGGCCACATTAAAGGAATCTGTTACTATTAATTGATAAAGGATACAAATATAAAAACATGAAAATTACATTAAAGTTATGCGGAAATTATTTCTAAATAGATACTTTTCGAAACTTGATGTGTATAGGTGTTAAAAACGAAAAGGTGCGCCTAAATTTAAAGACTAAAAACAAATACTGAAATTGTTTAAGACTGTAATAAACAAAGCATCAAGCAAAAAATATAATTAAATAGTGTGTAAAATATACAATTATGAAAAAGCAGTATAAATAATAATCTATAAATTCAAAACTTAATATGTGATACTATTGGAAAATAAGTCTTAAAGCCACAATTTATTATAAAAAAAATCGTGCACACAGAATGTTTTTGCAAGCATTTTGTGCAAGAAATTAGGAATGCTAGAACCCTCTTCCTTTAAATAAAAAAATGTTATATTATTAAAATGGAACTATACTAAGACTGCTCAAGACGAAATCAAACCATTTCATCGCAAAAGTTATTTCGATTAAGCATTCCCTATTGAAACAAATTTCTACCTATACTTATATTCCATATTGAGGTTGGGTATAACTATTCTTGCCCCGAAATCCCCACAAGAATGCACATAGGCTAAAAATTCATCCCACAACATGCTCCCACGGCAAGCCTGTTAATTTCTGATGTACTCACTGGATGATTGGTGTGCATGTATTTAGTGATTACATGGTTTAAATGAAAGTCTATGTAGAATAAATCGAATGGTGAAATTTTCCACTTTGATTTGAAAAGTCTTTATTACACTTTTATATGATTGATGTACAAAATCTGTCGCTTTAATTGCTTGGAAGAATGTTAAAACTGGTTCTCTACCTGCGTTTTTAAGTAATTTTTATTGTCGACTTTTCCATTTACCGCAATTTTTCTAGTGTAGTTGTACCGGAAATAAAATAATTAAATTTAGATCATTCAATTCGATTAACAATTCTGTAAAATTGCAATCAGCGCCAAAATTTGAGATCAATTTCGCTTAACTTAAACATCAAAAGATGCAATGCTAAATATTAACAGAAACATATTTAGGTAAGAATCTCAGAATCATTTATCTAATATTCTTTCAATTACTTGATGATATTTTGAGATGGTAATTCTTAATATTGGCTCAGTAATTTAATTAAAATTCTTTTAGATGTTTGTAATTGTTGTCTGTTTCGTGGTCTTACATTCTTCCGCTCAATTGACCATCACGAAATTTGATATAATCGTCATGTGAGATATACAAGAAAATTTAGTTGATTTATCTTAAACCAAGTTCGATGATACAACCTTCTAGAATTACACCTTAACTAATATTGGTTTGGAAAAGTCCAGTTCAATATCATTTAACAGAGAAATGAATTAAGGTCCCAATATTAACAAATCATCATATAAAATTAATGTTTTATTGTTATCAATTTGGTGTTAAAACCTTAGAAATTTTTAAGCTTGATGAAGCCACAAAGCTTATACCTTTAGAAGATAGAAGTCTATCTCAAACATAATTATATTTGCTCTCAATATTTTTTATTGTTTTGTTATGATGTATGTTATTATACATTTTATAAAATTATCCTATTTTAATATATATCAAAAAATTCACTCGTGGTACAAATATATACCAAAAAACGTTAAGGATAAATACGAATTATGCATTCGTGTACAACATACTGCTTATCCATAAATTTCGTTTGAAACAGACGAAATTTATAATTGCAATTGACAATTATTTTACAACACTACAATTAGGTATTCTCACTAAAAAGGAATTAATATGATTGGAACTATCTGGTTTTTCCAAAAAAATACCAACAAGCATGTGAAGTAAGAAACACAAATATGAATGAAATTATATCATATGTCTCAGCTGCAAAAGATGTGGTTGCGTTGAAATGACTGTGTATATAGTCTGTTTGTATGATGTAAAATTTTAAAAATCCAAATGACACTAAACTGCTCAAGACGTAAAGTTTAACTCTTCAAATTAATTATGGACCTTAGAGAGTTAAGAAAGTCATTTTTAAAATAGTTTTGCAAAATTTTCTCGACTTTATCAAATAAAACTATGAAAAAATGTCAATTATAGTATCTTACCGAAAACAAATGTAGGATACAGGGCGTATTTTCTGACGGGGAACATCATCGTCATTACCTAATACGGGGCAAAGGTCCGCGAAAATTTTTGAGAATATTGAGAAAATAGACCCTAAAAAATGCATTTCACGATTTTAAATTTTTTTCGAAAATTTTTTTGATTTATCCACTCAAAATCAAATTTGGAAACCTGACAGGGGGGGGGGACATTCCACCATGTCCCCCCTGCGTACGCCACTGGTAGGATAACTCTCAAACCAATACTAATCAAATATATAACTGGGAAAGTAACATTAAAGTATTTTGATTTTATAATTGTAACAGTATACAATCTATTTATAGCAGTAATTTTTGATTCAATCCAATTTTGGAATCTCTTCTTAAAAAACGCATTGTAAATTGCAATAAATAAACGGCGTTGAATATGGACCAGGAATGTCTTTTAATGGAATTGATTCATTTGAAACGACATGACTGTTTGCCACTTGGATACAGAATGAATTGTTCTAGCAATTCATAAGTATAAATGTGACGGTAAATAAAAAAGAATTGAGAACCCAACTGCTACTTCCGTGCACCGTACACCAACACCCGGGTTGAGAAAAAATTTCATAGGCTGCCAATAATACATTAATTCATCTGATAGTAAACTAATCCATTAATGCTTAGTAAATGGATGTTCTTATACATAAATGTTCATCGCAAATATAATTTAATGCGCAAACATGCAAATGCAATCAATGTATTATATGTAAAATGAAGGATTGGTTGGAATATCAAGTATTGTATTTTTCTACATCCAGAACATCAGAAGTCTATTTCAGTGTTCTGTCTATGTGTTATACAGAAGTCTAAATGTGCTAGAATAGACACACACTAAGTTAACTACATTGTAGAAATGATATTGGGCGTAGTAGATCTCCATTTACATGTGTTAACATACATTCGTAAAATTAACCCACTGCATTTGCTATTTGTCCCCATACGTACACCAAAGATGGAAATGGGGGCAAATTTTTGTGAACTGTCCTACTCCGCCCCACAGACTTTGTGCCCTGCCTCATTTTCAAGTGCTGACATTTACTCCATATTGCCTCACGCTTTATGTTCTATCGCTCCAAATTGACCCACTCAAAAAAGGTTGCTCCGAAAACTACTTGCGATATTTGTTCTATGACAATTTTCAAAGCACTACCCCACATTACCAATGCCAACTATTTTCCATCCGTACCGCCAAAAAGATAAAGAATCATTTTTCAAGGCTTTCTACTATTACTACCAATAGGAATCTATTAACTAACGTAATGCCAAAACATTAAAACCTCCTTAATACCAAAATTTTTATTCTATAAAGCTAATATTTTATGCAAAATATTTATGTAAAGGTAATTGCACTCCTCCCAGTGCACTTGCAAAGCCTATTGACGACAAATCAGATCAAAAAGCTCTTGTTGGTATTATTAAATAGAATCATATTAAGAAATTTTTAAACGAGCGATCTTGCGACTTTACTATTTTATAGCCTATCTTAATACATGCAAAATCCGTTTTTTGCAGTAAATATCAGAAAAAGTTAAGATCTTATCATTTCATAGCTTAGTTAGTGTAATTTTAAGCTTACCTATAATATGTTTATAGACATATCTCTTTTCGTTCTTCGGCGTTTTAACAAAGTTTTTGGAAAAATTCAACTTAAAATTTGCATTTGGAAATTTTAATTCAAAATTATACGTATCCATCTTGTATATACCAAATTGCCTTCATCTGGTTACGTAGCATGATTATCAACAAATTAAATGATATTATTATTTTATTAATGCATTTGCTCACTCTTCGGCGTTTTGCTAATAACTGTTTGCAGCGCTTGGCGTTATAGGTGCACAAACACCGTGAGTAGATTTATTTGAAATTGCTAGTTGTTTATGCTTAAAAATATATAATATTAAAGAATATTTTAATAATTTTTATAATATTGAATATTTTATTATATTAGCGAATTATAAAAGTTAGGCATTTTAATTTCGTTTATTATACTATTATAGCTCCATTTTGGGAACGAACCGTTTATAAGATTGCTTAATATTCAATCGTTTATTTTAAGGAATGCATACTACCTGTTAAATGCTAAAATTTTATTCATCAAAACAAAAATACTAAATTTTGTTATTTCCAAATGGACTCATTAAATTGACCATTCAATTAGTTCATTTTCAACTTTCGTCTTTGTAGTATTTGAACAGTGACAGAATGGGCATATTTAGGCTTACTAGTGATATATGCAATGGATAATATAAATCAGTATTTTATGTTTACTATATTAAAAATATATTAGCTTATCACATAGCCCGAGGCCCAGACATTTTGAGAAAAAACGAAATCCACTTTGATTTTGCAGATATACGAGATATATGTACAGTGTACATTGTACACCCACCTACTTACTACAAAACAATTTCAATTATAATTTAAAATTTATCATTAACTAGGTTTTAAAGAAATCCAACCAATTTTCTTAGTATTTTCTCAACACGTTGAATAATTGCCTTTGAGCACTCATTAAATACGCTCATTAAAAGTAAACAATTATTTTATGACCAAAAAGCGCAATGTCTGCGATTGTTTATCTTGGAATGCAATAAGGTCAAGACTCTAGCAAGATAGTAATTAATAACACATATCTGCACATATCTAAAGAATTTTTTAACAACTACGCATACTTTCAAATTTTATTGCGAACCTAAATACGATCTGAAAGTTATCAAAAAGTTGGAAAATAATATATTATGCACATATACGTAAAAATCAAACTAACAAAAGCAAGTGTATTTTTTCATGCGATAATTGATATCAAAAATACTTTTACTTATATATGCATCTGATCTAATTCGAAATGTTCACTACAATTTGGAGATGGGACCGGCTCCGGGCCGGCAATTTACCGCCCTGCCGCGCTTGGAAATTTCAAAGAAGCCCGGTAAAATTACCGGCCAAAATTATAAAAAAATCCTGTTTTATCTTATAGAAAGGGAATATTTTGCTGAGTTTGGGAGAAATTCTTATGAAAATCTAAAGTTTGAAAAACATTTTTTGTTTCAGCAATCTACAGTATTGCAGTTAGAATAATATTTAAGTTTACTTTCTGGAATCTCTCAAAAATTTTCATATAAATTGAGTTGCACTGCTTTTTGATAAGGTAATTTTACTTTGCTTGTTTATGGAAACTTAGAAATAATAGTAACAAAAACTGTTTATAATAAAAAAGTATAATCTATAGGATTTACACTTGAAATTTTGAGACTTCATATAAATAAAGAAACTTGAACCTTGTATTTTTCTACATTGGAAGAGACCCTACAAATTAATTTAAAAGATTTTATTTTGCACAGAAATTCAAACGCAAATGTCAGTTGAGAATTTTGACACATCCTAAGGCTGGTCGTACACTGCCGGTAAGTAAATTAAGGTAAAATAAAAAGATTTTACTTACCGGCAGTGTACGAGCTCTTAAGTAAAGTAAAGTAAGGTTTCAAGTAGGTAATTACACAATTGGTTCTATTCGATTTTTAAGTAAAATCGTTACGGCAGTGTACAAGGTCTTAAGTAAATAAGGTAATGTAAACAACATTGATCTCATTTTGAATGTCACTGAATATTTATTACACAAAGACGATATAAATAAAATTCATAATTACAAAGGAATTAATTACAACAGGTTTTTCTTTGTTGCTTTGGGTAAACAAATTTTCATAATGTAAATAATTCGATTTTTTGAGCCAACCTATTGTAAAATATTGACTTTGTTTACTAAATTGGAAGTGTGATTGATTGTAGTTAATTACCAAAACATCTACTATTTCAAATAGATTTGCTTTGTTATTAAAACTGGGTAGGACATTCTTTTTAGTAAACAATGTTCTCATTAACATCGAAATTTTCGAAGTTATCAAAAACAAATGATATATCACATTAATTTGTATGCATTTAATTTTTTTTAATGAAATTGCACAATAACACTCGCATGCATATCATAAATAAATCAAAATATATTCTTTTATTTGTAATTTTTGCTAATAAATGGGGTTCTATTTAACTCTTTATATATATATATATATATATATATTTTTTTAGCAGCACTTATAATTTGCTTCGAAGTTTTAGACTGGAATTTGCAAGATCTTGCAAGAACTTTAAAGTTTAGACTGGAATTTGCAAGATCTTTCAAGAACTTTAAAGTTTAGTTTGGTTTCGTTTCCATGGATCACAATTTAAAATTAATTACATCAAATTTGACATTGATATTCTAAGTTCAATCAAATCACTACAAAGTTTGTATCCCAATTCCTTGTTAAATTTGAAAAAATCATCATTTGATAGCCTTGGAC
>CABFPE010000036.1:986113-999806 GCA_900660155.1 Hofstenia miamia | reverse complement strand
ATATATATATATATCTTTAGAGAAATACACATACATACACGAACTTTCTCGATACATAGACGAAAAAATAGCTAATAGGCGAAGTTAACGAAGTAGATACTGAAAAAACTAAATTCATTTCTGTAGCTGCTCCCATTCAGCATTGGTGTACTTCTTTGGCTACACGTGTATATAATGTCATTATTCTACGAGTATGTTCAAAATGTGCTCATTTTGTCTGATTAATGATAGTTTTTTTGAGCATTCAGTAAATTATATTATTTTACTGCAAATATTTTACCTGCAGGTAATTAACACTATTATCATTGTTAGGCAACAATGTTTTTGCACTCGGGGCATTTCGAGCAACCGCAGAGGGCATGACCTAAACGAAGTTACAGTAGCAGGCTCCGTCGATGTTTCTAAAATCCATAACTGACCATAAGCCGTGAAACTGAAGCCGCAGTCGGTCGTAAGCCATTGCATTACACATTTTTAAAAATCAATTGAGAGTGGACTAATGAAAATGAATCATCAAAGGAACCATGTAACCAAGTTAGCTTTTTAGATCAATCGGAAAAAATAGTGAAAGCAATGAAACAAATATATTACTTCAAAAAATTGCCTTAAAAATACGAGAGTGAAAAGGCCGTGACAATTTTCAAGTCGCAGTCGGACATGGCAATACTGTAACCTGTTAAAACAAATAACTCTTTCAACCCATAGATTTTCATATGTTATTTTCTCCTCAACTACGCAAAACATTCTTTGATTATCAGTAAAACAAACAATATTTTCTATAATTTTGGCCAGCAACACTACCGCCATTTGTTGGATATCTTAAAATGAGTACGGCCGGATGGTAGTCGGCTTAATCTGTTGGTGTTGTCTTATAGTAGACTTGAATACAAGAGAGGTATGGGCGATATAAAAGCATTCCAACAATTAATCTCAATATAAGATAGTGTAATAAGCAATCTAGATTTACGACTAGGCTATTGTCTAGCATAAGACATAGGATCTGAGTAGATAATTATTTACTATCTATAATGGTTTGCCCAATTAAGGTATGATTGCTAACGGTGTAGCGAAATTTTTAATTCAAAAACCTTAAATATATGCAAAGAAATGAAATCGTGAGATTGATTTTAGTGAATAAATTTAAACTTTGACATTGCGTCTGTTCGTTTTTGATTCGCTTATAATACGTCTGTTAGAAGTAAGCACAGATTCAATTCCAGTAATTAAATCATAAACTTTACGACAGTATTTCAAATTGGAAATTTACAGGTCGCCATAATGTCGAGACTGCTGAAGTCATCAACTAGTTCAAGCACACGTGATGACTACGGCATTATCTTCCCATAAGTTAACTTTAGCTCAAATCTTGACTTAAATGCAATTACTAATCTCTAAAAATTTACAATATTTTTCAATTATTAACCTGGACAAATATTTCAATACTAAGTATTCTTGTACATAAGTAAAATCAAAAAAATAATCGAAAATATCTACCTTAAATCTTGAATATTTCATAATAGAATTATAATTAATCGACATGAAGTCATAATCATAACATTATATTGTTTAGTTAACGAAAATGTTAAATATGATTTTCAGTGCTTGGCATATGAAAAATGTAAAAACGAACTTAAGATTTGTATATTAGGCAATACAGGCAACATCCCTCTGTCTTGGACACATTCCATTGTTGACATTGAATTTAATTATACGAACGATACACATTACTTACATCTATTCACTTTAATCACAAAAACTTTTTTACGTCAAATCAAATTGCTAATATAACTGAAGTTGGTTTCTCAGTATTTGCGTCTCCTGCTAAAAGCAGTTAAAATTTTCTTAACCTGAATAAAAACAGATTTCACCCATTTGAAATTAACAGGAAAACCAATTCCAGCTGGCTGTGTCACGTATCACATTTGTAAAATTTTGCGAATATACCAAAGAGTAATTGAAATCCAGAAAAAAGAAAAGTTGCATTGAAAAACGAATATGCTTTTCACAATTGACGTTTAACTGGTAAACATTTTCAAATCCGGTTAAAATATTTCAATATCAGTTAACCGGTTAGAAGAAATGGCTCCAGGAAATTTAAGCAAAAGTTGTAACCGATATCAGCTGGATTGTGACTATCTAGTTATTTTTGTCCTTACATAGTTCTTTATGAGTTGGTGTACATCTATATAATCAATCTTGTACTTTCACTATAACAAAGAGTTTTAAGATCAGGTACATCGAGGCAAACAAAAGATCCTTACACAGAATAAATAACTATGATAAATAATTGAAAAAACGGTGCTAATTAAATTGAGTTGTCAAGATAAGGTTAACGGAAATTGTTGAATCATTTATTCTAGCAAACCGCTTAACAATTTTTAGTTTTTGCAAAAACTTTTTGAACAGTTAATACTATTAATAATTTGCAATGGCTGCAGAAATTAACGTATAACAAAATTTCAAAGTGTTTTAAAGTATAATACCCATTACCTCAATGTACATTAAATATCAATATAAAAAAAGTACATGCCGACAGTTTTTAAAATGATCATTAAGGAAACGTTTCTGAGCAAAGTATCTTGAAAATTTTTCTTTTTCAGTTTAATATGGTAGCATTGTAACACAAATATGAACAACTTATAAAATGTTTAACTAGGATTTGGAAGTAATCCATAGCAGTATGAAATCAAATATTCTTAAAAATGGGCAAATATTGGCATATTCTAAAATATTATTAGATGGGAACACATCATGGTAAGAAATTTTGAGCATGAATTTTTTTGGCTAACACAGTGATTTGGATAATCTAAAAATTAAGTAAAAGTTTAATTTCCTGCAAAGTAACTCTACAAAGTGGTCTACAACAGTGTAATAACAAAGTAGTGTGGAGGAAACCAAATGATATTATATTTACGAAATACGCGTTTCCTGAAAACAAAAATCCATTTCCTATTTCTTTTAATGAGCATTACCTAGAATTCGTGACGAAAGCTATACGTAAAAACTAAGTCAATCCATTCGGTGACACTGAATGAATTTCGTAAAGTTATGTAATTGCGTCAATTATTTCAGAGGAATACATGATTCACTTCTAAAAACATAGAAGTCACCAATTCGAAGTTTCAGCAAAGCAAATGACTTTATGTAGACAGTCTGTCATTTATTCACGAGTGATAAGAATTATATGCAAATTTTTACAAGTCTCTGTCTACTGTTTCAATAAATAATTAGGGCATTAACTTCAAAAACCAAAAAATATCGATACTTTATTATAAAGTCATTAACCCTATTTCCACTAGGAATTTTTCAAAATCTGTGCTGGCTTCCCCAAATAACATTTAAACGCTTAAAACGCACAAACTAATGGAAATATTTAAAATCTTAAGGCACCACAAGATACAGAATTGAATATATTTTTCGACTATAATTCATGACCTGGCGCTATCCCGTTTATGGAATTACAGCTTTTCTTCAGAAAACCAAAATATTTTAGGTTAGTTGTTGTTGCTCCCATGGGCATTAGACCGCCTCATTATCTGAAAACTAGGTATGAAAAGAGTTTGGAAATCTTTATAAAAATCGGATTTCTCAATGAAAAAAATTCATATTTGCATGTACAAGAATAAGTTTAAACACAAATAATCACCATTTCATTAGCAGGCTTAACACCATAGATGTGTCAATGTAAAAGGCTTTCAATATTTCTTAACAGGCTTGGATAAAATTGTTCAAAAATATGGAGAAATCGATTTGTTAATTAAAAGTAACACTAGTAGAAATGGGTTTAATAACTTTTATTACCGGACTTGATAAACAATGGTTAATTAAAAGTGATTATAGTGTAAAGGACCCAATACACCAAAAGGTAGAGCTTAAAACTTAAAAAACAATATTTTTTCAATCTTAAATTCATATATTTCAATGAAACTTAAAAAGAACTACCTGCAAGATGTATGACCACATGGTTGAAATTTTGCAGATATAGCACCCGAACAACATATAGGACATAAATCGTCATCGCTGATTGATTCAGGAGCAGGTCTCTTCGCAATTTCAGCCTCAATCATTTCAATCGCCTGTCGAACGTGCGAAACCTCTCGCTCTGAAATATCTTTGCCTAAATTGAAATAATTTAATGCCACTAATTAATGAAAAGTGTTATAAATGTATAAAAAAATAGTGCACATGGAAAACATTACGTCACTAAAAACACTTTCTTGATCTAGTTCAAAACTTCAGGACATGGAATGCCCTGGCTGTGTCTACATTAGAAGCCAGGGCATTGATAAAAGTTTAAGTTCCCTAGGTTGATGCACCAGTGATATTGTTATAAATTATAGCACGCAATAATATAATTCTGAAATACGAGGTACCCAAAAGCTATATCATTGTAAAATTAGAATTTTATTACTTAATGCAACACACATCACATTTGAAACAGGAATGTGAATCAATTGAATGCTAATATAGGCTATGACGCATTTGAATTAAACAATGTCCCGAAGTAGATGGTGAGTCAAAAAGCAGAGCAATCAAACCACGAATATCTGAAAATAGAATTTTTTCATATTAAAATTATATATATAATCAAACGGAGTAAATGTTCAAAATTGTAGTCGCGTACTTCAATGTATTTTGCAGTTCTTCGAGTGATATTCCTTTGAAAAAATTCATTAGCATTCATTCTCAGTTTCTGGCATACACTGAATTCGCGGGAGAAATGGACAATTTGTTTAATTACATCAACGAATCAGGCGAGTGATGGAAACTCATTCTTTTGCACTTAATCACCAATTACACACGACGTTTCAAATCAAATAAATGAATAAGTTTCATAAATTGAATTGAAATGATTATTGAAAGGGCTAAAGATTAAAACATTTGATGTCTCTTCAATACACAATTGGTTTCCTTCCTTCGGCTGCTACAGACGTAGAACTATTCAAAATCTTTTAAGCTATTTTTAAAGCAGAATTCCACACAGGATTTGAACAAATAGGGCGTATTGAAAGTCTCTGTTCCAATATTCTATTTTGATTTTACGACTACACATAACAGCTTCTCAGAAAATTACCTGGCAAAGCATGGCGCCTGGTTTATGTGGGAATGCTTAAGGATCCTTAATACAATAAGCGCGGTTACACTTAATTACCTAACAGATGCAGCCGAGTTTTACACAATTTCTGATTTAAATCTACTAAGGGGGAACCAGGCTTGCTCTACATCAGAAAGAATCTTTTTCCAATGTATGCAGTGAAGAGCTAAGCGCATATTTACAAAATAAGAAGCACTGTAGACAAGAGGAACGAAGTTGACTTAGTCAGGATACAATTGAGAATATTTTGTGAAAATCTTGAAACAAAATGTCGCTTCCACTACGCTCATTTTTACATGAACGGGCAATATAACAATCCACAAAAACCTGAATTTTACAATTACAGCAGACACACTATTTGGAATATTATACACAGTTAAATGCCCTTGAAAAGAAAGAGGCGTGATAACAAATGTTAAAGTAAAAGATTTTGAATTACTACTTCAGAATAACTTGTAAATGATTGAAGAGATTTTTTAAATGACATTGTAGAACAGTTTTTCATTATTTAACGTTTGTACATTTATGAGAGTCAAGTGTATTTACTAGCTCTATTTTCAGCTGTTTTATTGTAGACATTTAAATGAACACAGCTTCCGCTGTGCATTAATTATCTTAAATTAATTCAAAACGCGAAAGGAAATATTTAGTCGTTTGCATGACAAGAATAATTGGTTTGTTGTTAGTGCTTTGACAAACGCTGAGCAGGAATAGCATTCTTAAAATATCATTCTCACAAATCCAGGTAGGAAGGATCCCTGGAATGGCTAAAAGACTGTGCTTGGATTTTTTTGTGAAAAACTAAAAATCTAATTTGGCAATAAAAAATGTAACAACAATTAATGCTGAATTATATGGTTAGAAATTCAAAACTTTAATGAATTACCACAAACTACAACCAATCACTTCCAAGGTATACGCATACCTATTCTCATTAGTAAAGCAATTAAGAGCTCTGAATAAAAGAACCTATGAAATCAACTATAAAAACGACTCAACAAAAAATTTGACTAAAAGCTTACCCTAACAACAACCAAATATCATGATGAAATTAAATTATAGTTAAATTATAGTAAATTAGGGAATTTCCGACACTAGTTGGAATAAAATACTGTAAAATTTAAGCCTTCTTCCCAATTTGCAATTAAGCTCTTCTCTCAACGCTCCCAATGAGGAGATTTCGGCAAAAAAATAGTATGTACGATAGAGGGAGCTAAGTGACTGCACTATCCTCATCAAATCCACTAATTTTCCAAGATTACTTTGCAAATACCATTGAACATCTGAAGGATTCGATTTAAAAATGAAATTCATGAAATATAGACGTAATTGACTTCATCAAATTTATGGATACTTGATTAACGTGCTACACTTCTCTCACTTTAAAATATCCTGAGACAAATATACACATGTACATCCATGTAAGACTTTTACATATTCGAATAAGGAATGTATATATCCTAATATGAATAGTATTGATTCGAATTTGAAATAAAGTTTTGTAATGGTTGAATATAATTATGGTGGGAAACGAATTTGGCCGCTGATCGTGTATGTCTTGTTGAAAAACATAATCGTAATGAAGAATACAAAGCAGCTGCGCGAACGATAAATATAAAAATTGTACTGTCTCAAGGGCGCCGGGAGAAACTTCTTAAAGGAGGGGCAAAAAAATTTAGTGCACGTGTGAGGTGTGATATCTTAGAAACCTGTTTTTGTTGAAAAAATATATTTCAAACCAATTTCCTTTTGAGGAAATTTAATCGTATAATTGAAAGAGAACAAGGATATGAGATCTTATTTTTCACGCATTTGATTATCCGAAGTAATGTGCTAGAATCTGCTTTAATTCCCCATCCCATGTGTAAAAATATAAGAATAAAGGCTTATGTTTTGTTATTTTCTACCACTAAACTATTTTGAAATCAATTATAGGAACACTTTATATCTGATATGATGGATTTCAAAGATTAAACTTGGTTTAAGAAATTAAAGATTGTCTATACTGATCTAGAAAAAAATTTTATTTACCTAAAAATGATGTGTGTTTTTTGTATTAATAGTATAATTCAGATGTGCATACATCCTATATCCATTAAAATTGAAAATGGATAAATGTACTTCATACAGTAAAAATATGCAGAGTTGGAATTGTGTCGAATTTTTTGGGCCAAAGCCCGGCCTTGTCCAATACAGCTTAGGCCCAAGGCAATCCCGGCCCATTTCAAAATGACAATTATTTGTCTCAAGCCCGGCACGGCCCAAATTATATTTCTTTTACGCCACTGATAGTGTCTTTTGCCTCATGAGGCAATATGTGCATAGGTGCATATCCGCTTTAGTCCGTCAACAATGCTAATACAATTCTGTTCAAATTAAAATTGCATTGTTAACCTTAATGCAATAAACGTGTAATGCAGGGCCGTAGGCCTGGAGCAGACATGAGCCCTTCCTGTAAATGATTGCTTTTTGCTACCAAATAGCATTGAATGTACATTTTCACAAATGTTACCAATGAAGACAAAAATTTTCTAAATTGTTTTAAATTTGTGCATAGATTAAAATTAAATTATAAGAGATTTTTTAAGTTTTTGCTGGTTTATTCTTAAAATTTTTATACGCTTTCATCTCACAAATTAACAAAATCAGAGCGCACAATGTAAACGAGGTGTCTCCTTTCTTATAAATGAAAATTTTTATATTTAATCCTTTCTTAGACTTTTATGAAAAACATATAAAATTGTTGCCATTTATAGTATTGTAATGTTAATTCAGATAAAACAGGTAAAACAACTGTCAATTTTACACTGAAAAGGGAACCGCAACAAGAGCATTTATATTCTGCTACTCTTTTATCCCAACATTTCATAAAAATTATGTCTATATGAAAGTGAAATTTGTGTTTATCTTAAGTTGTATTTTTACACGTTCTTCAAACTACAGGAGCTTCACTAAAAAATTGTGACAGGTTTTTTACACAAGTTTCATTTAATTTCTTTTACTACAACAATTTAATTAATGTTTTAAGAAAAAATGTCGGTATTTAGTCCCTGTAGTCTTAAAAATATTGCAACTCTCTGCTGAGAAGTATGCCCTAGGGACAAGGTAGAATATATGTCACGTTTCATAGGTTCTTCCTACCGCCACCTCTAATTTAGTAATATTAGTATTGCCACAACAAATTTTTTCCAGGATTGCAATCGTGCTTTTTAAGGTTTTAGAACATATCACTTCTTATATATTCAATTACTAAAATTCTCTGCCAACTTAAATCAACTTACATCAGCACAAAGTAAGTGGAATTTTCATAAACGCTCTTTGCTTGTAGTAGACAAAAATTTGATGTTAGAAGTATTGCACCAACCAACAATGCAGGGCTGATTAAATTTAAAGAATGTTTTTTTGTCATTTGCAAAGTTTCAGTATTCAAGTGAATTTTTTCTTGTATTTCAAATACCAATTAAAACATTAGGCCCAAACCCGGCCCAATTTGCTATGTCGAAAATCCGGCCCAAGCCCGACCGAACTTTAGGCACAACCCAATTCCAACTTTGAAAATATGTTGCTATGGATTCATCCCAATAGTAGATACATTTTAGACTTATTTGATTTAAGTATTACTAAGAAATTCGAAATTTCGATTGGATAAAACTAATAATTCAATCAACTCACCATGATTGATAGACTCACATAGGCGCCCCCGCTCACGGCGCCTATGTACTGTCTATAGAATAGTAAAAAAGAATGATGCTAAATCTTTATGGCGTGATGTGCATAGACTTGGCAAAGGAAAAACTGGTGAAGAAATTTGGCGTTTTAGATATATATAGCCGGTATTAGTTGATATCTATTTTAAGCAACTGCATTTACATAAATAGTGGGGAATATCCTATATACCACTGTATCGAGTCCTATGCCATATTTGTATATAAGAATCTTTGATGACGATGATAATAATGAAACTGAGCTTCCTGATCATCACCTGCGACGTCTTCAATCATATTCATGTGAAATGATTCAGCAGGTGACAATAGCAATCATTGATGGTCTAGCTCACGCAAAGATTACTGCAACCGCTCATATTATATAACATGCATTATGCTACGCGCAATTATGATGGACAATCATTGACTAATTGTATATTCGGAGACTATATATAAGTCATATTCGTACAAATAAATGTATTAGTCGAAGGGTTAAAGAGGCAATACTATAGTTAGATTATTGTATCCATAGGCAAATGTAACTTTAAATCACTTACATAGAAGAAATGAAAAAACTTTATCCGCACGGGAAGTTGATTGTAGGGGCTGTCTAAGCATAAACTGGACTGATTCGATTGTAAATGTAAAGGATGAAACTAAAGCCTGCACAGCCAACTCCCGCCCTTTCACAGAATGACTCAGTAAGAGCTTCGTGAGAATTCCCGCAACCGCTGTGAGAACTGGATAGTAGTCAACATTGTCGAGATTCAAACGCTTTTTAGAAATTACTTCTCGAAAAGCACCGTCTTTCGAAGTTACCCGCGCGAGGACTTGACTGATTAACTAAAAATCAATAAGATAAATCTTTGTTTCGAAATTTCTACTAAAATGTCAAAAAGAACTTCAATAGTTTTGAAAAACATAGTGAAGGAATTTATAAATGCACTGCGAAAATATTGAAAGGCCTGTGATGATGTGATTAGGAAACTCAATATTAGATTAAGCATTTTATATCAAATACTTGGTATCTATAATCATTCCAATAGCAAAAATATTTTTTTTAGTTTCCTAAATTATTAAATCAAACTTTGCTTACAGATTGAAAGATCGAAATGTGTATTTGATGAAAATGATTTGAAGCTATATTGTAATAAATTCCATAACATGTAAATGAATGCTGTACGCCCGACGTACATGAATTAGAGTGACGTCGATTTCGGCCTTTAGGTCGGGTTCGGGTACAAAGATTAGACTGATTAATAAAAAATACTGATATTAATCACCGCTTGATTTGAAAATGACCCAAGACGTTAAGTAATACCAATCAATTACTGTTTCCCCTATCTGAAAAGGATGGATGATAATAATCGTTTGATTGCACAGAGATCCACAACGTTAAATCAAAGTCAACATTTCGGGTCGGGTTCGGGTCCATGGTTACCTCATATTGTCACTCTCTAACATGAATGTTGCCAGGCAACATACAAAAAAAGGAAAACCTAACTGTGAAGTCGAGCTTCATATCAAAAAACAATCGCTATATTATATGAGTTGATAAAACCAATAGCGAAAATTAATATTTCTAGCTAAATTGTTTTCCTATTCAGTCGCAGAAGATTTGCGCACTGGGCGAAATTAGTAATTTGAAATCATCACGATATCCTCATCGCTCATGTTTAAATGACACTTCTAATCAACACAGGTAATAGAAATTATTGATTCATCTTTAAAATCATTACGAGCGCGCATAAAGTAACATTTATGACAAAGGCGTTACTAAAATATAAGAAAATAAATCACTAAAAGCAATTCTGAATATTTACAGAATGTATATCCAAACTGTCAATTGATTTTTAATCCAGAAAATTTTTACTTCATATTACTCGAAATTTAGATTAAGGCAATCCACAAAAATGAAAAAAGGGGAAAATACTTCCTCAGAACTAGATATGATCTCAATGAGAAATATAACTATGCAACTCACCTGCATTAATCTTGAGAGAAGAACTTCAGAATGGTTTCTGGAAACATCCGTGAATAGTTGAGGCGCAACCGCCACAGTTAACTCAATAACCCGGAGTAAGCCAACAGTGAGATCAAAGCAAGTTCCACACAATTTGAATTTGCGTTTATCAAATATACTTCCAGTTCGTTGGATCTAAAATTCAGTTTACAATAATGCTTGAACAACTAAGAAATGCTTAATTAAAATAACATAACATACCTTATTCAAATTATAGCATATTTATTATGAATATAAATATGGTCTACTTGTAAATTGACTTCAGCAAATTTTTTGTGATCACCTTTGAATGACAAATAGAAATACACCGACTAAAATTTCCAAATTGGATGCGATGGTTGACTAAAAGTTAATACCAACAGGCTGGTTATCAGCTGACAAAGTTCAATTGCCTTTTTCGCAATTTGGAATAATTACATTAAATTTATTGCATACAATAAAACTAAATCAAATTTGGTAAATGATTTATTCTTTTGTAATTACATTTTTAGAAAATACACATTTTGATTTCATTCAAATGCCAGCTTTTCTTTAAATTTAATGGTTTTTTTCTTTTTTCAATGAATTTCATTTATTTAAGTTGATTTAGGCATTAGTTGATATGTGTACAATATTTAAAATAAATTAATTGAAAATAGTTTTATAGCTTTTATATAATGTTCCTGATAATCTTAGTTTCCCCCAGTTGAAGATGGGCATAGAATTCTACTCAGACCCAAACCAACCTCAATTGGTTTAGACCCGACCCAAAACCAGTCTAATGAAAAACTGAATCCAACCCTAACTTCAGATCTACAAGCAATTTCGTGTACATTCTAAATCGACATTGTGATGCAAGTAATGAAATATTGGCTAGAATGTAAAACTTCGACTTGCCTAACGCAATGTGAAGTACACAGAGTTGTCACGTTGTTTCCAAATTATGTATCGATGATCTTGACGAAAGGTATAACTGCTTGTACAAAAAATCAAACTAGCAAATACGGGCTTGCCACAGCGCAAAAGTCGCATCTACCCAGGAAAACACAGTATATTTAGATTTGGACTTGGAGCAAAATGCGTTGAACAAAATGTTTCGACTTATTGTTAGCAAGTGGGGACTTTCCATTAAACTATCCTATAATGAATGAAATTGTTTGTATAATTCTAATGGGCTTTTCTGAAGTATGTTGCAATCAAATAATTTTACTAGTTTTCATTTTCTTGGCTGTTAACACTTAGCGAAATACATTGTATTACATTTCAGAAATGAAAGTCACTAACAACTGGACACAAACCTAACCTCATACCCAGTAGATTAGTATGTTCTGACCCAAAACCAAATGTAACATCTCGGAAATTATGGGTCTACACCTAGGTCCAGTTAGAACCAGTTTTAACTGTTTGCAGCCAGTAACTCTGAAAAAATCCGTAGTCTAAATTACGCAATTCGGGACAGTAAACTATAGCGAAAACTAATTTTAAAAGCCCACAAATATTTACAATTAAAAATGATTAAAATTAAAAAGTTGGCTACAGTTTAAATGTTTTAGCTAATCTGTTAACTTTCCTTATACTAACAGGTAAATTGTTCCAGTTTGTAAAGTAAGCAAGAAATACATTACAAACAAATTCATAAAAACTTAAATGTGAAAGCAAAATTATTGGAAAAATTTTTCAATTTCTTAGTTTTCAACATTACATCTTTCTTAAAAGGGTTATTTCCCGAAATACGTTCAATAATGTTAAACATAGATGTAACCTTCATGAATGGCTTTGCAGGGTTATTTCGGGTTTGCACAGTAAAACAAATTTCAAATCTCATTGCTAGATGTCGAAGCACAAGGTTAATTATTCGCAGCTTTCGTAATTTTAACAACATAAATAGCACTTTAATTGTTTATTTTGTTTCATTTGTTATTTATAATATTCTTCATGAAACCAAATATAGCATTGCTATTGTATCTTCCTTATCCTAAATACGGTAGTCCTTCTTTGCTAACACAGAAAAAATATTTTCAGATAATTCCCTAATGTCAAACGACCTATTAATATTAACGATACAAAACTTAAGGACCGAATTATTACTTCTCAGATGAGATAAGTCAGATTAACACTTCAACGAGGTATATCAATTGATGTTTTACTAGAGAGCTGGTTGGATGTCAATTACATCTATCTGAAATAATCTGTTTTTGCCATATGGTGATAGCTTAAACGGCGTTCTATCCCGTAGTTTATGGGTTAAAGAGAATTCACTCAAAATCAATTTTTCAAATTACCGCGTACTAGCTCTGCATTTGTGCGCATGCTGTCTGGTTAAAGTATTTCGTGTATATACTGATTAATAGAACAATCATTTTGCAAGATTTGAAGAAACTCAGATTTTTTGATAGGTTGTAAACATTTTTCCTCCACATACCCATGTTTTACTGCTACAAGTATTTGAATATATTTATGGTTTGTTTTATGCGATTTGCTATTGAAAAACGTTTGGAAAGGCAGTTACTATTAAAAAACTAATAAGAGTGAATCATTTCATTTTAACACTTCTCATACGCTGTAATAAAATTAAACATTAACTCCTAATAGAACATATCCAGTATTTTGAAAATGAAAATGTCATCTAAAAACTCTGACAGCAACTAACCTTAGAGTCTCACAGGGTCTTCAAAAGTATGCGGACATCGCAGTTTAAAATTAAAGAATAATGTATAATAGAATCAGTTTATATAAGTATGTGAAAAATGCGAAAATGCCTACAGGAACATCAAAAATGCTTGAGTGACATTTCATTTTGCCGATGCTTTCACCGCAGTCGGTCCTTGCGAGGGCGCTGTGCTTACCACGCTTAACGCTACGTCGCTCATTGCGTTACCTGAAGAGGAGTTA
>CABFPE010000036.1:958018-981779 GCA_900660155.1 Hofstenia miamia | reverse complement strand
TACGTAATTTCTCAAAAACTTTCAACTAAAGCAAAAATCCAATTAATATATACTCTAATATTAAGTCATTTTAACTATGCCAATGTACTCTACACAGATATAAACCAACAATTTCTCAGGAAATTCCAAGTGCAACTAAATTGGGCTATTAAAGTAGCAGTAAATAATCATAGCTTTAATAAGAATAATGAATATAGAAAAATTTCAAAATTATTTTTACATCCGCAATGTTACATCCATATAAATGTCTTAACGACGTTCTTCAAAATAGTTAACAATACTTTCCCATACTACAAAAATGACTTTCTTGCTGCAAAATTAGTCAATAAACAAAATAAAAGAACACACATAATTCAACCTATTAGGTATAAGAAACGAATAATGAAAAATTCATTTCTAAACACGGCTATAAATATGTGGAATGAATTACCAAAATATATTAAACAAATAAGTAAATTAAAAAACTTTAAAATGAATATTAAAAAATATTTTTGCACTTATAATATAAAAAAACTGAAATGGCGAGGTTATAAATTTTATAATCCTGATTACTCTATTAATAGAAACTAGCAATCGCCATAGCCCAAGTTAACCACTTTTTATTTGTAAATATTCGTTGTTTTCTTTTTTTTTGTTTAGTTTTGTATTACTTTCTTGACGCTTTCAGAATTTGTTATCAGTATTTCTATTTATTGTTAAAACAATTTCTGAATATAGATTTTTCTTCTTCTTCTTCTATGTCTAATATTAGACTTCTATGTGAAGAGTTCACTATGCATTCCCTTCTGGTGAATGAGCCGATTAGTTTATTATTTGGAGTGTACTATACTAGGTAGGCTTGCATTACTTCATTTTCAGAGGATCTACACTTTGATACAATATTATATGAAAACTATGAACATGAATGTGCTGTAAACTCCGGAATATCACTTTGACAATTGCTTGTGGTCTTCTTATATTGAGATTTCTATTAATGAAAAACTCCTTCACGATTTATTGATAGATCCTAAAAAATAAACTGGCAAAAACCTTGGCGTGGGCAAAACAGAATCTACGAAAATTGGAAAAAGATACTTACATATGGAGAAATTGATAACATCGTTTTTGTAAATGTTGTAGCCATCTAACGGATCAAATATCTCTAATTTGAAAATTTATATGCCAGCNCTTGGCGTGGGCAAAACAGAATCTACGAAAATTGGAAAAAGATACTTATTAATATTTACTAGTATTTATATGAAATTTTACTGCTATATAATTGTTGTTGTAAAATGGCTTCATTTCCAATTTATATTAGGTAATTGGTCAAATTATAAAGCTTCCTAATTCGAACGATTTAAAAACAAATAGCATGCGCTGCGGCAATTTTCATTCTTCCACTGTTGTTCGCATTTCATGAATTAGGGATTATAAAATGTGAATTAAATGTGTCTAACGAAAAATTTGATGTATTGAAATAAGTCAAGATCAAATTGCTTTTTGCTTTTCTGAGTTGAGGTATCTACTAGTTCCTGGTAATAATTGGGAAATTTATCCAGCATAAGAAAAGTTATTAAATAGCAACCATAATTTTTTAGAAGGGTTTCTCTAACAATATTCTGAGCTATAATACTTGAGGAATGTTAAAATATATTTTTTGTCAGTCCCAACACAAATTCTAAGTAACATGTAAAAGGAAGCATTAACTTTTATTAAAAACCAGTCAATCAAATAATAACAATAAAAAACTTTGACAAATCTTTCATCCATAAAACATCACAAATTAGATGTCGATCCGTAGCTTTGCTCGGTACTAACGCTGTGAAAGTAAGCGTCTCCATCTTGCACATTGGACATGTCCATTTCAAATCTAATCAGCATCAAATTCATCAAAAAAGTTTCCAGTGATTTTAAATTTTAAATTTATATTCAACATGAGAGTACTTTAAACTTGAATAGATTTGCATTCGTAATTGTCTTGAAAAAATATTTCACACTAAATGAAGTCAAATTTAAAGTAATTTGTGTGCTTGCTCTTTTAAATATTTAATCGGTTTTACTCAATTAACAATTTAGTTTTCATCGAAGTAGATTAATGAAATAGAAGTAACTGAAAAAAATTTAGATTACAAAAAACATATTTCCCTTGAAAATAATTTATCGTTTCTGAGACTATTGAAAACAGTATTCGAACATTAGTTTCCGTACGGCTTTTGATGCCAAACCCGCACCGCATTATTAGAAAGGTGAGTAAACAATAGAGTATACAGAAAATAGACAGAATATATTTATGCAAAATAAAACAGGAAGCGCATGTTTCTAATTGCAGTTTTTAACAACAACGTGTAATTTGTTAACAAAACTCAAATTACAAATATATCGTTAAAAAATAAAAGATTTAAATACAACAACGTCAAAGTTACAGTATAGCATGACAATTAAAATGTTTCTGTATTTTTCAAAGCAATTAACCCAACATCGAAAATGCTGTCGGATGATATTTTGATACAGGCGAATTTGAAAAAAAGCGGAAATCCTAGTCTGAAACCGAACTGAGGTGCAACTCAATTTTTACAGCTCAATTAACCTTAAATTACATAGAAAATTTTCAAAATTTTTACGGTTTTGTGGAAAATACGAATTAAAAAACGTATCCAAATTCGGAGGCGCAACAAAATTCCGTTTTTAAAGCGCGCCTAGTTGCATTAATGGGTTTGAGAGATCTATCTACATAAAATAAGCATCTAAGGCTAGTTGTTACTCTCACTGCCTTTCAGCTTCCCCCTTGATTATCTGAGGATTCAAATATTTTTAAAAAATTCGAATTTCCAATGAAAAATAGTGAATTGTTTCATGTGCGTTAGGCACAGCAATACACTTTAGTAAAAACTTTCAAAATTACGTTTGAACATCTTCACCAATATATGTGACCTTATCTTAGGACTTCCAAATTTCAGATTAGACGTGGAGAAAATTTCTCGAAAATGTAGAAAAAACGTCTTGTCCTTATAAAGGATAGCCAGTTTTCGGTTAAGTTTAAATACTATGCCAGATGAAAGCCTAATAATAATGAAAAACGTCTGCACGGTATCAACCCACTGAAATACCCAACCAAACACAAGCCCGATTGCAGTGCATCCCACTCGCATTTCAGGATCTACAACAGCATCGTAAGAATCTTCCGCAATTATTTAACGAACACAAGAGATTTAAAATGAAGATTTATAAACTAATTTAATAAGAAATGAGATTGAAATTAAAACGAAATGGTTACAAAGCGGAAATCATGACTGAAAGGTAAGTAATAACGACAGGACACAACCAATTACACGACCATCCAGCATCTAATGAAATTTTGAAACAGTTTAATAATTGAATAGTGCGTGCTAATTAAGTGAAACAAATGTCAACTAAAGTACAAAGACAACTTTGAAATATTAATGCAGATCAACGTGGGAATTAGGTACTAAACTTATAATTAAACATTTATGCTAAATTCAAAATACCTTAAAACACCATAAAATGCATGTAGATATTGGACCTCTGGATTTGATAAACACACATATTTATTGAAAGCAAAATTAGTTTATAAATGCGTTTATCTAATTAACATTCTATTAAACAACAACTAAAAACAAAAGTTAATAACTAAGCAATTTGAACTATTTTCAGTAGTTCTTAGAAAAGAGCCAAGATTAACTTTGTTTTGATAAGAAACAAAAAATCACTTTATGAAATTAATAGTTACTTTCAATTAGCCCGAAGAAATGGTTTACAAGTCACCAACATTTTTGTTGGTAGTATCACCCTTAATAAACGAAAGAATTTCAAAATAACCGCTGTGCTCATGAGAAACACTCATGCTTTCGTCATGGCTAATTTCATTTATTGCCTAAAATATAATTGTGTCAAAGATGGTTTTATCAAGACATTAGCAGGTATATTGCAGGTATATCTATTCAATTAACATTCGCTACAGCATTAAAGAAAAGTGCTATCAAATGATATAGCAAGGTCTACTGAATAGACTTGATTAATTGTTGATCTTAACTAGTTGAAAGGGTCTAATTAAAACATTTAAATTCAAAAAATCGAGAAGTGCTGATTAGATTACTTAGTGTTGTGCGGATCTGAAAAACTTCTGCTGAGTGTAAAAGTTGAGAACCACTCACTGCATTTGGAACAACAATGACGGATTTCCACTTTGTATCTGCACAGGAGCATAACAAGTCGCAGGAGTAACAAGGCAGAAAGGCAGCAAACCACAGTAGCTACAGCAGGGGCTACTTTACCATCGATATTTCGAATTCCCATAAACTGCTATACGGTTTGATCGCAGGTGATGCATTACCAAAATTCGCAGAAAAAGTCATTAGCCAATCACAATTCAACCAGAACGTCATAAATGATGCATGCTTCGTAAGACGTTTTAATCAGTGGGAATTTGAAATAATTTGGCTAATTTATTATTTTCGTAAAAAAGACAATTAAGTAAATGGTATGAATAATTGAAAAAATGAATCAACATACGCAAACATTTACTAAAAAAACTTGTTTTATTAAAAATTGAAACGATGTAAAAAAGCCGTTGTTTACAAATTCCAAAAAACTAAGAACTTTTTGCATAACATAAAACACAATGGAATATTCTTTGTTCTATATTTTTATTGGGAATAACTCGGACCTTTAATTTTTTCTAACAACAATTAAAAAGATCGTGATAACTGACTATTTGCCAAGTGAAATTCCACCTAATTGCCAAAGTTGAAACACAAGGGATTGCCGTTGCCTTTATCTGACAATAAGTTAATCAATCAATGAAATGTTTAAAACCTCAGTGATTTTTGTTAAAAATGAAAGGAATAAGACAGTGTAAAATAAATTCTAAAACAACACAAACGCAAAATGCAAAGCAGAAATTGCCCTAGAATTGGTACAATTTCCATTGATGCAGTGCTTTTGATCATTTACGACAAGCATTAAATATTCAGGCCTTAAAGTCTATAAATTAAATTAAATGAAAAGGAATGCTAAGTGATTCCGAGAATGAAAAATGGAGTCTTTCTTAATGCATTTAAAGTAATTAGAAAGCTTAATAGAAATGCTTCATTCGAAAAGAGGGGCGGGAGTGCATTGGCTTCCACAACAAATGCATCCAAAATTACGTCCGAGGACGAGTTATGCATTTTAAAAGTCAAGATTCAATGACTTCCTTGGTTATCATAATATTGAAATACATTCACTGTGAAGTATTTTAAATGAGAATGATCCGCATCAAACTAAAAAATTAAACAATGTAGCAAAATATTCACCACTATTAAAAATAACCACCAAGCCGTTAACTTAAAAGTCAAAAGCTTAGAAAAGATAATTTACAGAAATAATGATAGAAGCATTGATCGATTTCTACCAAAAAAACTATAGAAAATCGAATTTTGGATTTGGTATAAACGAATAAATCCTTAGTATAATTCATTGTTGCTTTTAATTCTCTTAGTTTTAGAAAGAAAGTATTTAAAAAGTAAATAATTTGTTCACTTCAAAGTGAAAATTGGCAAAGTTGAATGAAAATAGTGATTTGTTGGCTTAAAGTTTATATTTTTTTCTAAACTTGATAAGATTAAAAAAATAGATTGAAAAAACTGATCAGGGGAAATCCAAATCAGCACTACTTTAATACCAATTTTAATGGAACAAATTATATAGTCGAATGTTAAAAAGCAGTCGTTGAGAGACGTGTGTACAAGAATGGATAAATCTACTCACATCATTGATAATGGTAACAAACTCAGAGAATGCCCAATTGAGTTGGTTGAGGACACTGTTAAGGAAATTCAGCATAAGCTTTTCATCTTGAGTTAGTAATTCAGCCACATGCTGTTGAAATACCAGCGATGGACAAGGCTCTAAAATATGCAACTGTCAATTTTTGATTAATTGGAATATTTATGGAGTAAAGAGCATCTTTAAAAGAGAAGCAAAAACAAAATTGTAATTACAATGCATCAAAATTTTACTTGTATATACAGCCTGTTTTTCCAAGCATATAAAGAAATTTGGTTAATGTTTTAAATAAACTTACTTCATATTCATATAATCAGGTTGATGGGAGCAAGAACTAATGTCCTTTCAGTTTTAAAGGCTCTTAAATGAAGCAGAAGAAATGCCGTAGCCATAAAAAATTTTACTTGTTTGCTGAAAATATCTACATATTTCCATTTAATTCTAAAAAGAGCCACTCAATCTCCAAATCTCAATTGGGATGATGTAGAATAGGGAGTATTGGACTAGCAATATAGAAGATTCAAGAAAATTACCAACAAGAAGGTATATGTATCAAAATCAACTGCAACATTAAGTATAAGAATTTCTTAAAACTCCGTGCACAGTTTTTTACTAGCATACTGACAAATTATTGTCGAATCTTACCATTATTTTTGTTTACTAACAAATAAAATATTTAATAACATCGCATAATGAACTATAACTCAGCGAATAGGACATACTACGCTAAAGCGGCTATCACTGCTTAATAGCAGGAAAATCGCACTCCCTCCTTTACAGGAAATGTTTCATCAGAAATAAAAATGTGCAGGTTTCATTCATAATTGTAAACAAGAATTTGATAATAAGTCTGTCAAAATTCAAAGCAGAAAATAGTGCTAATTGTCCTAACTGACAACACACGACCAATAAATTTATTAAACATCCAAATGAAAAATGATGTGAAATTTACAGTAATAAAAAAGCAGAAGCTAACTACTTAAACTAGAATAAAATATTCAATTTGTATTTTAGTAGTTTGTTCCTAAAAGTACTTCATGTTCAGGTCTGTTTGAATTTCAATTTGATCATCTGACTAAATGTATATCATGTTACAGTCGTGAATAAAACTCTGAGGATTGAATCAAACATATAAAAAAATTTTGAAGATTTTAAAGCTATATATCATTACGACCCTGTAACGCAGATGTTCAAATTTTAACCAGCTAATGATAGTTAAAGTACTTGTCTATTTTTGTAAATACAGACAAATTGGTTTGTTGAATAAAATGCTTCGAATTGCACTTGATATCAGAAATAAAGCAATTTACCATACAGCTGAGAAAATTCCATAGCTTAGTATATATGCAATATTCTCAATATTTCAAAGCCATCATTGGTATACATATTACAGAAAACAAATAACGCCATACTTCGTAAGATAAAACAAGATCTAGCCGTACAAAAGCTCTCACAAAACAGGGCGTCACAACGGCGTCATCTTTTTATGAGCTCCAGAAAACTAAAAATACAAGCTCCAATGGTCTAAAATTTATCAAATAGAACAATCAGGCTTTATTAGTCTGAATAGTATGGAAGAATTTCTGTACCGAAGCCGAAATTTAGGGTAATTTATGCTAAAAAAAGACAGACTCATTCTGTACTCAATGGAAGCGATCAATTTCAGATTGGAAAAGAATAATCTTCTCGGATGAATCAAATACTGAAATTTAACCACGAAGAAGATAGAATGTTCGTTGATCTACTAAAATGCGTTACAAAGCTCGATATTACATAAATAAAACTGAATTTAGGCAATCCATAATGGTTCGGCGATGATGGATATAACACGTGTAGATGCATTGGCTCTGTAAATGCGATGGAATACCAGGGGATACTTCTCCCGAAGCTCCGTCAACTGAATACAAGCCCGTCATTGTACTTTCAACAAAATAGGGCAACGTGTCACACAGCGCGGCCGATATTCAGATTTGGATAATTTTAACGGAAGCTTGTTCCGAAACTACCCTCTTCAGAGCGCCGATTTATCGATAATTGATGAGCTCTGGAGCGTCAGAGGAAGAATGATACACACGAGCTTTATGAATCGTTGTTTAGGCAAATTACTATTATTATTATTAGTGAAAAGTGTGAAAGCATTGCCGCGTAACATTCCTGCCAAGTTTAATCCAAAAGCTAAATCCCAAACTAAAGTTATAAACATTTTCATTTTATCATTTTATTAAAAAATATTTTAGTACGAGCCCATCTTACATTTTTATTTAGGAAATATTTAATATTTCGCAATATGAATGAGTTGAAAAGATGACAAGTTTATTGAACGTGTACGTTTGCAATTTTACAGGTGAAAAAAATTGTAAAATTGTCAGAACATGCTTAATTAAAATTACATAGTCAAATTTTTATTGTCGTTGGTAATTATTAAAAACCATATTTCAAACATATACCATATCGATAACGTCTAAATGAATAGGATATTTGCACAATACCAGATTGCATCAAATATTTCAATGCAAAATTCAATGAAAACAAATAGGACAGATATAATCAGAGGTGTTAAAAAATTAAGTGTTTGCAAAAATAAGTGCAATAAGTGTATTTTGGACTAAACTAATAGTGTACTTATTAAGTGTAACAACTACACTTATTTTCGCACTTCTTTTACTAGAAATATATTGGATAATATTCGAGGATTTTGTTATATTTTGCTTTCCGCATGGTTCTTATAAAGCAAATTTTCCAATTGTAGTCACTTTGGTAGCAAGTTATTAACTACTATCATGGGGTAATTAAGGTAGTATGTGGATGATTGTGAGCTTACTTTTGTGTATACACAAAAGTATACATCCCAGAGATCTAAACAGGGGGGAGGGGTATGCAAATGTTTAGGAATATTATTTTTAAATAATTGCACTTATTGAAATAAGTTATCTTTTTGAATTGGAAAGTGCACTTATTTTTTAAATATTTATTCAAAAATAATATTGCACTTAATTTTTTAACACCCCTGGATATAGTTCGCCTGTTTGGATTTGAGCAATTCTATTTTGAAAGCATTTTTAACGACTTACTTTGAAAACTGGCGGTTTCGTAATCATGGGTATACTGCTTCAATCTCGCAGGACTCATGTTTGGTGGAAATTCATATCTATAGCCAAATCCACATCCCTAAATGTACTTTGATTGCATAATTATGTATATATAATTAGAGTGAGTCATTCTGAACATTAAAAATGTCCAACAGTGGATATAGTTCATTTTTACACGTACACTCTAAACATCGTAGTTATTTTTTTAAATATCAGTCAATTGTTTTCATCGCAATAAGTCCGAAATATTTAAAAAAATAACGATCTAAAGACAAAATAAGTTAAAGCACTCATGAAATTCTCTTAATGTAAATAACTGTAGATGGCAAAGTAGAAATTCATTAAGCATACAATTCCAAATTTTGAAAAAGCTTTTATTAACGGATAACCTAATTAAATAACGTTTGGAGCCAAATGTCTAAAGTTACTATATTGCATTCCCGCCTATTAACTCAATTGAAGAAAAGTCTATTAAAATACGTTAAAATAATTATCTCAGTATAGAGCCGAAAGCATTCTATTGGATTAATGATAAAAGTGGATGAAAAAGGCAATAAATAACGAGTGATTCCTCTACAATAGGCTATTCTCAGGTTTAGTGGAACTTGACATCGAAATGTTTAATATTAAATAATACAGATGGCAATAGGGGAATAAATACTTCAATTCTATTACATATATCTTAAGTAATCACCTCGAAATTCTTAGAGAGCCATTTATTCAAATGAATTTTCGCATTACAGAGAAGACGAATATATCGTCCCCTTAGAAATAAAAGGAAGCCTACAATAATTATAATGGAGAAAATTGTTTGTTTTTATAATATTTTTGAACTAAATATGTACTTCAGCCTGACAGTAGGATAGCGAATAATTTATTACTACCCAATGAATGAGAACTTGAACAAAACACATTTTGGCTATGAAAGATACCTTTCGAACGATCTTTTGATGTATTAAACTAATTTTTGGCAAAAAATGTCGTTATGACCACGTTTTTCTAAATGTACTACATACATAGAGGATATTGAACAGCACCGAATTAACAAATTTATGTGAAGTACAATTGTCGCTCAACCTTAAAAAGTTACTGGAGCAAAATAATTTAAAAATTGCATTTGCAAAATAAGTCACGAAATATGACACTACAATTTACATTATAGTTTCAACTGATATAATTTGGATAATCAATGCAAATATGATAGATCAGGTATTAAATCGTTCAATAAAACCCGACGGACTGACAACGCAATTTGTTTATGAATTATTCCAATTACGTAGGTAACTGTTGTAAATTTAAAAAACAAATGTTGGCTGAATTTTTTCATAAATTCGTATTAAGAAATAATCTCAGTAATGCGGCAATTACCTGAGAAAGGTATATAAAAGGATTAACATGTGGATATGAAAATATTAAATGGTGGAAAGGTTGAAATTTCCAAAATAATTCCAGGCATTAGTTTCAGACAAGTACTTTACATTGAAAGCGATGAAAGATGTTTAAGAGACAAACGCATTCTCATGGAACAGAGAACGAAGTCTGCATCAATATTTAAGCGAGGTTGCAGATTAAAAAATTTTTTTTGTGATTAAAAGAATTGCCTCGAGTGTGAAATGACTACTAGTAAACTAGCCAACAGTTATTGAAAACTTCAATAAATTGCTAACTTTAGATATGATTTACCAAATTTATTACACGTTGCTTACCATTTTCTATTTATGCTAAATAGGGGTTAACATAAATATTTTGTCATTTAGTCAGATGTATGGATCTATTCCAGAATAAGCCTTCCAAACAAATAAAAAAAATTCTTAGGTGGTGCTACATTTTAAAGAGATTAGATTTTCATACAAAATTAAAGTAATATTTATGCTTACTCTGAATTTACGTTTAAAGAAAATTATAATTTATGATAAAAAAACTAATAGCATACACTTTCTAAATCGCTGCAAATGTATTTGCCAAAAATTAAGAATGCTTAGAATGCTTTAGCATATAAGATAAGATAAGATATTTTTTATTCAGATAAATGTTAACAATTATAAACTGGTAATTTAGATGAATAGCGTCGTCAAATATACATACATACATACAAACACAATAGGATAAGGCTCTATATACAATAAATCTACCAGGCTAGGGATAAATTACTATCAGGATTTCAAGAACAAGATAATGGGCATGAATATAAACTATTTCATAAATAATTATCAATGTATTATAATAGATTCTGTGCAATAAGTTGTGGGCAATACAGTATGATTCTGCAGTAAGAGAAATTTCTTGTTCCCCATACCATTGGATATCGTCTCAGTCTCGTTTCATGCTAATCCCATACAATTTTCTGGTCCAATAGTCCCATTATTCCCACAGCATATTTTACATTTTGACAAAATTAGCAAAAATTATGACTGACATTCTGAAATCGGCGGTCCCATATCCTTCCATTTTTAGTTCTGGTGCCATACCAGTCTCATGAGACTGGGACCTGTAAATTCCATGAAACTAGACTGTTCCGCAGAACCCTACAATGCCCTGCACACTCAAATGTAGAACAGTTTTTGTCGGAACAATTACGAAATGTGACAATTTTACGTTTGGAGCTATACAGTGCAACTTTATGGACTATTAAAGTATATTTTTGGCTGAATGCAGTTATATAGCACCAAATATTAAAGGATCCACCAATGGCTACAACTAAGAGGTGTAAGAGGGCCGGATTTTTGCTGCTTTAAACCGGGCCGACCCCGACATTTTAATTGCTAAGCCCGAGTTTAGCGCTAAATAATGTTTTTCGGGGCTAAATAAAAAAATTGAACACGCACCTATTATTACAAAATAATAATTTACAAAACAAGCATAGTTTTAAAACTTAAAACAGTTTCTTTTTAATTAAAAACATTTCGAATTAGTCCCTTTTTAAAAGTTCAATTGCTTCAAACTGAATCCGGGTCCAGCTGACTTCTAACGTTTCATGAAATTTCGGCCCTAAACTGGCCCTTATTTTTCAAAAAATCTCGGAACTAAAGTGGAGTAGGTTCAGCCCGGCCCCCTAACATCTCTGCTACAACTACTATGCGCTATAGGATGAAAAAATGGCTCCATTCATGCAATTCCTTTTTTTCAGAAGGTAGGAAGAAAATACGTAACAGTTATGGGTTTACAGTATTGAGGATAAAATAAACATTGTTTTTACAATTGTTTACTCATATTTGAAAACCGTTGAAGGAAATGGTAATAAATGTTGGGTATCAAAAAAACAAGTGAACCCAGAGATTGCATACGCATCTAGTGTCAAAGAATTCGTTATTGGTAATATCTCATGCTGCAGACTTACATGATAGTTTGTAGTATAATAGTTGGAACAGATTTGTATGGTTTCGAGGTGTCCATATTAATTTTAACCAGTAAAATGTTAAGTTGAGATATGGCATGTAACCAGCTAATACTTGGCAACGAAATTTCTAGAGCGCTAGATACTCATTACAATGTCATAAACCACCTTAAACAAAATCCTCAAAAAAATTACTGTCCATAATAATTGGTCCCGACTATATCTTACAGGGTGTTGTTTAGAATAAAATTTGAAAGCTGAGTATTTGAATTAGATGAACAGAAATGTATGCAAAGTGCAATTAAGAAATATCTGAGCCACATTAATTACTTCTATTCAACTGTGGATAACAAATCTAAGTTAATGCAGAAACAGGAAGCAACGAGTAAGTAAAGAAATGAATACAGGTGTTCACAAGAATAGTAATATCAAATATCTGGGAAAATATTAAATTCCTTTAACAAAAGACTAACTGATGGCAAGAACGTATATTATTTATGAAAAATAGATGAAAATGAGGAATGTGAGAGTCCAATTGTCTAACAGAGAATTACGGTCTATATTAATATATATATATATATATATATATATATATATATATATATATATATATATATATAGTCGAAAAGTGTTGAAAATTAGCTAGGGGCACACTGTAAGTCTATAAAATACATTTTTTATATCATAATTGCAAGTTTATGAAGAGTAACAACAAAAAGTATTGAAATTCATAAACACATTTATGTGAATGATGAAACAACTTGCGGTGGCATAAACGTGTTTTCTTTTAAGATTTAAAATCTCTGCGTATTTCTCAAAAACTGTTTCTGAAGCAAAACAAAGATTTCACACACAAAATATTAAAATTAATTTCATTAAAATTTGATACAACCCTAATACAATTGAACCAAAATGACAAAATCCCTAAGAAATTGTCTTTAAGGTTTTCTACGAAAAATCCATACCTTAAAAAAACAATTCAGTAATATCTATTTTTATTACGAAGACAAAAATCGTCATCGTTGCGGTATACAGCGACAGAAAAAACGGACATTGCGGTGGTTAGCGATGAATATTTTTCTCTGCGGTGGAAATATTTTACAAAACCTGTACCGCGCTCATCTCTAGTTAATATTGGTATTTGAACCAATCCTTTATCCACTATCTGTTTTAGCTTATCTTTTGAAGCTTAAATGTTTTGCAAATACCTACTTTTACTTTGTCAGGAACATTGTAATTAAAAGAAGATTAATTTCATTAATGTAGATTAAATTTTTGAAATGAGTCCTTAATAAAACTAGAGCATAGTATAGAAAATAAGGAAGGCTCTTTGGATACAAGAATTCGTAACTCATTTAAATCCTGCAATAAAATTCAATGATTTATGGGTGAATCTTGTATGGATTTGCATAAACACCATTCCCTCAAATAAAAACTTACAAGGGTATACTTTTTTAGCATCATTTCAAGTCAGCTCTTGTCTATGAACACAGATCAATTAATATCATATATTCATATTCAATTAAATAGACAACAGCCTTTTTGAAACAATATATGCTAGCAAGTATGTACGATTGACTAATAATAGCAATTTTAATATATAGACATTATAACCTACATTAATTTAAAGGAAGGAATGCCTCTAAACTATCACTTTAGTAAAACTGTGAGAAGTGCATTTATACGCTTCTTATGCTAAAAATTATAAACAAGCCAATCTTAATCTTGTGCTCTCGGGAAAATAATACGAACGCAATATCAATCCTTTCTAGCAATTTAATGCTGGCTATGATCATTCACTAGACACAATGACCCAAGAACGAATTTTTTGTTGGATGTTTCTTCAATGATAATCAGAAGGTGTTCAAAATCACTCACAACATTAGACAATCAGCACGTAAGATAGAAGCAGCTATTGAAAAAGTTGTATGTTTAGACATTTAACCCAATATATTTACTGATTACAATACTTTCCTTTGTTACTTTACATAAACATGGAATAATTATAATATAAGAAATGTATTTTATAGATTTACAATGTGAACTTTCATTTTAGAGTATATCATTTTTAGCAAGCAGTGAGAAAACAAGACATTACGAGATTTTTGAGCCATTAATAAATAAATAACCCAGCTAGATTATGAAATATGGAATGTAAATCATGCATCAATTATCAACATTTTAAAAAACTCACTTTTAAGGCATCAAGCATTAATCAATTACTAACAATATTTGGCAGTGTTAGTTTAATTGAAAAGTAAAAACTTTACCAAGTTAAACCTGAATTGGAAATTATTTGACTTTTTGGGACACCCTAATATTTATGTATAATCAATTGAATTTCCCGTTTTAACTATTGCTGACTCTTTTGGTGAATTTACGACATTTATGAAAAAATCTATTTGTATCAATATATTGAATATTGTGTATTGTCTACAATAAATCCGTCCAAAATCTATAAAAAACTAACTTTGACAACCTAGAAAACAAAACTTAATATTAGAAAGGGAGCAGCAATGTATGCTAAAGGAAAAATACTAGGGGTTTCGAAAGACCCTCTATACGTGGTTAAATATTGCTGGTGGCCAATAATTAATTAGCACTGTATACTAGGGTAAAAATCTCAAATATGTTTAAATATTTCAAATGAGCGAAAACATGGCAGTGACATGAAAGCGTTCTATACTAAAAAAACTATGAAAAAATCATTAAAGCACTATTGAACTATGTTATATACTTAAAAACTACTTTTAAGTAAATAAATAGTAAAGTTCTCAATTTCTTACTTCAAACATTCAAAACAAAATAAAAAGCGACTAACCTTCCATAAACGAACAAGAATCCAATTGATTTGAGGCCAAACCCTTGAATCATATGGAGAAAGAAGTGTCTTCACCATTTGCTTGCGTCTAAAAATTTGTAAGTACAAAACCAATCTAAGAACACCTACGTTTCAATAGAGATTTGCTCTAAAGACTTCAGCGATTCTGGATAGCACACAAAGCAAGCCAAACTTTGTATAACGTTATCTTTAACATCTAAATATAAAATCATTCACTATGGTGAATATACTACTTCAATAAATTTATGTGGCAATAATTCTTCACAATTTCTGTAGCTAGTACATAACCAAATGTATAAACTATGCATAACAGCTTCAACAATCAATACACAAACCATTGTGAAAGAAATGATGTAGTTCAAGGTAATTTACACTTTTTTCAATTATTATCTACCCAATACACTTTGAAATTGATTCAAATCACTGAAAACAGTGCAGAACCTTTCCTACTCATTTGTCAGTAAGGATTAGCTAGAGTAGCAGGCGCGGTTTTAGGGGGACGACCCCCCTTTTAAAAATCATTCTAAACACTATATAAAATTGCGGAACTTTTATGTGATAGTTATGACAAAAAATATATTTTTAGTGATTTTCACAATGTTAAAAATAAATTTTTTCTGAACATTTTCAGCGATCCCTTGACTAAAAAGCGTCCCAAAGAGTTTAGATCTCGTGTGCATGCACATATACCTTAAATTTTGTGGGGAACCCCATAAATCATTGAAATTTTTGCAACATATGGTTAGATTTTGTATAAATTCCAAATAACTGATTTATTATAATTCTAGGAAAAAGATTTGTACGGCCGCGTTCAAAATTTTAAAGGACCTGCACAGTTGCCTTGTAATTTTTCGAAACGAATATCGCACCAGTTAAATGAGTCCTCACAATATTTTCTATTTTAATAATGAAGATTATCACGTACCTAATATCTCTAGATAGTCATACAAAAGTGAATAAGATAATGGGCAACAAATGTTCTGAAAGACAAATCTATCGATTAATCTTAAAATCAGTCTAAATTTCAATGAATGAAAACTTATTAGGTTAACATCAAAAGCTGCAAGGCAACAAGCACCTTCAAGGCTCTGCCATTAATGCGATTCTTCGTAAATGGGAAGTTGATGTCAGCATAACCTTATATGACAAATTAATTTGCAAGGAGAAATAATTACGAAAATAAAGGTTAAATATATAACTAATTTCTGAAGCAATCAATTGGAATTTAATCTATAAATAAATGTTAAGTTAAATTTTGACAAAGCTGAAGCTATATATTGCAAATAGAATCAATTCTGAAAATGACAGTTGGAAAATGAATGGATTATAAAAGCAGGCAACAGATGTGATGGTATAAAAAATTAAGTAGGTATATAATGAACGCTAATACAATGAAATCAATTTTTCTTGAAATCAAAATCTTGAATTATGAATCAAAGAGAAATTTAAATGAGGTATCAAAGCAAAATAATATAACCTTTTACAACAATTCAAAATGCTTTTAAAAAATTTAGGTTTTTCTAAAAACGAAAATTTTAATACAAATTACAAATAAAACTGTCAAAGTTGCCAAAAATTGGAAACAAAGTTTTTTCGAAACATAATTAAATATATCATGTTAAATCAAATATTTTCCCGTATTTATAAGCGAAGGTGAGGCTGGAAGCGAGTCGGCCCGATTCGAAAAAATACATTAATGCTTGGGCAAGGCTTGAGATGATGGTCACCATTTTTGCTAATCTTGCAAAACAGTATATTTTAAATAATTTTCACTTATATATTATTAGTTTGTTTTGCAGTTTGTATTCAACAAACTATTCCAGCCTCTAAAATTTATTTGGTTTTGTTGTTTATCTCCACACTTTCGATTTTTCCAGTGCTTTGTTCATGTTTTGGGAATATAGTAATTATTGGACTAAAAGTTGAAGGCTAATAGAGGGGAGGGGGCAAGTTAAAAAAGTATGGTTGCTGGCCCGGCCTGACTGATTTTTGAACAATTATATAGCTTGCAGGTCCATATTTGAGAAACACACAAATTCATTACTAACATAATTTATGTAGGAAGAAAATTACATCAACAATTAGCAAAACACCTTATTCTCACAAACGCACCAATTATACGTAATTTATATTGTAGTCTAAAAAAATCTTCTTTAACAACTACTTAATATTTCGGGAATTTGCAATAAACTAGAAATCGAATAAACATAAATGGGAGTTCACTTTTCCACGATTTTTAAAATGATTTCTGTACTAATCAAATTCAATATTTAATGTATATTACCCTGCACACAAATTGACGAAATGGAAAAGAAAAATAAGTGTAGACAGTCTAGAATTTAATGTGTCAAAAAATAGCAGACCCAATAATTAAGGAAACAGCAATTCCAATCAAAAGAAATCTGTGCTGATAAGAGAACATCAAGGATCACACCGCTCTTGGTGAGTGTGCCTGAAGCAGATATCTTTGTTTCAACTTTTAGATTTACATATGTTCTAAAACTGGATTTGTGAAAAACACCTACAATGAGAAAATTCAAACGCGTTTGGTGATAAGGGCGCATATCAGATGACTCGACCCAAGCGAACTACACATTGACACAGCACACAAACAAAACTATACCTAGAGTTGTCTGTTACTGACAATTTCCCAAAAACGCCTACTTCAATGTGAAACTAAAGTTTTCAGCAAAAAATATAATCATTTGTCAACTAAAAGTTTACAAAGTTACTTTTTATTTGTTACAGAACTATTTCCTTTGATAAAAACATCTTTCAACATTCTATAAATACCAGTTTTGTTTAAGGATATTTGGTTGAAACGGACTGGATTTTTCGACAAAGCACCAAGTGTGTGCATTAGAGCCGCTTACTGTAAAACCAATGATAAATAAAATGAAAGATCTTAAAAGCGAGTATGATAGGTGTCGTGGAGTAGTTATTTCATTGCAAGACAAAGTGTACGCTCTTTGGTGAATAAACGAATGCGTAGGAAATGAGATTGTCTAACCGACATGAATTATTTAATTACTTGGTTTTAAAAGAATATTGGGACTTAAAATCAGACAGAGCTATAAGAATTGTATAAAATGAATCGTTCTCAATCTTGAAGCTTTATTAAAAATCCATGTGTTTTCATTAATTTACTTTCCAAGTATTCAGTGTCCAATATCTACAAAATAGACGACAGATAGATTGTTTCTTTTGTTGAAGCCTCTATTGCGTCAATTAAAAAAAGTTAAAACTCTCATTGCTACTCACTCAAAATATTTTGTCTATAGTGGTGGAATAGACGCTCCTGATTGGCAAAATAGTGTGACTTTGAAGGACTCTTAAACCAAATAAATAGATTTGTATCGGGCTGAGTAGGGAACATATGTCGTTCATGCCTGTAAATAAATTTTATCTGAATCCGATAGTTCAGATTAAACTCTGATATTTCCAAAGACAATTATAAATTTTAATTTTTCTGGTTATTAATAAAGAAATTATTAAATATAAAGCAAACGTTTTGGTGCATGCAGTAAATATTGCGAATGGAACCCATACGTTTCATTTGTAGGTGTCATGCTTATAAATAAAATGATGTGGGGTTAGCCACACAGCAAGAAATCAATGAAAACTGAAATCGATTTTCCAAATCCATCTCATTAGCAAGATCTTAGCTTATGTGAATAGTTTTTGTGGGGATATTTAGAATTGAAAGATTTTCAAACATTCCGAACAATAACACAGAAATCGAAGGTGGGGATCACTTATTAGTAAGAAATCGAAACGAAACGAAACGAATCTCTTCCTATTCGGAAAAGCTTATCGAAGTGAATTGAAATAAAAAATTTCGTATAGTACCATGTACAGCTCGATTTCTTGTGATAATGCAATTTTTTACTGAACTTTCTCGCAAAATGCAATATAGCTCTTACTTGATATGATTTCATATAGATATTCAACTATTATAAACCAATCTCATGTTAAGATATATGTATATTTTAAAATTATTGGTGTGGAACGCAGGCAACAAATTGTTATTAAATGTGAAAAGAATAAATCTATAAAATTCGAAGAATGCCATCTATTGAGCAGCCATTGAATTTGTTTTTGAAAGAAATAACTTGAAACAAATTGCAGCAATATTAACAAAATTAAAAAGAATTTCGAGCATTATAATTCTTAAAAAATGCAAAGTAATTTTTCCAATAACAAAAAGAGGAAATAACTTTTTCGTAAAAATCCCCAAACTTAATCAAAAAAGACTAGTTTACAGTCAGAAGGGAGGACGTTCAAGTAATATTTGTAAATTAAAGATTTGCTATTTCAAAACAAATTTATTTTCAAATTCATCAGCAATTTAAAGTGCTTAATGAAAAGTATTATGAATCCATAAAATTATAATGGGCTGTTTAAATTAAATTAAGGTGTTCATTGACAAATTCAATTACAGCTGTTTAAATTTGAAAGAAAAATAATAAATTAGCAGAAATATATTTGACGTTTGCAGTCAGAATTGGTAAACAATTGGATTTGAAAGGAAGAAATAAGTTTCAAACAAATTTCTGCCCCACGTGCAAAATAACAATTAGTGTTTGAAGTGTAAAGATACGTGCGCTAAGATAAGCAACTGGTTTTCACACAAATGATCAAGGTCTCTTAGTATACAATTGCAAGCTAGATTGAACTAACTTCGTGTCATGCAATTCCAGGTACTAAACAATTTAAGTAAAATAACAATCCATTGAAAACAAACATTTAAATGACAATGGGTTGAAAAATAGGAAAATAATAAACTAGCAGAAACAAACCAAGTTTTCAACTAGATCACTGCTCGGGCCACAGATTTTAAAAATACACTTTTATAAAAAACAATAAATTTTACTATCAGAGTAGACAAAAAACGTGTTTTAAACCCTAATATAACAATGGATATTTTCCACGCAGCTTGAGTGAATATCATTGTAGTTCTTTATGTAACGATATCAAATCTTTCTATCGAGAGCAACTAAGTAAAAAATTCAAATTTCGCTTTGTCAATTGGTATCATTTGTGATCATTATTTATGTTAGTTTTTGTTTGAACTTTGTTACTCAAGATTAAAATGATTTTTCCAAACATTTTTTTCTAAGAACATTATTTTGGCAACTCAGATCTGTGATTTGAGAAGTGCATCACATATAAAATCATACTCTGGCTTATGGGGATTGTAGTGATCAATTTTATCAAAATGATTTTTTGCAAAGAAAGTATTTTCATAACAAAAACTACAGTAACAGCAGATGATCTTTCAATATCGATTATAACACTACGTTAATACAAAATGAAATCAATACTTTGTTGAAGTCGAATGCAGCGATCTATAGACATCATTCCTGTTGACCAGCTGGATTTACTAAGGCATAGTTTAAAAAAATGCGTTGCTTTCAATACTTTCCAAGCGAAACCACACAAAGATGCATAATCGACATGTAAGTATTATGAATCGCTTCTGAATGAACCAAAATCGATGGAAGAATCTGAAATAGTTTTGGAAAAGATGAACATATCACGTCAAATCAACTATGTGTGGACATGATATACGTCAAATGGCGATCATATTGTTGGCTATAAAAGCAAAACGGTAGTAAATGAAACACTTTGGATGGAAAACAAACCAGATGGAGAACATGAGTGGCGTGTTAGATTTCGATTAGAATTGCATGCAGTGGCTGATGCTCCTTGTAATCAAGGGTTTGCATACATTTGTGAACTATACGAAAACTTGGTAACTAGTTTGACTTATAAAGGCAAAATTCGAGAATTGTAAAACACGGTTCATATATTAACTCTTAATGTATTTATCTAATGAATAAACATAACTTTTGAGAGACTACGCTCAATTTTACGCTGCTATATTGCAAAGGACGGCTCAAGAAAAATCGACCTTGCATATTTCTTAAATTTAAAATTCGGATAAAACAGAAGCGTTAGGAACATTTCATTCATGCATATTAATGCACATGATGATTTGTTATTGACCCAGTTAACAAACATTTGAGTAAAAACAATTATAATCCAGATGATAAAATTTTACATTTTAAACAATTCCAAAGTATCTGGATGGGTTCTGGTCTTATTTTCTCAAGTAATCTTCCCTGCAGCTGAAAAATTTCTCTCCGATTGTGATGGTGCTAGGGGATATTAATTTTTTATGATTTTTGACATTGTTGACAATGCTTCTGCTTTTTTTCTCATCCAGGAGAATCTTATCCATGTTGGGTAAAACTATTTGCGTGTTATCCAATCTAGAAATTGTCAAAATTGTAAAAGTGAGAGGAGAACGTAGGCCTACAGCATCCGTTTGAAGTGGCAACTTAATTGCTATGTGGTGTGAAAGAGAACATGTTCATTTTAACCATGATGCAATAACAGATGTTATGCTTGCTGCTTAAAATGGTAATTACATTATTCAACATTGATATCATGTAAAAAATTGTCAATATATTGAAACAGGATTCTTGGAAATCACTAAATTTGAAAAATCTATTTGTTCATGGAACCCGGTTGCATCTCTGTTAAGTAGTATTGTAGTCAGTTGAATTGTAGCACGAATAATTCGAGACTAAAGGCTTATTATTTGTTATAAAAACTATTTACTAAAATAAAAGAGAATTGGAAAGACAAGAAACCAACAAATCTAATCCGAAACCTCCACACAAAGTAACTAAAACCTTATCGCGAACTTACCGTTGCTTAAGATTCTCGTATCAGAAAAATGATCAGCAAGAAAGGCAGCCATTTTGTTGAGAGTAGAAATGTAACCCTGCACGCCTTCAAAAGGAATAAAACTGCTAAAGTATCTAGTGAGAGCCTTGTAACAATCAAGAACAACTTCAAGATAGAGTTCGGGAAGATACATTAATACATCGGGCAGTTTTCTTGCAGCTTCTACAGTGCGAAGACATGTTAGTAGCAACCAGTGTACGTCTTCTTGCTTTTCCTAAAATGGTTAAATCCATTATTTACTATAAAATGCTTTGAATATTGCGGCTGTTATGCTAAATTTGCAATGAACACTAGGTAATATAGTTTTTCATTATAGCATTCTGATGACAATTGAATAATATTAACTATATTCTACATGACAACTGAGCCTTAAAACACTGCTTATATTCAAAATTCGAATCATTTCATTTTCCATGAATTTGATAAACTGTATTCGCTTGTGTGATTCACTTATTCATTCATTAAACTGATCAATGGAGGACGAAGTATTAACAATAGAACGGCGACTGGGTTATTTTGACCAATTCGGGAATTAAAGATTAATGAGTTAACAATTTGGAATAAGTTACAAAGAAACAATATTAGAAGTTTGTTACACTTCATGACGTTCAATAATACTTAGGCATACCTTTACCGCCGAAAGTGGGTCAATTTAACCCAGATTTTAATTAAATAATTTTTACATCAATGAGGGACACAAAGACCTTTTGACATTCTTATATTCATTGAAAGAAACTCGATTGGATGAAATTTAACTGAAAATTGAATTGTTTATTTATAGACTTCAAAATTATTATATAATTATTCTGGTTTATAAGATGGCACATTTGTCAAGGCAATCTGCATTGAATGCATTACCAAAAATTTGGGGTGTCACAAGTGATGAAGTTGACCCTTATCAATAAACGACAACATTATAAGCGAAGAATTATCTGAATCCAATTACAGGGTGGCCCAATTAGACGTTGCCTTGTCTCTCGATAGGTTGTATAGGTGATAGGTTGATGTAGTTGATGACCTCGATAGGCTGTAGGCCAATATACGAAATATGTTATCTTCCTATAATCAATTGTTTTCAGATTAAGCTTCTTTATTACATAAAATAGGCTGTAGGCCAATATACTAAATATGTTATCTTTCTCTAAACATTTTTTTCAGATTAAGGATGGTTTTTTCGCTGCATCAAAGAATAATGATTATGGAAGCTTATCTGCGCACTGGATTAATTAAGAAAACGCAACAGGCATTCCTGGAAAAATACCCAGAGCCAAAAGCACCAGCAAAACGTTCCATTCAGAGCTTGAAGAAATGGCGGGAAACAGGCTCTATCGAAGACGTGAAAAAGCAAAGATCTAAATTAGTCCTGACGCCAGAAGTTGTCAGTAATATCCAACAGCGGATTTTCAGAAGTCCACAAAAGTCAATTCAAAGACTGTCCCAGCAAGTCAGTGTATCACGAACAACATTTCAGCGTGTACTGAAATCTTAAGCATGAGAGCATACAAAGTAAAATGTGTTCAGGAGCTGAAATTGCCTGACAAAGATAAACGTCTTCAGTATTGCAGGTGGCTGCTGAGTATAGTTGAAGAGTGGTGTTTGGACCCACTGCTGTAATTTGTCGGATGAAGCATGGTCTTCTGAAAATCCGCACGTAATTCACGAAACAGCATTGCATGGCTTGAAAATTGGTGTTTTGTGCGCCGTTTCAGAAACTAAGATAGTCGGGCCAATTTTTTTGAATCAAACTATGAACACTGACGTTTACCTACACATCTTCCAACAGTTTGACTACTAACTGACACCACAAGATAAAATGCAATCTTTTCCAATAAGATGGCGCTACATGTCACACGTCTCAAAGATCACTGACACGAGTTCATGACATGTTTACGGAAGAGAGAACAATAAGCAAAGGGTTATGGCCACCACGTTTCCCGGACTTGCCATTGTGTTATTTTTATCTTTGGGGGGGGGGGG
>CABFPE010000036.1:921948-948961 GCA_900660155.1 Hofstenia miamia | reverse complement strand
TTCTTTCTTTAGTCGATTGTAATGACAAAAAATTCAATTCTTTTCCCAATGTATGAGGCTGAACACTAATCACAGTCATATTGGTTAACAATTGAGGAAGTGAAAGGCACCGGAATAGGATCTTTGTTAATGAAAATTTTGAAGTCTTTGTTGAAGTAAACGTTGGAAGTATTCTTGGTTCATAATTGCGTAGTTTTTTATTGATGTTTTGAATTTGTTGTTTACGAAATTTTTTCTTTCTTCAATATATGGTAAGCTCTAATATATGTTTCTTAAGTTGCCTTTCTTTCGTTACCTTACAGTATTTTTGAAGAACTTGTCTAACCATTTCCTACAAGTGGGCTTGTTAAGCCTATCTACATATAAAATACAGTTAAGTTCATTGTTGCTCCCATGGGTATTAAGGATCCTTGTTCCTATGTCTTATTGCTCCCTTGCATTAATAAAGAATACCCATAATCATGTGAAGAACTGTCAATTGAGAACAACATGCTTGATATGTATTAAAATTAAATTACATTTAAACAGTTCAGTCAGGGAAAGTCTGTTTTGGTTTTCTTAGTTTTTTGAATAGGTTTCAAATGGTGTACAGCATGAAGCTATAACTATATACATTTGAAGGATGTTTGGAGGATTTTGCAATTTTGCAAGTAAAAATAGGAGGGGCGAGGGGTGGGGGGTGTGTGGCCAGTAGTCAAGATGGCAATTACATAATACATGAAAAAGTGTGGTTTAAGGCGTAGAGCCTCTTTTTTCAAAAAATATAAAAATGGTTTTCACTTTACCGTAACTATACATAATCGCATGGCATCATAACCTAATCGGTACATCTGGTTGCAAGTGCTATGAATTAATAATTTGCAATAGTGAATGACTCAGCTTAAAGGAGTATCAAATCCTTGTTATTTAGAAGGCTTTGAAATTATCAAATTGGATGTAGACTTTACTAACAGCACTCTAACATTTTTCAAAATAATCTCCAAGTAACCAAGGAAAATCGGAAAGGAATGCAAATCTATGGAAACGGGGGATTTCTGGCCCATAACTTTCAGAAAGAAATGTGTGAAAATCCTATATCCATATATATATATATATATATATATATATATATATATATATAAATTGGAATTTTTAGAACAATTTAAAAAGTGAAAACATTCAGAAACTGCTCAACAATAAATTGCGCGCTATTTGAATTCTTAAGTTTAAATATTCTCAGACATTTTGTATGATGCATTTGTTTGTTAATATATGATAAGGAACAGTTTTCTATCAATAGCAAATTATTCACTGCAATCGTCATACAAAAATCTAGAATTTTTCAATCTTCGCATTTGCCTTGCCCCAAAAATATTGAATGCTTATCTACAAGAGTATCTAAGTTTTTCAAAACAAACTTTGTGTATGTGAAATAACGCTTGTATGTTAAGTTTTCCTCAAGCACACAAAAATCCATTAAAATGCGCACCGCTAACTTTTTCTTTAAGGCGACCGCAGCTAGTTTCATATTCATCACGTTCAGCATCATCAGTCTCCATGTATTCTGGAGACGAACTGTCGCATTTGTTAGTTTTTTTATCCCACCAGACAGTAGGGATCAATTGTGTTAGCACCTAAACACAAATTCATTGACCACGATGAATATATTTGTTACAAATGATTTTACTTGGTACGCGTTATAATTGTTAAATGATAAAACCTAACTTAATTTTTAATATAATACATTTGCTTAATAAATTTACACAGTCACAACCATTTACTAAAGTTATGTCTAAATAAGTAATTAATTGTTAGGGGTAGGGGTAGACCTGAAATTAACTTCAAAGGTATATTTTTTTATAAAAGTCGTTGTTCTATTAAATAAGCAAATTTTACTCAATTAGCAAGACGCCTTCGAATGTATTAATCAATGATCTCGAAATCACCTTGTTATTAATGAAAATTTATGTTTTTTTGAATATCTGCCAAAACATTCGTCAAAAATAACTTTAGTTGATAGTATGAAATTACCTTATCATCGGGCGGTTTGATATGCATAAATGCGGGGAACTGAATGATGTCAAAAAGGATTTTCTGCAATAAAAGTCGTCTTGTATTAGTATGTCGAAGAATGGAAAGTAGCAGGATAAGGTAAGTTTGCTAAAGAAAAACGTTACAAAGTTTGTAAAATTAATAATATGGCTGAAATTTCACATATAAAATTCTTCCGATTTGATAAACTGTCACACTGAAAACTCGAACCTGATTTCCAAAATCGGCTGAAACAGGAGAAAAGCGATAAAAAGTCAAAATAGACACCAGTAAATTTTGAAAGCAGTCCTTCAATTCGTATTCCTAAGTACAGTATTATAATTAATAGAAGAAAATACGTAAAGCACAACATTAAAAAGATTGTTGAGCATGTTATGGATAAAGCTTTTAAAGATATTTGCAACCAAAGTTGATTTTCTAGGATTACACAGTTGCTTAAGGGCTTGGCTGGCCCAGTTGGCTTAGGCTGTTTTGCGCAGTACAAAGGATTTCCGCTAACACGAGAACCTGAAATCCATTTTCGAAACTTTCTTCAAATATAAGGGGAATTTATCAACATAAATTTTGAAACAACCTCCGAAGTTTATTATGACGCTTTAATATAACTTGACAAACAGATTGTATAATCATTCCATAAATCACATAGTCAATAAATAAGCGGTTATTATAGCACTCGCTCATATAAACGTTTGAGCCAATTTAGAAAGGTGCCGCGATACAACTAAATTAAAAAAAGTCAAACAGCGTTTGTTAATGCTTTTAATGTACATGGCCTCAACATCTAAAGAAAGTTTTGGAATAGTGATAGGGTCTTGTGTAATGAACTAAGTATGAAAAAACGATGAATTTATTTATTTAAATATTCTAAACCGTTACCTCCATACACATCCAGAGAACATCGAGCAGTTTATTAATATAAGGTTGTTGAGCAGTGTGTCTACTTGTGTTACAAAACTTTAGCAAGAGCTTTAACAAGACAGCCTCTGCAATGTAAGCGTTACTCTAAAGATACACTACACAATTGTACACTAAATATAGCATTATGCACTGTATGCAATTTCTACAAAATTCTTTCAGATGAATAAGCTAGAACCCCGCAAAAGTTAACAAATATGTGTATGATCACTAAAATTTAGAAGTCTTCTAATAAAATAACGTTAAGAAACGGTTAGATCTATTTTATGTTTCAACAATAAATCAGAGAGATGATGTATTTTAGTTTACAACCAAATGCAATAATGAGTTGATACTGAAACTGCATCATGAACTCATTTAGAAAAAACCGAGAACTATATCAGACGCAGTTTTAGGGGGACAGCCTCTCAAATCCCTTTTAAAAAGTATGTAAACATTACATAAAATGTAAATATGACAAAAACAGAATTTTAGTGGTTTTCATGAGACAAAAACCATTTTTTCAAAAACTTTCGCCTCTTCCTGGAATGGACGGCGTCTTAAAAAGCCTAGCTTTCAATTATTAAAATATGTACATCAAAGTTATTGTGGAAAACCTCAATCATTGCAGTTTTTGCAAGACATACTTAGATTTGGTAAAACTTGCAAATAATCATTTTATAATAGTATTAAGAAAAAAATTTAAACTACTCCCTTTCTAGGATCGCGCCTAAACTAAAATTTTTCCTATTCAGTGGAATACTAAAAAAATTGACATGATTTATTAATTTGAATTATCAAACATCGTATAAACTATTTTTTAAATCTTAATTAGCTTTGAACGTGAGGTTGAAGGTTGAATGTTATTAAGCAAACGAATCCTAGACTTTCAAAATTAATATTTAACTTCACTGTTTCATTCCAGAGAAAATATTCCATGTACATTTTTAAAATTACGATTGTTATTATATTAATACCTAGTATAATCGCTTACTGAAATGTTTAAAATTGGAGATAAAATAATCTCAATTCAAGAATAGTAAAATTTAATAGTGAAAACATCATCATGTAGCATGCTTGGTAATCAAAAAATCAACATCTGCACAAACTTCGTTTCACTAAATTGTAGGTAAACACTACTAAATAAATGTCTAGAAAATCAGTAGGAATTTTAGAATTCTACTCTTATTAATACGTTTGTCTGGAATCTTTTCCAAAAAATGTAATTTTACATGTACATGCACATCAGACTGGTAATGTGAAGCATGTTTAGAAATAAAGTAGTATTTCGCAAATTTGGATGAGAAATATTTACAATCCTGCGATAGCTGACTGTTTAAAATGGGAAATGAAGATTCTCAAATAGCAGGTGGAAATTTACATGGCAATCTAATGTAAGCATGACTAAATTTACAGTTTGAAATTGCAAAACACTAGTAAGAAGCACATCTACTTTCAAAACTATGCTAATACCAACAAAAATAATTGAAATCTTCGCCAATGCGAATTCTAGTAAAATATTTCAAAATTATCCCAATAAACACTTACCAATGATATGTATTAAAGCCCTGTTAATATTTGAAATCAAAGACAAACTAAGGTTTTGACGAAAATAGTGACATAAGCTTTTCGTTGGGGCATTGCAAAGAAATTAGAATCTCAAATTTTATAAAAGAGAAATCAAGAAGGAATTAAACAGGGACGATATTGTATTTTGTCTACGAAACGCAGAAATTAATATAATGAACTATATGTTAAAAAAAACATTGCCTAGTTTGAACAGTACTATTCGGAATAAAATCCAATTACAGTGATAAGTCAAAATTCGCGTTGTACAATCCAGAATACAAAATATAACAGTTTACAGTTAACCCCAAGCAATACACTTAATCACACTCTGCAAAACGGATCCGCAGCAGAACAGCGGAAGATTTCTAAATAGCAGTCGTGCAAAACTTGTAGAGCGTGTGGGGGTTCCATCTGTATCAAATGAATTTTGAAATTCTTGGCTTTACATACGTATGGATACAGATTAATTTCTTTATACATAGAATTATAATGACTAAAACTAAAAAAATAAACTTTGCAGAGATGTAAGAACGAATTTGAATGTTCAGAGGGAAGTAAGTCAATCCAATGACTCTTAACTAATCCTCTAACATGAAATGAAAACTTATTTCCATGCATTATAAAATTGCATTCAATCTGCAGATTAATTTCAATGGTTACAATCAATCAGGCGCAGACCTCGAAAATGTTGAAAGGGGACGGTTTAAATTTTTTCTTTTAAAATTGTTATAAAACGTTTATGTATTTGGAAATTATAAAAAATCTAATTTTGCAAAAAGCAATGATTTATGAGATTCTTTACAAATATTTTAAGTCCTCCTTTATTCAATAGAAATCAGAAATTTTTAAAAAAAATGGTTTTTATATTGTGAAAACCATTAAAAATGTATATATTATTACAATACTCACATAAAAATTTGCAATGTGGTCACACGAGTGACCCACTGTTTACTGAGGACACCAATGAATTTAACAATGATACTATTTGTATAGCCGATAATGTTGGGAACGTTGCCAAGTACTGGGATGATACTAGACTTTTGCACAAAATAAGAGCTGATAATTTCGATTTTGTCTCATATTATGCAACAACTAAGAAGCTAGTAGAACTTTCAAATACAAAATTAATCCAAATTCAGCAAAATCGCAAGCGGTAACCTTTTTCAACAAACAATAATAGCAATTTTTGTTTCAAACGTTTCCGATTGCCATGTTTATATTAATGAAGAGGCTATTAATCAAGTGTTATCTGTCAACTATCTCGGATTAGCTATTGAATCAAATTTATTGTGGAAAAAACATGTTAATGCTATTGTTGGTAAAGTCAATTATATCATTAAGTCACTTACGTATTTGATAAAATTTATGGAACATTACACAAAGCCATTTATTTTTAATACTTACATAGGTCTGGTTATAATATACGCCTGCGAAGTATGGGTACCTGGTCTTAATGAAAAGCTTCGTGTTAAGCTCCGAAAGTGCATTAAATTTTTTTTCCATGCTTGCAAGTATTAACAAACATAATCTGATCGAAATTCTCAAACAACAATTTAAAAATAGGTTTAGCAAAACTGTTTTGGAAATGACAAGAACCATCCTATGTTTACCAAATTTTCAAGAATACGGCACGCCTGAGTGACTCGGCGTATATGATGTCTCTTCCTGTTACCCGTACTGAGCTATACAAAAAAAACATTTTATTATACGGCTTGTAAATATCTGATGGACGATAGTTATCCGAAGTTTTTGTGACTGTTTTGCCTTATGTGTTTCTTTGTAAATATCATTTTCCTTTTAACTGTAAGTCAGTACAGGAATAAAAACGTTTACAAGTAAATAAAATAATAAATAGTCCCCTCCCCCTTAAACCGCGCCTGCAATCAATTAGGGCAAAACAAAATCGACTTCCATATTAGCCAAGACAAAAACAAGCACAATAGTAAACCGTTAATGTAGGGATTTATTGAGTGCAGTTTAGTCGTAAAAACGCCGATAAATAACGAAATCAAAGTTTCGTTGAATGAGCTACAAGATCAACGAGATAAATAGTTCGATTTTAAACACGCGATCTCGTAGTATTGAACCAAACATTTATTGATGCAGCTAAGAAAAGTTTGTGGTGAGGAACAGAACAAAATTCCTCTGGAGAAAAAATGAAAACGATTGGGAAATTTTCAAAATATTTTACTAAATATAAAATACAAAAATAGCCACTAGAGAACACCTATAACCGTATAGTAACTTCCTTATACGAAAATTAAAATCAACATTTTAATATGAAAATATTTCCACTCAATAAGTAAAGCAAATATAATTAACATAAAATAAACTTGTGCTAGAATTTATCAGTTAATAATCAAACGAGGATATATAGCGCTTTGCATATATTTGCAACGAATAGTTGACTATATTAAATAGATTAGTTTATCTAGCAACACTGGCGAAACGATTTCCAAAACGACCTATAAATTGTAAATATATGAACTTAGACGCCATGAAACACAATTATTGACATATTTTAGTGGGAGATTTACCGGTATTTAGTTAATCGCGGTGTAAACTATAAGATAATTGTATTAATAGATTCTCTCAAAGAATAAATCATCAATTAGTCGATTTTCAAGGTCACAGCATATTATATAACTGAAGGTTTAACTAGAAGATATATACAAAGATATTAAAATAAGGGAAATATGGAATCGGGTTGAGTTTAAGGGCCAGACCTGAAATGGGCACGAATTTGCCAGCTCATTGTAATCTGATTTTTCATTTTTTATGAAAAAATCCTTAAAAAGTATACAAGCTGTATTAAGGAAACGCAATTTTAAGCGGTGCCAAAATTCCGCCTAAAACACTGTTTTTTAAATTTGCTAAATCGTCTAAAACCGATATTTTATTTAGATAAACGGAAACAAACCATCTAAGAAGTACACTTAACTCACCTTTTTTGCTATTTTTCCGCCCATTTAGTCAGCGCAAAACGCTAAAATTCCACTTCCTAATTATAATATATGTACAGAAGTTGTAAGAAAGACAAAATGCTGAGTTTATGTTACGGAGTAAGCATATCCAAAATCTCAATGCTAATGATATAAGTGGAATTTTTGTATTGATGACAAAATAGTAACATGAGATCGAATTTAAGCTAATGACTCAGCTCGAATCTGTCGACATGATAACACCTCTGAACCAATGCATCCGTTAAAAATGAAATTTTAGCAGGAAGGATTTGCATAGTTCTAAAAAGTTCAAATTGTCTAAAACTTATGAATTGTACAAGAAAATGAGAAAAATCTCGACTTACCATAAGAGGGGCCAGCTTATCCAAGATGTGATTGGCTAAAATGAGTTTAATGCTATCGGCGCGTTCCCCAAGTTGAACAAGATCAACATCATTCGCCGATCGAAAATTGTCTACCATAGTTGTAAGTAAGCGTTCAAAATATTTGATTAGTTGGCAGGCGCGTTGTAAATCCTGAGTTGGTGGGTCCTAAAGCTAAGTAATTGAAGAAACTGATAAAAAATTGTAAAAAAAATTTTTTGAACAGAAAATAATTCATACTTTTGAGCATCAAGTGTAATTCTAGTTTACGCTACCTGATCCATGAGTGTCGTGGTTACTGGTTAGTCTGAGAACAGTAATTTTGAAAATACATTTGTGAAAGAATATATTTACCTTGCCACTCTCAGGTCGAAGGATGACAAATATATACACATTATTATACAAACAATACATATTGATAAACTGCACATGAACTAGCAAATAACATTTAAAAAATAAATCAACATAAGATGACACAAACTTCAACTATAAACTGTCAAATGAACTAGGATTTCTGCAAAAGGAAAACATTCGTGAAGTGAGATAAATGATATATTTTCTAGTATTAGGCATGTTGTATTCGGTCGTTCTCTACATGGGTACCATATGTATAGTGAATGTACTTCATCATTGAAGAAATCATGCCATGTTTGCTTGCACAAAAGTTCTCATCGATCATACAACGTTAAGAAATTGAACAAGATTCTCTAAGATGAACCAGGTAGAATTACGAGCACAACTTTTTTAATACGTTCAATTTTATCGGTCCGATTTCAACTTAAAGTATGGTGCCAAACTTGACAACAGTATTCAAGAATTGGTTTTATAAGTCACAAATATAAGGAAAAGATGTTTTTGATTGGATTTGTCTTATTCTCAATATATAGTTGTTATAGATTACAATTTTCAAAGAAATCAACAAATTACATGAAAGGAAATTTATTATTGTCAAACATTAAATACATGGCAAATGGACAAGCCCATTCCCATTATAATTAAATTATTGTCGTACAGATACACATTGACTTTGGTTGTCATAGATAAAGGTAAAAGGGGCAAAAGTAATAGCATAATGAGTTAAGAATCTGAAAATGAATGGTTCATGCATGTGTCTGCAAAGCAAAATATATTTAAAAAATTAGGCTCTATGTCGGATTTTGCCTCTAAACTGTAAATTGTGTGGATAAGGTTGACCTTTCAGTTAAAAGGTAATAAATTATGCTTAGTTCACATTAAAGAGCTCCTTTGTTCATATGCAGATAAATCTACATGCATTGCATATGCAAAATTTCTTGTTTAAAACATTGACTATTAAAGGAAACAAAGTGGATAACTAGCACGATAAGATTGTAAATAAATAACCATAAATTTCATTTAAATTTTGGAATTGTTTATTATTCAATGCAGCTACCCTGGATGACACTTCGGGCCAACAACAAATAAAATATGAGTTAAATAATAAAATGCGATGCACTGCGTAACACCTAATTAAAAAATAAACCTGTAGAGGACGATATCCCTGAACTGGATACTTCAGAGGAGTTGAGCCGAAATTCACTCTAATGTTTTCCTGAGCAGAAAGACTTATTGCAGGAAAATATGCGAAAGTAGGGCCAATTTCAATGTCCGAATAAGCATCCCCCATGTAAACCCCATTTCTAAAAATTCAATATTACAAATAATAAATCACTTAATAATATGTCAGTTGAAATTTAAAAGGTATATAAACTCTTGTCTGGAAAACACAGACCGCTACTTGGGGGAAATTGGATACACAGCAAATTGATAAGAAAATTTGGAAACTTGTAATTGATAAAACATCTGACAAATATAATTTAAAACAAACAGTGCTGAATATTAGAAAACCAAAGTCTTTGTTTGTTATAGAAGACGATTGTTAAGCCCAATTTTAATGTCCAAACTATAAGCAATAAATGTATTGTGTAATTAAATGGTTTCCAAGTAAACAAAAAAATGATATAGCCGATGTCCTCATTGCGGATCAAAGATTATTACTAGTATATGCAAGGTTGCATTATGAGTTCTATGTTCTATGGAAAAATGTTTTGAAATATTTTGTAAAAATCACCAGTTAATTATTTTAAGATGACATTTATGATTCTAGTTCATGTAAAATCGACATATTCGACAATTTGGATGATTTAAAGAATCAATAGGTCGTAATAGGCATGCCAAATTTTCCAGTCTATATTAAATAAAACACTGATTTGATGGAGATACCAACCTATCAAACGATAATTCGCTGCAATAGTATAAAAATGGATAATTGATTCACTATCTTATTTTCCTGACAATTACAATCCCTTATCTTTGGTTTTGTCTCTCATGATGTATTAAACCAGATGATTTCATATCATTATTTTTAGACATTTTTTCCCAAACTAGTTTTCGCTAATGGCATGCAAACGACAACGCAAACAATCACTTCACATCTTTTCCTTTGTAAATATATGCAGTAAGCTTAAGTTTCTTAGGCATTCACATATTCCTCCCGCTGGTATATTCTTCCAAACTATTTGCTAATATCTCAAATGCAATTGAGTCATAACATCATTGTCGTCTCTTAGCCACCAATCCACATTTTCACAGGACTACTACTACTACTGGTACTTAGCGTTTTTAACAGAATTTTTCTTGCTGCTGCGGTTTATTTGTTTGCCAGATTTAGTTTTTTTGCAATGCTTTTAGGAGCTACTTATTGGGAATCATGATGCTGAAAATGATGGGGTTGCCAATAGAGATTAACTTTTGACAAGGTAGAACACACGCTCTTTAGTAATAGATTCTTGCAGAAAGTTGAAAATTGTCTGCCCCACATTGTTATATATTGTTCAAGATTGTTCATTTTCAGTCTGCATCGCCTAGTCGTATATTGCCATTTTGAAGCATTTAACTGTTTGCTAAAGAAACCTAATGACATAACTTTTCTTCTTGATCTTTTTCTTGTAATTTCAAATGAGTTCTAAATATTTTATATAATTAAGAAATGTGTTAAGACATTAAGCCGGTTCACCCCAAACCATTCACGTGATTTTGACGGTGAATTTAAAATAAATAATCGGTGCATGCAAAAACCCTCTTAAGAGACAATTCTACATTACTTTAAAGCAAGTTACGTTAGAAAATTATCTTACCTTTATGCGTGCTATTATTTGTAGTTGCTTGAAAAGAATGTAAAAATTTAAAAGGGTTCTTTTTTCATTCAAATTAACACTGTTTTAGACGTACAAATAAAGTAACATTTACATTGCCATAAAATTCGCTATATTTACTACAGGATGACATGAAGAAAATAAATGCAAGTAGCAACAATTTTCCAAATATTGATATTAATTATAGCAATCTATAGTCTGATTCATCTTAAACGGATTAGCCTCAGTTTTCCCTATAATTTTTTCTATCATAATTTTAACTGCATTAAAAATGTCTTCCTTTATTCTTCATACTATTTTCAATCCGTTTGACGGTCTTCCACCAATTTTGATAAAGAAAAAATCATCTTCAATTGCTAACCTTCTTTACTTCTTTTACAGTTCGATTATATCAACCTCAATTTTCTTCCAATTGGAAAAAGTCATGACTATCCCCATACACAAATCGAAAAGAATCTATCCAAACATGTTTGCTCCTATCGACACATCGATTTTTTCATATTTTCCTTGATTTTTAAAACATTTTTTCAAAGCGATTTATCCTGTCTTTCACACAGTTATCTCTAAGCACCAAGTAGGCTTTCTACATAGTAAACCTCCTATTTATTCCTTCTAAAATTTCTGGATTCAACATACCCAAACGTTGACAAAAATATTTTCCCATATGCTATCTACCTTGATTTAAAAAAAGCATTTGATGTTTCCGACTTCCATCCAATATCTAAATTATCAATTATCTGCTTTCTACTTTGACTCCTTATTTCTCTAATTTCCGGTTATGTGTCTTGCAGATCCCAAGTAGTAAGTATCGGTTTCTCTTCCCTCTGAACTCCCGTTACATCGGGTGTTCCTCAGGCTCTATCTTAGTGTCTCTCCTTTTCCTGATATTCACCAATGACTTCATTCCATCCACTTTTATTAGTTTGTTCTACTGTAGATTGTATAGATGATACTAGAAAATTTCGCATCTAACACTACCTTTTTTCAAACATTATGTGAAATAGGAATCATTTGGTCTCTTGCGAATGACTTTTTCAATCTTCCCAAATCGGAAGAGCTCTACACCCCCTTACTTGCTGTTCCATCTCTTTCTATTGATAAATTTGATATTACTTTCATGTTTGAAGTCAAAGATCGCCGAACTGTACTCGATATACTATGGGAAAAAGGTTTTTATCAAATTTCAGTTTCATCTCTTGCTGCGTTCTTCCTTCTGTTACGCATCCCACTGCTGGCACCATATTACAACATTGGCAGAGTGTATCACTCACATACATTATGTCTCTCACTGCATTTATCGCAAATATTTGGATTTCTTAACAAATCCATTGGTTTACAACATTGATGCTTTGACTTGTCTTTTTCTCCAGAAATTTTTAACTTCCGTGTATCAAGCAAAATGACATTTCTAACTTTAAGAATTTACAAAAAACTTTTTTATCGCGTTTCTCTCCTCGCAAATCTAATTATTACTAATATTGACTTTAATCTATGGTCTTCCTGCTTCAACTCAATCTTAAACAACTGTATTTTCTCCTAATGTTTCCTCCTGTATTTCTTCTACCTGTAATATCAAATTTGTAAACATTCTTTTTTGTAAACACATTAATTAGGAGTAATTTTTAATTTTGGAATCTATACACAATTAAGATTTGAATTTACTGGAAAAGTTAGTTATTGCAAATTATTGAAAAACAATAGCTAGAAAAAAATTCTTGCGGAAGTATCTATTTTTATATTGTAAACATATATTTAAACATCATTTTCTTGGTCTTAATAAACCATTTCACAAAATTGGTCTCTCGTAAATTTTCAATGCGTATGCATAACGTAAAAAGTTCAATTATTGCAAGAATGAGGATTTTCAATTTATTCATTTCTACTTGATTACGTTTACAGTCCAAAACGAATATTACTTTACAAAATTGACAGAAGAAAATAAACCATTTTCATTGAAACGGAACGAATTACTGTATTTTCCGGCTAGTAAGCCGATCTTTCCAATAAGCCGAGGCTATTGTTTTGGTCTGAAAATGAAGGTTATTACACATTATCGTCCAAAGTCGAGGTAGAGAAATTGCGTTAGCTAACATAATTATATTTTTGTTGATGTTGATGATTTTATTCATGATCGTTTTTCGTTTCATCAAAATTTTATTGCTGTTTATTCAAGTACCGTTTGTATCTTTTATAAATGTTATTTTACAGTATTTGTCGAGTTTATTTAACTGTAGATGTATCTTTACTTATGGCGGCACCGTGCGACCACATAAAATGCAATCGATCGCGTCCACAACTTGTTCGCCAAATAAATCGACGCTGCGAAATAATGATAAAAAATTAGGTCCAGAAAATCGGCTTATTTTCCGGAAAATACAGTAAGTCGAGCCTGGATATAAAATATCGTGTGCCATTTATAGGAAAATTATGCAATATAACAAATACAGGATACAATACCTGTAAAAACCTAGCACGCCTTCATCAAGATCAATAGTGCAGGAAATGATATCACCGGTTGCCCACAAATCACCATACTTGACAGTCGCTCTGTTCCATTTGCGTTGGCGATTGCCATCATACGCATACGAATGTTCTGTATCTCCAACACCCTCCGTTGCTGAGAACTCGCACTTAGCAGTAGCCCAGCCAATTTGCATAAGGCCCTTACTTCCTAACATTACTTCATACATCCATTTACCTAAATTACATTCAGATTCCTGCATCAGAATATCTATCTAATGAAGTCAAAACTAATATTACAAATTGAATTATATGTTTTCTCATTCTTAATCAAATGCGCAAACTCTAACCTATAATAGTATATTTAATAATACCCAAAATACAACTTTTTCAGACCTTAAAACCGATTGTCTCGTTTTTCACATGACCCTTTATTCTAAACCATATTTAAATTCCTTTCAAAGGCAAAATATTAGCAATGCAGAGAAAAATTAATAATACAAGCGACGGTACAACCAATGAGGATATCTCTTAAATGAATTAACAACGACTGTTAACCTCTTCTATTAAATTCCTATCGAGTAACGGCTCCGTACCCGTAACCTAAGTCAGCCGCTAAATGTTAAGTAAAATGGTTATTATATTTAAACTGTTATTACAACTAACAAAGCAGCTTACGCCAAAAACCAAACTAAAATCCCATTGATAATAGAAGATTATCAACAGGTTTTGTTAACTCATTGAAAGTTTTGCTTATTCTTTTATTTTAAATACACAATTTTACTATGAGATGGTATTTTTACATCTCTTGCATTATTTTTTACCAAGTTTATTTCATAACTTTAGGCACACTTAAATTAGCTCTTATTGTAGCGCATTATTATAACTAAGGCAAAGCCAATTTATCTTTCAATGATGTCTACAAGTAACACTTGCAAGTTATTGTTTGAATTAGCATCTTTTTAAGTTACAGTCATGATAAAAAGTTTCGTAACACCATTCTAAACAATGTTTATGTGATTCCTCAAGATATGTGTCTTATTATTCACGCAATGATTAATTTTTTCAGTATAAATTCAAATTGCTTGTTGATTTTTTAATCAGACATTTAGGTTTACTCTCTTGTCCCCTGCTAAAGGGTTCATTGACAAACATTTATTAGTATTTCTTATACAAAATTTAAAACTATGCGGATACAGACACAGCGTCTGGTGAGTTCTGATTTCGCTTCCAACTCTGGCTACACACATTGAGGCAGCCAAATTCTTTGACTTTTATTGTTTTATTTTCTAGATGCCGCCAACATTCTTAGTGAGAACGGCCAGACAAACTGAACAGCGCACGATAGAAAGCACTTTTGCTCTATTTATCACTGATAACATGCTGGAAAAAATTGTGAAATGGACAAACAAATCAGGAGAAATGCACGTAGAACAAGAGACAAGACAAGGAAACAAAAGCGGGCTCATGTAAAGATGGCGAGATACGAATCTGAACTCAAAGCCTTCATTGGCTGCCTACTTTTCATCGTTATTTCTAAGTCCAGACACGAAAGTTTAGAGCCGCTTCTGAACAGTGAGATAAGTAGACGGTTCTTCGAGCCACGTTTTCTTTGCAACGCTTTCAAATGCTCATGCGCTTCGTTCGCTTTGATAACAAAGACACTGGTCAAGAAAGAAGAGAACGTGACAAACTTGCTGCTTTTCGTGATATTTGGGAACTCTTCTTGTCAAAATGCAGGCAAAGCTTCATACCAGGTCCCAATGTCACAGTTGATGAACAATCAGTCGGATTTTGCGGGCGTTGTGCATGACCTTTCTCGGCCTTTGGAAGGTTCCGGACGAAATATTACTTGTGATAATTTTTTCACAAGCATTCCCCTCGCTCAAAGCAAGTTGCAAAAGAAACTAACAATTCTTGGAACTATTCGAAGCAACAAACGGCAGTTACCATCCGAAGTTTGCAAGGACAAACGCCGTGAACAACACAGTAATCTTTTTGGATTCAGCGATCGAATGTCTCTTTGTTCCTATGTGCCGAAAAAAGGAGCAGCCGTAAATATTCTCTCAACGATGCCACCTGACAATCAAATATCTGAAAGAGAAGACCGAAAACGTTATCCTTGCATACAACAAAAGCAAAGGTGCTGTTGAGACGATCGATCAGGTCGTGCACGGTTACCAGAAGATGGCCAACAAAACTTTGGTTCAATATGATAGACTTGGCTGCATGGAACGCCTTCGTGATTTGGACGAGTCAAAATCCACAATACATGAACGGAAAGCTGAAACGGCGAAGTCTCTTCCTTCTCGAACTGAGTAAGAGATTATGTTCCCAAACGTTCAACGATGCACTCAAAATTCAAGACTTCCTCTCCAATTACGACACGTTATGGAGCAGGCGGGAGTCCAACCTGTCGAAAAAGCCCGTGAAAGAATTCCATCCCAATCATCAACGGCTACGAGAGGGGGCTGCTGCATTTGTGAGTCATATAAACAAACTCGAACGGCTTGTTCATCCTGCAAAAGATTTGTGTGTAAGGAACATTCGCAAGCATTCGTCAAGTGTTTAGAGTGCTAAGCTCTGTGACGCTTTTTGCTGTTGCTGTAACTTTTGTAACACTCGTGTAAGGTTATACACGTGTATACAGTCCGTTAAATAGTCTTTGTTATATTTTAATAATTCATTAGATTTGCCTGTTAACAATTTCCCTTTACATATATTCAATATAATGAAAAGAAACAGCTTTTTATACAACAGACGCAGCGTCTGTATCCGCACAGAAAGTGTTACAAATCTGACCGCACAGCAGGAGGGTTAAGCAAAAAATTAGGATGAAAAATTTGCTATTTGTACAAAATTTAACAAACATGTATTGAGAAAATTATGTAATCCCAGTATTTTGATACATTTTATACCTTTCAGCAAAAAAGTTGCTTTAACTCTAAAATCAGTAATGTAATTGGATTCCATCAATAATGGCAAGCCAATTTTTTATAACTTTGTTAAATAAAGTCATGAAAATTTGTGCAAGAAATTTCTAAATCTCGTATTGCAACGCTAACCCAATCAATGTAATGAGATTTTAAAAAAAAATGAGGAAATGCAAAAATTTTAAGATATACTAAATTTTTCACTTCAACTCGATTTTTTTACTAATTTACACGCATGTATATTTATGAAGATAGTTTTCAGGGTGCCCTTACACATGAGATGAAAACTAAATTCTGATTAAAAATTCGCAAATTGAGCTTAGTGCCACAATACACGCATAATTAAATATCGAAAAAAGCGTTACTTAGAGCCAAATCGCCAGAAAACAAAATAATTAGCGCCAAATTCTTTAACCCTATCTCGCTAATATTTAAAAGGGTGGTGGCCAATAATAAACTGAAATTATTCGATGTAATCCTGATCTGAAGTGCTGAAGCGAATTTATCGATGACAGCAATATAAATACTAGCTTTTTAGAATAATTTGTGCATAACTAAAAAAATAATGTAAGTATTTTCATTTTTTAGAGATTTGTCTTGCCAACAATATTTTACGAATGGTAAAAATACTAGGGTTAAATATATATAATAAATAATATAATATTATTTCTCAAGAGTGCTTCCTCAGCACACTTGGCCGAAATATGGTTAACAACAAATTCAGAAAAATTCTTATACCAATCTATCATTTTCAGTTCATAAAGATTATGGTTTCCTACCCATTTTTTTCGATTTCAACCTTTTTATAAAAAAACATGTATAGTTAGCGCCAAATATAAATTTTTATACATTTAATTTTAGGATATTTTTAAGCCCGACTATAAGCAAAACTATGTTAATAATACATTACAATGTTTATATAAAATTAATGAGAGTATCTAGAATGGGTTGGGGACATTTTCTGTTTAAATCAGAACCTATAAATTATAAACAATTCCATAAAATGTTGCCAAAAACATTGCAACATAGCTTGAGATGTTAATTGAAATGATAAAAACATAATATAGCATTAATGGAAAATCGCCTTAAATTTTGAAACGGAATAATAGCAAAACAATGAAATTTGCATTAAAAATGGATGAATAAATGTATATTTACTTAGCGTCGACAACTTTGTATACTACTTAACCGTAATTTTTTTTCAACTAGAAAAATTAAATCCCCATTTTCATGGATAAGTATTTGAATTTTTAACAATATAGATGCCAATTAACACATCGGAAACAAGAAATCCCGCCTATCCTTAAAAACTCAAATATTAATGCTCTTTACTAAGGCAAAAACCCAATTAACAATAAGTAAGCTCTACCATACTACGAATCGTTAATGTATATATTTGTATTTCACATACGCAAAGTCAAAATTGAACATAGAATTACTCGTATAAATTTTGTATTTTTGTAATGAGATCTACAAAAAGCTAACGAAAACTCTAGTACATATTGAATCAATGCTTGGTAACCAACGATTATATTCATATAATAAAGGTAAGGTATGTGCGTTGTATGCTACATAATATCTCGCAAACTACATGACTGTATTTTCTAAATGTTGGCATGGTCATTGCTAAAACAAGCGAAATGAATATGCGAAAGTAGTTTTTTCAAAATTTGGTCTTACAATTATGTCCAAAAAGTGAAGGAGATATCTAATAAGGTTCGAGAAAGAAAACCCAAGCAGTGTAAATTACGCCTGATTCTCACTGTACAGGCATTACACTTTTCCTGATTTATGTTTTCGTAGCGCAATGCGAAGGGCGACAGCTCATCCAATAGAAATCAAACTCAAATCTTCGATATTTACGATTACTTATAAAGTTATAAAAAAACAATTACCTTTGTAGACACAAGCATTTGCAGTAATTGTGGAAAAAGTAGAGATGCCAGTAATACCCAAATGATCATGATCAAATAGAAAAGAACCTACATTACTTGTTCTATCTAGAACAATACTATCATAACCAATTCTTCCTACATTGTCTAAACAGTTATAAATAAATAATGTAAAAGTACAGCATCCTAGTCTCCATAGACAAATAAATAGACCACAATCTCTGAATGAACACATTTTTTTCAAAACAATGCTACAAATTCAAAAAAATTGAATCCAACAGGTTCAACACACAATTTTCAAATAAGGTACAGTTTTTCTTGAATTATTTGTCTTGCAGTAATTGCACAATCTATAAGTATTAGCATCCCCTCCAACTTTTGATGCAATTTTGAAATATTCATAAAAAAAACATAGCGAAAGCAGCAAATGTTAAATCGTCGGAGTTCAATTTTTTAAAGTATATTCTATAATTCAATACTATATGTAACTTAGATTACAGCTAAAAAACAATTGTCATCTGTTAGTCATTGCTTAAAATAGCTCAAATCCTGCACTATGAGAAAATCTTGCCCAGCCATTGAGCGATGCAAAAGAGTTAGACTTTGCACTCACGCACCATACTGATTTGATAAACAAAGGTGAGCACGAGTTGCGCAATTTTGAATGTTAGCACTTATCAAATTACGAAATTTTCTGTGATTTGCTTAAACAAATGACGTCAACCAATACATTTTAAGGAAACTATTATTTGAGGATATAAATTTTATAGCAAATTAAAAAATCATTTCAGTGTTTTAATGAAATTATCAAATTATTTGTTCTATGGATTCAAATATATAAAATAAATTTTTGCGATTAATTAATATTCCCGTAGTAAAATATGTGCTATTATTGAAATTCGAAAGCCTTAAATAGTTGAAAAGCACAGATTAAGCTGGATGGTACAAGTCACAATAACGCGTAAAGTTCAATGAAAATCAAAATAATAAATGTAATCCGACATTTTTGAAGCAAAAAATAACATTAACGGCATGTAGTTGCAGAAAAATAAACACTTTCTTTAAGATTTAATATTCTTACAAATTTAATTTTTATATTAAAACGAGGGCTTTGCGGATCCAGAATTTTATTGGTCATTCAAGTCTCATAAAATTTGCTGGTCCCTTTGGTGCAACAAGCATAGCGTATATTTTGACAATTATTATGAGTATTAGTCCGAAATTTGTGTTTTCAGTATAATTATTTATAGTCTCACGTTAGTACCGTTCCCATTGAGAAATTTAGTACCTGATTCCACACCTATGTTACAGCGATCAGTAAATTCCATTGCAGTGAATGGATCATCAGAACTCTCATTCAAACATATAATATTTGTGTAACTAAATATAATAAATTTAAAGCAAAAGGACTATATTCTTTGATTTAAGCAGGTTTGAAATTGTTATTATGTTTAGTTTTGCTTGAAGGACTTGCATTTACAGAATTTGAAATAAACAAATTACAGTTATTCACATTTGAATTAAATAATTTCTATACTTGAAGTTTATAAAATTCACACATATTTGTTTGAATTTAGGAATGTTTTCGGTAAAATAACAAATTTCACTAATGCTGCGCAGCTCCTGCTATACTTCTATTTCTCTAATATCAATACAATGTTAAAACTATTAAGTTAAATTACAAAATTTTTTAGACTAGCTTGTAAGTATTTACTATACAATTGATTAAACTGTGACTATTAGAATACAAAATGTATTGTTGACTGGAGGTAAACTGCCCCGCAACTTTGAACAATGACGATATCTGCGGGATTATAATAAGTCTGTCTCGAAAAGTATAAATTCGTCAACAATACATAAACATCCCTTTTTTGTATTGTATTCAAGTTTCTGACACTGATGTTTCTACAAATTGAGAACCGATATTTTCGAGTTAGTACAAGCAAAGCATCAAAAACCACTTTCAATGCATTTTTGGCAAACTCAATCGCTTGAGCTTCAGAATAAACCATTTGCTCGAAGCTTTTTAGGGGCAGATTCAATTCATGAAAAAAATGTTAAATTGCCATCAATTAGAACACACAAGTTATTTCAAAATTAGGTAATACAGGAAGGATATAAGACAAAGTAAATGAGTATTTTTTTGCTTTTGTCTAACGATAGATTTCTAGCATATCAATAACAAATGATGCAGGATCATCGCGGTTATAGTACTCAGGAATACAGGATTCATGTAAGCAGCAAACCCGAAATTACATGATTTTGATGATATCAGGTTAGCTATTTTCGTTTGACACATTAAAGACAGTATTGTGGGACCCACAATTAGTTTTCCGAGCAGTGGACTTCGCACCGGTAATAGATGTTCAATGAGATTACTCGCAAACGAACCTTGTAAATATGTTAATGTCAACAATTTTGCTATCTGATAACAATATACGATTAAACAAATCGAACTTGAGAAATAAAATTCCAATTTGTGGAAAACGCATTACTTGGAAAAGAAACACTTCATTTTAGTCTAAGGGCAAAAACTATGCGATGTAAAGCACTGATAAACAACCTTGGGAATCAATTTACAAATTTCATACTAACGAAAAATTATAATCAACGCAACAATTGAATGTACAGTTCCCAAGTCTGCAGCTATAACCAATATGCTATTTTTTTTGTAAGCAGCTAAATAAATTCAAAACCGTTACCTAAAATCGGAGTATCAGCCTTTAATATTCGATCAAGGTATTCTTCTATATTCAATAGGTTTAGTATTTTCCTTAAAACAAAATTAATTTCAATTACATATATCGTTAAATTACTGTGAATGACCCAACGAAGGAAATATCCTGTGAAGGAAGTTTTCTATTTGAACTGCTGTATCAAATGCTAAATCAAAAAATATAAAGCATATAGTGAAAATTTCTTACATGAAGGACAAGGCGGTGCCATTCTATTAGAACTACAGTGCTTAGCATCTACATTTTATGTTTAACAGTTATTAGCTACTGACCAGTGACCATCGAGATAGAGTATCGAACAACAATTATTGTACAAATACAGGACAAACAAGATACCATGTATTTTTTAAATATTAAGCATGTTTTGATATATTGAAGATAATATACTAGTAGTTCATTTAATTAAATCAAGGAGAGCAATGTAAGTCACTAATATGAAATTTCAGTAGCATAATTTTGGTAGGTGTGATGATATTCTGAACATTGTTGAACATTTGCAAAAATTTGACTAAATGAAGACTAAATTTTATCCTTAACCTTAACCTTTGAAAAATCTATGCTATGATGTGATACAAATTGGTATAAATATTTTATAACATTCACTCATTTCTTTCCTGCATGTGCCACATATGGAAATCCTATATTAAAATCAATGTAAGGCCCAGTTACAGATTAAAGTTTCCTATTCCTAAGCCCTAAAAGCTAACACTAGTTCCCACCATTAAATTTAAGGAATGTTATTTAAAACACCAAAAAGCGAAAACTTTAAAATATTAGAACAATAAAATGGAAAACATTAAAATATTTCAACTTTAATTACAGCAGTCATTTTATAAGTGGTTGACTTATATTTATAACTGTATAATAATATCCCCAATATATCATTTTGATCATTCAGAATGTTAAGAACCTAAACTCAAATGAGTTTGAAAACTCAATCAGAAAAACTGCTTGATTTAAAATTTGAACACAATTTACTTAAAAATACCTTAAAAATAATATTGCTTACAATTTTAAATTCTTTGTAAATTTCAAATAATTATTTTTCAGCTTGACTATAAATATTATTTGACCTACAAAAATCAGCATTAAAAAAACTTGATTAGCTTCAGAATTTTCTTGAACTCAGACCAATCAACTCCAACTAGACTAAAAAACCCTGATCATCAATATAGATTTACAATTCTCATTAACTTTCAATGTGGACTTTAAAATTTTTCAAATCAAAGAACCAATATAGAATAACATTTGGATAATAAAAACTATTATATTTTCTTGAATACAAATATATTTATTTACTCAAGTATGAATTCAAATAAAAAACTGTTTTGAATATCAATATTTGATGATTCAAATTTGTTTTTAAATGCTAATTCAACATCTTTACAGGTTTCAAATTGTCATAAATTTCTAGCAGCATTTAAGTATGCACAAATCAAGTTTGTCTGATGGCTTGCAAATTATTATTATTATTGTTTTTTCATAATTTATTAGTGTTTTCAAACATTGCCTGCATTGTAATCTAATTTTTTAGCAATAATTTATAACACAGGAGCTAAATTTGTCTCAATTATGAACTGTCTAAGTTTTGCAAAATAATATTTCCTTTGTAGAATCATATTTTAGTTGATACACAATAGTGATACAAAAATAGCAAATGAGTAGCTGTATATTCATATGTCATACAGATTTTATATACTCAATCAAATAATGCCTTAACTATATTCAATTTCTATAAGATATTGCAAGTAGAGCAATATATATATATATATATATATATATATATATATAAGTGCAGAGTCCCATATAGAAATCCATATAATTGATACAATAATTTAAAAATATGATTTTGTAAGCTCCATTTAGTGTAAGATAAAATTTTAAAGCAGTTCAGTTAAATAATTTACTTGTAAAAGCAGAGAAGCACTCTGTGTATGGGAATTTTCAGCTCAAAGGCACTTTGTTACATACACAAAGCACCTCTTATAAGTGTATATATATATATATCAGAGGTGGCTCATCAGGGTGTGCTAGGCGTGCTAAGACGCCTGCTCTATTTTCCTGTCCCAAAAATAATGTGCACTGTGCAGTTGTATGTTAATATGTTGAATAATGTTTGTTTGAGATCAAAATATGCCTACAGAAATGTCGTTGAACTCCTTTTCCATCAGCCACATTCACACAAATATTTTGCATGGATTCGATGACATTGGAGTATCAGTAGGGTGTGCTGTCAGATATTAGAATGACTGAATGATTTCCCTCTGACGAATTACCAGTGATCAACCAATCAAATGCGAGATTACCTCAGCCACTCACCACTGCTGCTGCAAATCATGTCAAGGAAAACGCGAGTGGGTGTGCTAATTGAAATCAGGACGACCATCTGTTGCTCACCTTCTCTCCACTGACAGTGATCTCACTGACTGTTTATACTTCACAAGACATGGATGAAATCAATACAGTGAACATTTTAATAAACAATTCTTTTTCTCGACTATCCAGCAAAGAAAAAAAAGATGCGTAAGCAATTGTTTTGTTTTCCATGTCTCTTGTTTGATACAGAAAGAGACGCATGTCATCCTTGGACCTTTAAGGGTTTTGATGACCTTGCACATTTATCAGGTGCTATTTCAAAGCACGAAAAGTCGGTTGTTCATGTGCTGGATAATAGTGTTAAATTGAAACTTTTTCTTAAAGTTTCACCTATTGACGTTGCATTGTCAGAAGCACAAAAACTATCTGTTGATATTCACAATGCTGAAGTGAGTAAGAATAGAGATATCCTATGACGACTGATAGATATTTGCCTACTTTTAGCGAAAAATGAACTTGGATGTAGTGATGTGTTTTCCAAAATCACAACAGCTATATCATGGTTTGAAACAAGCTGTAACATGTAGACTCAAAGTCAAGCATTTGAAAGCGAAGCCCACAGATTGGCACATTATGAATCAGTTTTCTTCTTGATCATCAATATATTAATTCAAAATCTTCAAACTCGTTTTCAAGATATGACAGTCTTGTCCTTTTTCACTCTACTAAATCAGGACCAATTTCATAATTACAGACGCGAATTTCCACTGAAGATATTTTCTGTGTTAAAGTATTCTGTATACAAAGATTTATTTGATTTTCCTCGATTGAAATCACAGTTGTGTGTCGTATACTCGTCTGATCAATTTAAGATGGATATCAGTGATATGTTAAAATTCATTTATGACAATGATCTTCATGATGCACTCTCAGAAGTTAGCAAGCTCTTGAAATTAATTTTGACTATCCCTGTTACCACGGTACCGGTTGAGCGCACTTTTTCCTGCCTGAATCAGATTGAGTCAGTCCTCTGGTCAATGATGTTAGAAGAAAGATTGGAAAGTCTCATGCTAATTTCAGTTGAAAATGAAATTGCTGATTCAATTAGCTACAATGACATCATCGATCGTTTTGCATTAATGAAGGACAGGCGCATAAAGCTAATTTATAAATAAATTGAACGTTTTTGTCGTTTATGCATACCAAAAATACAACATCCTAAATACTCGCAGTGTTTTTTCTGTACATGTACCTTATGCGGTATTTTTTATATCAAAATTATGAGTTATAATGAGGTCCGGAAACAAACAAATAACGGTTTGGTGGTTTTATAAGACCTAGTATCATTGATATTTCATTTGACGTTTACTAGCACGCCCTGTAGTTCGGGGCACGAGCCGCCCCTGATATATATATATNATGTACCATAGGTACTTGTTATAACAAAAAGACTGAACTTTCAAGTATTTTAATACATGTATTTAAAACGTGACGAGTGTCAATATCTACAAATCAGAGTTGACTTTATAACAATGTGATGTTGCAGACTTTGAAAATTGAATTTATGTCTATTGTCAGATAAAATATTTTTGTATTCAGAAAATACTCATTCAATGTCACATGATACCACAGGTGAATCTTTGAGATGCATTAAGTCTGAAAGTTTGAATACCTCAAGACTTTTGTCTATCTCACCAGCTCCCAAAAGAATGGCAGAAATAAGCTTCCATAGCCCTCATTTTTCTTCAATACTTGTGAGAATTTTTCTATTATTTCCAGATCAGTATTTTTCAATTTATCCTTTATTCCCTCTATTACTTCAAGACTCTTTGCTCAAGCTTCAAAATTGCTCTTGAAATGCAAGAATAATTTGTAGAAATATGCACTAGAGACTCCCAAATTCTTTGCAAGTTGAATAGATACTGACCACGATGAATACAAGCAGCATCTCCAGCATCTAAACTATTGATTACAGTTTTAATGGCTTCAAAATGCTTGGCATAATAAACAACAGCATCAATCCATTTACCCCATCACATGACAACAGATGGTGGAAGGGGTATGTTGACTGCCAACTCTGTAAATCTTTCCCATCTGCATGGAGCTTTGGTGAATATTTTCTTAACATTAGCAATTAAATTGTTGACATCAGGGTATTTTGACTTGATGAGCTCTGACACTCGATTTAGGCCATGACAAACACACATAATGTGAATAATTTTCTGATACAAAATTTGTAATCCATTCATGGCTTTACCCATAAGGAGCAGCATCTGTGCAGACTAAAAGAATGTTTTCATACAAAATATTTGAAGGCCACAGTAATATCACAGAGTTATTGAAGAAGGCCATGATTGTTGAATGGTTAACCTTTCAAGAACATCAACAGTTTTGGAATATGTCTGTTACTTTCTCCAAATATTCCAAAAACAAAGTTTACAACACAGTGCTGTTCAACATCAGTTGTTTAACCCAAGAAACCCATATGAATTTTTCATTTGCTTTTTGTTGTATTTTCTCTAACATTTCCTGATGCAAGACTGCCATGTAGTTCTTCCTCAATGTTGATTCATCTGGGATATCTCTACCTGTATATGTTGTCAGAAACTGTCTGAGTACCTTATTTTGCAGTTTGCCAAGAGGAATATTGGCTGCAATGAAGGCTTGGCACAAGTCTGAATTGAAAACTGAGCAACTGGGTCCAGGTGGTAGAGATGTGAGAAGGCTTTGTTGTGGAGTTCCATTGCGCAATTTTCATAGGTGATTGTGTTTCACTGTTTGGAGATGCTGTGTAACTTGAAACTTTTTATCAGCAGTTATGTTGGTCTCACAGTATTTGCAGAATAATACATGTCCATCTGTAGAAAATTCCTCATAATCATCCACATATCATTGAAGACTGTCATTTTTTGTTTCTTTTTCCTTTGGCATTTGGTTCACTGTTGCTGATGCTAATACTTTGCAATATGACAAATTCTTGTTTTCAATGTTACTTGTCAGCATGACTCATTCCAGTAATTTGCCTGATTGGATGAACCACAGAGGTCAGATTCTTAGTCTAGAGGAAATATACAAATTGACAGGAAATATGCAATTGATTACATATTTTTTGGAAATATGCATTTAAGGTAAATGCTTAAAAAATTCTTGAAAATATGCATTTGCATATGCATGTATGCAAATGCATAATTATTTGAACCCTACTGATAAGGAATTGAGAAAATATAAATGTTTTAGACTAAATATTTATAAAATTTATTTCACAAATTATTGCTTAAAAATTAAAATGTAGCTGTAGTTGCTCAAGAACCTTTAAGAATATTACATTTTACAACTTGTTTAAAAAAATCAGTGAAATTGCAGCACTAATTTAATAACCCTATCTTTCATATAAAGTAGGACAATGTGTTTGTTACTTAATATCTTGTTTAAACTGTACCTGTGATTTTCATCATTATTTAATGAATGGAGAATGGAATTCCTCAATAAAGAATTTATGCACACACATATGTAATTGTGAATTATTGGATTCTTTTCACAACAAATTTAAAAGCAAAGTTAGCAAGTAAATATACCATCTGTTAATTCAATTTTGCTTTCAACAATGCTGTGNCATTCTGGGATACAATTTCCAAAGCCAAGATGAATTACCCCACTACAATAGGTTTAGCCACAGCATCAACAA
>CABFPE010000036.1:862647-882718 GCA_900660155.1 Hofstenia miamia | reverse complement strand
GTTTATGAGATCTAAGAGAGCATAATAATGAATAATATTTTACTTGCAAGCATTAGCTCATATATTATCTATGATTAAGAGTAAATCAGATGTCGCTAGTGGTCCACCAGTGGTCCACTGGTGGCTATAAGTGGCTGAAATTGCTACTACTGCCACTACTTATCCACCAGTGGTCCACTGGTGGCTATGAGTGGCTGTAATTGCCACTCCTGCCACTGCTTCCCCACCAGTGGTCCACTGGTGGGAACTGGTGGCCGCTATGCCACTCATTCCCCACCAGTGGACCACTGGTGGTGGCTACATGGGTAGCTTACAAAAACTACAATAGATTTCTTCTATAAGCTATTGTATAAAATTTTTCATATGATTAACAGTACATATAACATAACCAATAGAATAAGATAAAAAACAATGTAAGCTTACAAACATTTCTAGGAAAATAATTCTACTCTTAATGGTTTTTGTTATGCCAAACATTGAAAATCATTCCTTAAATATTTTAAAGTTTGGAGAGGTATCTAATTATATATTTGTACTTGCCACTTAATGAGTGCTTGTGTCATTAACTATTTATTTTAATTGTCTGGCATGGTTTTTACAATAATGCTTTGTATGTATACATAGTAATTTGTAAAATATGCATAAAATTTATTGTACAGAAGCATCTATAAACAAAATACAAACTATTGAAGAAAAAACTATTCAAATTTAGAGCAAAGTCTACATATTTTTGAACCATTATATTACATCGGTGTCTTATTATTTTAATCGTGCTTAAAATTTAGAATTTTAGATAGTTCTACTAGCTTTGACTAGAAATGATTTGACCATGCTGTCATTTCTTTGCATGATCTCGAATATGAAACTAGATTTATATTGAACAATTGATGGTGATAATAATAAGGTAATAAAAGAAATTCATTTCCTTCGTTGTGACACAAATCTATGAATTTTATATTCATGTACTGCTTAACGTTATTGATATAATTTCCATCATGTAGATATTTTGAATGTAATCTTTTTTATATTTTTGCTTTGGGAAATTTTATGTCGTTTCCTGGTTACTTCTCTTACAATTATCATGACTGCAAACGCTGCTAACGTAATGTGCAAGGCTTCCAACAGCACTGCTGTTAACAGCGTTATTAACAGCTACAAGCTGTTACAGCAAACAACAAACAAATGCTGCTTAAAACAGCACATAAAATTAACGCAGATTGGCATATTATCTGTGTTGTTCACACACTCAATACCCTCAACAGCCCATCAAATATGCACAAGAATTCAGAGCAGTAATGTAATTATTTATAGAGATAATTACTGCCCCAATAAGTAGTCAACAAACCCCATTGATAGAGAGTGATTCAACGTAATAATATTCTATATTTGGATACTCATGAATATTCATTCTTTACCATGAGTCATTTCACAATTGTGTCGTATGCTAAGCGCGTTTATAACTTGCCATTTCTCGCTCTTTATCAACTTCTAGAAGGGATGATCAACCATCCATTTGGCACAATTTTCAAAACATGTAGAAAGCACTAGGTATATAGCATTAGATCATTTGTATACTCATACAAGCTGACGACGACTTGTGGCCAATGTTACTACTGCTTTATTCATGTTTATATTTTTTTATGTTATACATTTTGTAGATATGCTATCCATTTTAAAATTCGCCTTGAAGTTTCGGTTTAGAAGTTGTTTTTAATAGTTTCTTTCTCAGTACGCTGCTTTTCTTTTAACTCTGTTTAAAAACAATGTTGTTGTCTCTTAGCCAGTGGCGTACACAAAGGAAGTCTAGAGGGAATGTCCCATCGTCAGGTTTTCAAAACTGATTTTAATTTGTTAAATCAAAAAATGTTCACCATAAACATTAAAAAAATTTAAAAGCTAAATCGGGAAATGCATCTTTTCAATTTTTCGCATGATCAAGACCGTAAGAAAACCCAGCTTACATCCTTGCTCCGATCCATGCAATGTCAGAGCCTATCCATGAATTTCTTATCTATTCTATCTAAGGGTTAAATAAAATAATATCGAAGCTGTTAACAGCAAAAGGTTTGCTGTTTGCTGTTCACAGCTTCTTTAGCTGTTAACAGCTAAATGGGAAGCCCTGGTTATGTGCAAAGAAAAGTTGATTTTATTTCTTTTACTCAAATCTGTATCCGCGGCTTTATCAACGGAATTATTCCACTCTATAAAATAAAATATATATTCTTCACCCGCCTCAAATTACCTTTCTAAACATACGTAACTATTTGTAAGTGAGAAACTTCTATGCGCTCGTTCATAATAAAGAATTTATAATTATTTTTATTCATTTCGTTAAATTTTATCAGAAATACCATACAAATGCATTCACAAGATCACTAATTTTTACAAAAACCCGTTGAATTTGGCTCTTCATCAACGAAGGCGTTGGATATGTAGATCATGAGGCACAGGGAGCTTTCAAGGTCTACAAGAATCCACTTGCAGTGTTCACTCTTAATCACAACTACCCTTAGGCAACCACCTGACGTCGTTGGTGATGATAAGACATTCGAGTAAGTTAGACTATCATGAGTATTTATTTTCTTAACGATGAACTTCTATATACATGACACTTTAAATAAAAAACCAGTCAGAAGAAACCATCAAAAGATGGTTTCTATAATGATGATTAGTAATTATGATTAGACTTAATTTTTTTGTCAGCTCTCGGGAAAGGCATTAAGGCCCATTATCATAGAACCCAAAAATTTGACTTTATGGCTACAGACATAAAGTATTTTATTCAAGATATCAGTATAATATTCATGCTCAAAACGAACAATATTTGTACTCAGCCACTGATGTCGTTAATTTACCAACAGCTTTTAAAACGACTCTCAGTAAACAATCGCCTCTGACTTGTGCATACACTAGATATAAATGGAATGATACTAAGGGAAACATGTATTGCTGATACACAATTAGAAGGATTTCAAACTACACGAATTCTTCCTAATCTTTTGAAACCAGAAATTGGACGAAAGCACGATTTGAAGGTTATATGTGATGCAATACAACGATTTGCACCCTAATGGTAGGCAATGCCTTCGTTCTTGGCACATTGCATAGCATGAGAATATACCCCACTTCACACTATTTAAGAGAATAGAATTATTAAGAAGTTCTTGTGATTGGTTGCTTTGATATGCCAATATGTACAAAACATTATGCATGTAATAATTGGTAGGGGACTATATATATATATATATATATATATATATATATATATATATATATATATATATATATATACATATATATTATTTATTATTATATATAAATTCAGCATCTTAACATCAATAAATTCTATTCATTTTTGGAAAAGAATGCCAAATTCATTTGGAAAATTCCGTTTTTAATGTTTAAAATGATTTCGGTTTTTTTAAACCTCAATACAGGGTTTCGGTTTCGAATTTTTATTTAGCTGCTATCAGTATTAGCATAGCCAACTATCGTAGGCCATGGTATTAGTAAAGCGTTATTCAAGAGAAAATGCCATTTTAGTGTATATTTTCATAGCACTAAGTTGTTAATCTATGTTTAATGTACTTCACATGTTATCAGAGAAATGCTAAGAAAGAATACGACATAGTGGGTGTAATTGGAGTACACATTCGATAAGTTCGATTGCATTCTGGATTGTTGATAACTTTAAGACAAATGTAATCATTGAAGCATTCGTTTCTAATTGCAAAACGCATTCGATTGCTTCGCGTCAGATGGTCACAAGTAGGAATTCAACGAATAGTGAAACTTTGAATTGGAAAAATGCGCAAGGTTATGACGTAACTTAAGCAATTTATTCATTCAGATTTGACTCTGTAAAAGCAGCTGTAATGTTTGAGCTTACAAATTTAATTTTGACCATTTCTGCACAACAGCAAATGTACGAAACAAATGCTATGGAATTGCAAAATCATTACACTAAATATTTTCTTGTTACGAAAAATTTCTGTCGACGTACGAAAATTGATTTCGCGTGCTATCTTAATATATGGCATAAAAAATATTTTGGCGATTGCTCTAAATTGGCATGCATTTTTCTACCGTCACGAAATCTTTCTGAATGACGAAGAAATGTGTATTGTAGTGCTGCTTTTCTTCAAAGGAAATGTTGGTTAGATTTTGGGCAATTGAGACTTTATAGGCCCCATGAATTTTTTGAGAGTAGTGGTTACTCATGCAAAGAGATGGAGAAAAGAAAAATCTGCTAAAGTATGCAAAATTTCGGAAATTACTGTTCAGGGCATGTCAGAACGCGCCTTAAAAAGACATTTTAGACTATCACGAGAGATTTTAAAACAAATTCATTTATTTTTTCACAAACACATCTGAATGCAATCCACGGCATAGACCGAATTTTCATAATCGGGAAAAAATCACGCAGGTGGGCATCCACTATTTAACAAGTGAAGGAGCTATTACCTATGATCTAAGTGTTCTATTTGATATATCTGGTGAAATTTATTAGAAACATTCATAAGCCCATGCTACACGAACAACTTTTGTCGCCAATTTTTGTTGGCCAACGAAAATTGTTCGTGTAGCACCCCTCTTCCACAATTAAAATCGGGAGTAATTATCTAGACTAAAGTTGATCGTTCGGTCCAACTAAAGTTGGCGACAAAAGTTGTCCAACAAAAATTGGACAATAAAAATTGTTCGTGTAGCACCCCTTTCGCCAAATTTGTCGTTCAGTAATTTAATGACAAAAGTTGTTCGTGTAGCAGGGTGCTACGACCAACTTTTTTGTCGGAGAGATAATTCTCCAACTTTCTAGTAATTATCACCTTTAAAGATAAATACACAATTTTAAGCTATAATTTCAATCGTTTTCAGAGTTCATTTCGGACTGCAAAATTTAAAATTAGCTAGGTTTATAGCATTAATAATCATGATTTGTACATTTTTATGTTAAAATAAACATATATCACTATGTAGGCATTTCTTTTGTATACTTGTGTTCAGCATTAAATTAAAACAATTAACTCATCAAAAAGAATCCTTTGTAGTAAACAAAAACATTTGAACATAAAATAGTGATTAGATTGGGAAGTATAGATCACAGCGTAGCTTTGCGAACTCAAGTATTGTTTAAACAGTGCAGGCAATTATGATGTTTGGTTGAATTTCAAAGTAACGACTGTATCATTCTTATTTCACCATTCCTGCACAATGATAATCTGCTCTCCAATGAAAATACGCATCGGCGAAGGTTATATGCAGGTACCAATTCCGTTTTTTATTTTTCATTTTGATCATTTGGAAAGATTAAATGAAAATTGAAATTGAAAAACGGAAATAACCATTTTTCATTTTCGCTTTTCAAATTTCATTTTGCCAATTTCCATTTTTAAACTTTTTCAAAGGAAAAACAAAAATTGAAAAATGATAAGTGAAAAACGAAAATGAAAAATGAAACATTTCAATTCCGTTTTTGAACTACAATAGCTTCTCTCAATACAAATCTGGTGGTTTACCTAACATGTGCATCAATTTCTTTCACTTACATAACATTCTGTAGGCCGCGATAATTGATTTCCTACATAAATAAATATTGAATTCTGCTTTAATAAGATCTTCATGTGACCACACTGTTGACATCCCCTCCCCAACTTTTGTCTAAAACTAATTAAATGACTAAAGTTGTTCGTGTAGCATACCAAAAGTTGTTCGTTCGAACGACAAAAATCGGCGACAAAAGTTGTTCGTGTAGCATGGGCTATAGATAACAAATAGAAACAAAAAAGAACTAGTGTATTATAATTTCTCCATGAACTGCTCCATAAATTCCATTAAATTCCTAATTCTCTTACTGTGACATTGGATTCCACTCCACTTCCTTCCACAGCATATGTCGCAGCATTTGGTCGGTCGCCAAGTATTTGGTGCATCGCATCAAACCATTCCCAAGCTCTCTTTTTACCTGCACCAGTTTGTCTTCTTTTAATTAAATGCTTGCGGTATGTACTGATCAAGCACTTCCATTTATTTTCAACTTTGTTAGCATTGAATAAACAGGAGAGATCATTTCTTAACATTGTTGCTAAACGTTACCACATATGTATTTTTGCATACTTTGGGCAAGCACACGTTCTTCTTCAATGGGATAAATGACAATGAGTTTTAGCACAGTTTGAGGTGTCCAATTGGTAGGTGTAACAATGTGCAGGACCTTCAATTTGTCAGTTGCTTAAGATATTTGATGTGCATGGATGTTTTTGCTGAATAATTGATTGAATAGGGAATGGATTATAATAGGGCAAAGACGTGTTTTGTGTAGAAGTCCAAGAAGAATAGCAGCGTGCGTTAAATACGTCAGAGAGTTTAATAACTGAAGATGTTAGATCAGATCAACTATCAAAATTTAAAGGTGATTAATTATTATAAAAGATGTAATGTAATTGTTGTTTTCATATTTCAAGTCACACACACTCTCTTAGTAAACTGTTTTGCGTACAACAAAATACAGCAAATATAAAAGAAGTGCATTCACTTTGTATTTTTTAAATATAGTTGCTCATTCCTGTCGATGATGCATTCATTTATCATCTTTGAAATGGAATTCAAACTATGGAAATTCTTTCTTTAATCAGAAATAAAACATTATAAGAGTGATACCTGCAATTATTAGCTTTTTTAAATCTATGTAAAAAATTGTTCAAATGCCGATTTGAAATCTCGAAATTTTTCCGTCCCTGGTTCTGGAATATCCCGAAATTTCATATAGAGTGCTTTCTATGAGCGTTCAGTAACATAAATATACATTGAAGTTTCATGCTGTTTCAAAATATATTGTAGGATTTCTTAAAAGTTGTTTACAAAAACATATTTTTTAGGCTAAATGACCTTCTAGTTTTTATCTTAGTCGATTTTACTGATGCTTTACGTCCGTCTTGTATTTCGGATACATTTTTTAAAGAAATGCTTAGTAACTCGATACATTTTCTAGCTGATATGATTTTATAAATATTAATTCAACCGACTAGCCCAATTCAGAGTAGAATCGGGCCTGATTTTTGGGCCCAATCCGGGCTCATTTATTAAGGCCTAAGTCTAGACCTGGCCCGTTATTATTTGGTTATAGATTCGGCCCGTTTTTATCAAAACATCAAGCCCGGTTACTTTTCCTGAGTAATATTGTGAACCTACCTCTAAACTGCTCAGTGTATCCAAAAGGATACAATCGATTTTGTCCATAACTTGAAACAATTTTCTCAGTTTATTAAAGGCATTTGGAATTCCTTGGATATTAACAAATCCATGGCAATGACGTAAACATTTCGGTTAGGTTAACTGGCTGCTAAATTCTAATTAATGGATGGCTCAAACCATTTATTGCATTAAGCTCACTCCTTTTGAAAGGCTTATTGCATGTAGCGTTTGAAAAGCAAATTTTCTTTCCGCTACAAATGAATTTTAACATATTCTCAGAGCAAGTTTTTTCGAAACCAACTAATTATAGCCTCTTAGTAGTTAGAATTATTACAGTTTAGACTAAAAATGGCTCAGCTTGGCTAGCAAAAAATTGTTCTTCTTTTAACACTGATTTATGAGTAAACAAAACATTAATTTTTTTCATTGAAATATTATATTTTTTTAAAAAATTTCAATTTTCTTACATACCTAATATTAAGATAATATACAGCATAGAGTTTTTAAGATATCTTTACTAGTTCTTAAGCTATGAGAATTACATTTAATATATTTTAAAGAAAACTTTAAAAATTTTAAGATATGCCTATGTTAATTAGTCTAAATAATAATAAAATGTTGACAATACATTATAATTCAAATTTGATTTTGTAAAAAATCTTAGTCTCGCCCGCTTCCAACACTGACGCAATCTATATCATATTTTAAATGATTGATAACTATATCGTTTGCTGTTAATTTTTATAGGATTTATTTATGACGCATTTTGTTGACTCAATTCCGTAATCATTTTTTCTGTCTGATAAAGCCATAAGTTTACAGCTTGGTCTTTTTCAACAAAGTAAAAACATTGCTATTCTTAGTTTATCAGCTGAACACGAACTTCAGATAATAAAACAAAGCAAAAACTAAATAGATTGGTTGTGAAATTTAACTGTTCTTCCAACATTTAAATCCTGACATTACCCATTATTTACAAAGAAAAAACCCCGGTCTTACGAACCCTAGCTTATAACAGAAAATTCCGCAATGAAATAATCTGCAAAAAACAACAAATATATTCATTTAACTTTAAACTAGAAAATTATACGAAATGATTTTAGAAAGAGTTAGAGTCTAGCAAGAAACATTTAAATATCAAGGACTCAATAAATTATTATTATTATTATTAATTAATTATAGAACTCCTTGTTAATAATTGCATCGAAAGTGTTAAAGAATCAAATGGAAAAGTACCCTATAGTTTGACACTAAATAAAATGAATATAGAAGTCATTTTTAATTTGGATTTTTATTAGCACATAAAATGAGATAAAGCTTCATTAAGTTGCTATACTCTAGATGATTTTGCCAAATTATGTAAGATACAGCACTCTAGCACAATCTTGTTGCATTTTAAATCGTAAAAACTATATTAAGTACGCTATTCCCTTGTGTATTTGAATATTTCTGTCTTAATATTTCCACATGTATTAATGTTGATTTATTGAATTTACCTGGTTTTAAGGCTTTGTAAATTCAAACTTTGACTACTCTAAAGTCCCTTACTATTTCCAATTTAAGAAATGAAAAAACGGGTTAATAAAAATTTTATTTTAGGTATTCATCGTTTATGTATACTAGTTAATACAACCATGTCCTAACGACTAAATAACAAACGGTCATTACAGATTTTGTTGGATACTGTTCTGTGATCAACCGTTAACGAATTATTTTTTGAAATAATTTGAAAAAAGTCAAAGCAGATCGTTAGCAATTGAAAGATCAACTTCCTTGAAAGTTGAAAAACCTGCATTGGACTTATTCCCATAAAAATGACATTTAAACCAAATTATTGAAAAAGCTAAATTCTACAACTTCTTACACCAAAGTGTTTGGCTTTTGAAAAATATTATTTTTGCTTAGTTTGAAATCATTTGTGCAATAATAGAATATTGTGTAGTGGCTTGATATTATGTTTTAACTACCGTATTTTCCTGCGTATAAGCCGCGGCTAATCTGACTTTCAAAACTTAAATTATGTTGGTGTGGCTTATCTACCAGTGCGGCTTATCTGATAAGAAAAAACGCTGGTGACTGAGTTTCCGTTATAAAAATGTATTTAACTGTGATAAACGCAAAAAGAAACAACAACTTCTGGCAATAACAAAATAACAAACGTAGTAAAAGAACCTTATTCACTTTTCAGTTACAAAAATCTAAACGTCTATGAAACCATCAAAGTTTTCATCTTGTGAAATAATGCCTGAAGTTCGTCGTCAAGTTCCGTCATTGAATGTTCTATCGTTTCCTCATCCTGTATCTCGCCATCAGCAATTATTCCTGCCTTCTTGAAGCCGTTTATTATTGTTGACGACTTGACAGCTTGCCAAGAGCGTATTACCCAGCCACATACATCGGAGTATTTTGCACGACGCATTCTCCCAGACTCCGTATACGAGTGAAGGCCGTCGCACAACCACTTCTCCCATTCTTCTCTAACATGTCCCTTAAATACGTAATTGACAGTTATATCCAGTGGTTGCAACTTCTTTGTCATTCCTCCCGAAATAACAGTCAGGGTAGTTCCTTGCTGTTGCTTCAGACAGTCGCGGATGCTCTCATCTTTGTGTGCTGTCATTGAATCCAAGATCAGAAGAGATGTCTTGTTGAAGAAGGCGCCTGGCCGCTGCTTGTAACAATTCTCAATTCAATCACGCATAACGTCAGTGTTCATCCAACCTGTAATGAAAAATATCAAAAGTTAGAAAAGTTAAAATGAGTGCTTAACTTGCCTTTCTGATTACAGAGCACGACTACTCCAGATGGAAGCGATTCTTTAGGCATCGTCTTACGTTTGAAAATAATGAGAGATTTGAGTTTTCGCCCACTAGCTGTGCAAGCCAAAGCTACCGTAAAATGCGTTCTTTCGTGTCCAGTGGTTCTGATATGAACGGTTTTATCACCATTGGTAGCAACAGTTCGCGTCATCGGTGCATCAAAGGTCATTGGGACATCATCAATATTGATTATCTTGTCATGGTCGATGTTTAGAGTGTTGATGTGCCGAGATGTCAAGTCAACGAAACTAGCCATCAATTCCTCCCAATTATCAGGTGCGCGTTGACCAACTGTAGTTCTAGTTCGAATAGACAAGCCGGCACATTTGATATATCTATTACACCAGCTTGGTCCTCCAACGAAGTTTGTGAGCAGTGGCGCCATTTAGGGGGGGCTAGAAGGGGCCATGGCCCCCTCTAAATTTTGACACACAAGTCAAAATATCAAAAATGTAAAAATGAAGAGAATAATATCATGCATGATTTGCTGACACTACATGCAAAATTCAATTTAACAAACAATATTGTGCATTAAAATATGAATGAACATCTCCAAATTGCACTTTTCATGCAAATAATTAAACTCATACTATGAATTGGTTCAAATCAAATTTCCACTTTTTAGCACTTAAAAACAAAAGGAATCAAATCCCACCAAGTGAAAATTTATGATTTACTACTAATTGGCCAGGACAGATAATCATTAATAGCCTCTATATGCCTGCCAAAATCTACATCATTATAAGACTTTGCTTTCCCCTCAATATTTATATCAATATTTATATAGAACAATTGAGAGTGGGTATAGCTTTATGCTATTTTAGCGGTTGAAGCTGGTAGCAGCAGTAAACCAGACCACCTCATACTATGTCAGATGCACAACACGCAGTCCTGCTATTGCATTTGAAAGCCAACCAGATAATTCAAAAAAACTCTCCAACTCATAATAATTTGGATATCATGGAAGCTTATCGTAATTTATCAGAAATTGAGGTAGATTTTTTCGGAGGTAATGACATTGTTCAAGATCGTTTTCCTATAGTCACTGCTTCCAATGAGAGACATTTTCAGTTCTAAAACAAGTTATATGGTTTTTATGTTGAATAATGTCCAATGAAAGACTGTTGAACTTACAAATTATGAAAGTTGAATCACATAAACTTAAATATTTCTGTCAATATGTTTGTCCAAAAGAAGTCTCGACAATATCCACTCATTAGTGACCACAAAAAATTATCTATTGCTAACAATCTTCAAATATTAATATGTTTTTGGAAAAATGATGCTATTTCCAAAATGTTTTATGCTAAATGACAAGAACATAATTTATTGAAGATTTTGGCCATCACAATCACAAAAAACAAATTGTTTTTCCAATACAATACATTATCCATATGGTGATTGCTTGCATTCATAACAATTGCCCCTTGCTTCATTTTGGCATTTTTTAGTTCTGCTTACTGAAAATTTGTGGTGTTCCGCGGATCCATTCCATATTGTGATGTCTTATGTATTTTGCACTTGAGAACATGAATGATCCAAGGAGGGTTTGGTAAAGTTGGATTATGTCATCTTTGCTGGAAACTGTTGAATGCGATATATCCTTATAGTATATATAAATCATTTCTATACATATATTCTATAAATACATTCTCCACAGTCTTACATTGATTAAATGAGTTTTCAATTGAAAAAGGATAGTTTTCTTCATTAAAATCGGAATCATTTAAATTCTCATCTTCAGAATCAAGATTAGCAAAGACCAGAGCATAAACCCCTTCACTCCCTCCTCTGTGGCGTGGTTCAGCCATTAGTAATACAGTATAATCTTGTTTGCAAATATTTCTCAAATGGGCAGGATTGGTGATTAAAATATGAATCTGAAGATTGACCCAATCCTTTATATAAATTATAATGTGTGGTTAAAATTGACACTGAGTGTTTGAAGATATTTCCATTCAAATGGTCAAAGAAAGAAATAAAATCAGCCAATTTTTTCAACCACTCAAAGACTTGTTCAATAAGAGCTATTTAAATGTTGCAAGCGGTCAATTTTGACCGCTTTTGGAGTTCTAGTGTTAAAAAATAATTTTGGCCCCCTTAAGATTTTTCTGAAATGGCGCCACTGAACAATACACATTAATGTTTGAAACTTAACAATTACAATGAAAACTTCCTGAATATGGATCTTCCACTTTATGAATATGGCCTCCATAACGCTAAATATAAGAGTTTTACGAAATTGTCTAATTTTATATTTTCCATAATTTGTTATTGTAAATCAATTAATTCGAATTTTGGGAAAACACGTAGATACAAATGGTTCTATTAAAAACCTATGTCAAAAACTTACAAAGTAACCCATCGGGTATTTTAGATACATAGGATCTAACCTTGAAATTAACAGTTTTAGTGAAATTTCAATCAATGCTTTTCTGCAGCGTTTTGTTGACATATTGATATTGATTTCTTCCAGCTTGTCACATAATCATTAAACACGCTGTATCAGAAAAATTCCATGGAGAAGCATGATAAAATGCAAGCAAGGGGGTTTCAATGCTTGCAATAGATAAGCCTTAGCGGAATCTTAGCTAATATAGTTTAGAAAATGCATTCTAACCTATTTCATATCCTTCACGTTTGTTGTACAACTGAATGACTAAATATTAGAATGGACCTTTTCATTTTATATTCATGAATTTTTAATTTGCAAAATTATTAATATTATGTTTATCATTTCAGTTCTCTGTTCAGAGAATGCTATATGCCAATTTTTCGATATTTAACTCGTTGCGTTTTGAATGAAAGAATTAGATTGCAGACATAGCAGGCCTAACAAAATATTTTATAGTCGACAGTAAAATCATTTTCCCTTATCAACTTAAATTAATAAAATTTATATGTATTCAGTTTGAACTGAAACAGAACATAACATATAGAAGTATAAATTGAAATATAAATTTTTTACCTGGTTATGTCTGTCACTACAGTTGTAGCTTTTATAATGATTATCGCTGCAACATACATTACTTGGTCTCAGGCGACAATAATCGAGAAATACTTTGTTATTCATTAGTTTTTTCTAAATGGTGGGAATCTTAATTAAGATTTAAATTATGGTAATGTATGACCCAAAATTTATTACAATTTATGTTTGTAACTAAAGATTAATAAGTTTCATGAATATAATATGAATATGACTTCAATAAATTGTACTATTTTTTTGCTTTGCTGCGCATTTGCTGTATAACCTATATAGGTATTTATTTACAAAATACAACAATAAAAATATACTAAGTTACAATGGAACTAATATAAAAGTTTAGAAAACCCACAAAATATAATGTATTTAAAATTTTAAAATTCAAATTATAATGTATTAGTGTTACACATTGCTTTTTTTCGAGTATGATAGCTTAGGGGTTTGATGTGTTATTTTTTAGCAATCTTTGAAATACAGGCAATCTCTCTTCAGAATGAGTTTTGATAGCTTATTCCAATTCATGCAGGCAATAGAAGTAAAGGAATTTTTCAGTAGTTGATATTATGTTTAAAGATGTTAATAAATGTTCTTCCTAGTTTATTTATACATCTGATGCAATTATTTAAGAATTGGAAGGATGTCAACCTATTGTGTTCATAGTTCAATAGTACTGCATGTCACATAATTGAAAGGAGAGAGGATATTTATTTCAATGGTATTTTCGCTTGTCAACTTAGGCCCTTGCAAGCGGAATTTCTTAGGCTTGAGTAGAGTTCGAGCTGAAATACAATCATATTTAGATGTGTTTTTTCGCGTTAGTCTAAGCTACATTTAACAATGCTACAAGTTGAACATTCTCTATATAGTACGAAGGAAATACAAAATGTTAATCTAAGAGAAACGAAACTTGATATCTTGCAATTTGAGATAAACATTAAGCCTACATGAAATATTTCCTTCTGAAAAAAAATCAATTTTCAGTGAATTCTTAATACAAGGCATAAAAGTCATTTTAAGACTGCACTAATTATTTCTGCATGTCAAAGCAATGTGAATAGTAGTGCTGCATTTCTTTAAATGAAATATTCGTTTGGGTTTTGCCCCAACTACAGATTGCCCAATAAAAAAAGTAAAAAAGGTGGAATTTCGGTTGAAAATTTAATTATTTATTTATCACAAAAATAAACAATTTATTTACTTACTTATTATGATTATGTCTAAAATGTTCAATGATGTAGCCGTTTGATTCATAGAAATTGCTAACTACTCCAGTGAAATGTTGTTCTAGGTTTCTGTAAAAACTTCCTTGAGATTTTCAATGCTGTGTATTTATGTACATTTTCCAAGAGCCTATGTTTGATGTTCCTGTTTAAATAACACAATTACACGTCTCTGAAAATCATGATTTTTGAATAACTTGATCTTGATGTCTGGTATAATATTTCAATTTCAAATTTTATACCACATTTTATTAGATAATTAGAATTACTAGAACTGGTTTCATGTTCTTTAACTTTTCTAGATATTTGTCTACTGGAAAAACTAATATAATTTTCACCGCAAGTGAATTGTATTTGGTAAATCTTATTTCTAATATTTTTTTTGATTCCTTGAAAGTTAGATATAAAAGTTCAAAATTCATGAACTAATAAAGATGCAAAATCAGAAAAAATCACGGAAAACGGAACATCTTCTCTTTCATTTACATTTGAAAACCTCGCTCAAAAATATATCCCATTAAGCCGTGCCTTGGCGGAAATGTTGCAATTCCAATGCCTTTTGTGCTGCTACTTCTGAATTTGTGCATGGTACACATCAATGGGCTTGAGAATTCTACCTTTATATAAAATATTTTGATTTTAGTATACTTCCATGTGCTATAAACCGTAGAATTACATGAACGTTAGGTATGAAGAGTATTTTTTTTGAAAAATGGGAATTTTCATCTACTTCAGCCAAAGCAATACGGTTTATTGCAAATATTAATATTAACTTCGAACACATTTTTCAATAGATGTCTCTATGGGTTGGAGAAAATCCTTTGAAAATGTGAAAAACTGTTTTCCTTTTAAAAGGACACCAAGCTGTTTATGATTTTAATACATAAAAATTTTTTTAAAATCTACGATAATTTCATAAAAAGTATTTCATGCTCACATAACTTTGAAAAACAATACATTAACAAAGCCGTCTCTGTTTTCATTTACTTTTAAAATGCTGACTTGCTGCCAGGCTTGTAGGCGCAATGACCTATAAGTTTGCGAAGTGCGTTACTTAGTTGGAGGTTAGATAGTCTATCTGTAAAAAAATATTTGATGTTAGCTGATAGCCCCATGTGCCTTAGAAATTGTGATTATTTGAACCTTAATTATGCAAATAATTTGAATTAATTTGAAGAAATCGGAATTTCCATCAAAAAATAATTAAGTTTTCAAGTACTGCAATGCAATTTTGCACAAGTTCCGAAATTTTTTGGCGCACATTCATTAATAATTGGAAAATTTTATAATAAGCTTAGACAAAATTGATTGGAAATGTGGGAAAACGGTTTGTTCGTTTATAAGTACAACAAACTTTTAAGGATAATCACTGAATGACATTTTGAAAAAGTGTGTGCGCTTTGCGAGTAAAATATTTTTAAAATATTTTATTTTGTTAAATCTATTAGCAGCAAGTCTAAAATTCAATTTACTAATGTATATAACAATTTGATCTCAAAAATTCTAACAAGAACAGGTTTTTTCTGTACGCAAGTCAAGTTTCCTGAAAAATGATTTCGTGCAGAGTAGTTTTCACTGCGGAATCTGGCGCAATGATTCTATTTGCAGCATTCTTTTCGTAATTTTCAGAGTTTTCGTATGCTAAATTTGCACGTACGCTATACGTATTAACAATGCCAAATCAGCAAATATATATTTGTAAGTAATTACTTTGAATAAATAATGTTCTCAAGCATATTTATCGAATTTTGCAACAATTGCCATGAGTAAAAATATTGTCTGTTTAATATAAGTGAAAAATTCGTTCTTGCTAAAGTATTTTGTCTGAAAGATACTGAATTGCTAATCACCTTCTTCAAATGTGAGAGAACGCCGTACAATTCTTGATGTGGTAATGACAAAAGTTTTGTATTTACAAAAGTAATGTCTTTTAACACTTAAATTTAAAGAAGAAATTTTCACCTTTCTTTGGCCTTTCTCCACTATTGCTGAAGTATCTATTGCTGAAGTATCTTAAAATTGCTGTCTGCGGACAATAGCTTTTACTTGGCTAAAACGGAATAGCTAAAGCATGCATATTCATTGTAAACATTGATATATGAAATTACAGAAAATTATTGCTGTGAAATTTCATTTGTGAATTACTAACATAATAATCTGGAAGTTTTTTTGCAAAAGTACAGTAATTACAAAAATAGTTATGCAATAATTTGTTTAACAATGTACTAAGGAGAAGAAAAAATTAAAAAATGAGATAAAAACTAATTGCACCAGCTGTAAAAAAATTGGTTTTCAAAAAACAGGGAGTTTTGCTAAAAATTTTCAAAATCTCAAACTTTATTTTTTGTGCTTCAAGAATATTAAAATTAATTTTAATTATTAGGCTTTCCTTTAGCTAACCTTAGCTAATAGAGTGCTGCGTATTGTTTTTGAACAGTTCCTATACTTTCCCCTGATTGATGGTAATGCGTCATCAGCTTGTGCAGAAATAGTATTGTTGAATTTACGTTGGTTTCTCCACATCTTACTTATGCTTGTAGGAACACAGGTAAAACATGAATATTTATCAAAATATTTCTTTATAACATTACTGATTTGTTTCAAACGTTATGCTTTGCCAAGGTGAAATTTAGCAAAGCATCACCTTGGGCTTTGGACCTCTCTCTCCATTGAAAATAAACTTATATTGAAGCTTTATTGAATTAGATTCTATCATATTTTGAATTATTATTCTTCGGTTGAACCATTTACGATTGCACAGTTTTTGTTAAATTAAATAGGCATAGATATTGGAAATCTTATATGCTAATATAGCACACGGCAACCTCAATTGGCATGGAATACCTTTGCACACATCAAGAAATAGTCAAGGTTCTTTGTTTGCTTCCATGTGCTCAAAACCTTATTAATACATGGAGAGAATTTAAATATTTTTGAAAAATTCGAAATTTTCAAAAAAAGTGGTAAACTTTTAAATAACCTCAGGCACAGCAATATGCTTTATTGAGAAATTTTCAACATTGTATTAAAGTATGCTTTTCAATAGACCTACCCATGCCCTAAGATTTTTAAATTTGTTAAAAGGCTCTGAGAAAATTCTTTGTAAATGTGGAAACACGTTTTGGCCTTTAAAACTGACGTTAGGCTGTTTAAGGTTAACCAACAAGTGTTTCATTATGCATACATGTAGCAATTTTCGATTTTGATAAATTCAATAATAATATTTACGAATGAATGATGTCTTAATATTCGCCACTAGAGGGATACAAAATTTAGTGACAAAATCTCTTGTAATCGGAAGAGTTCGATATTTGCTAGTATTGCTTAGCTTCATTAGTGGAGAATTAAGTAAATGTCACTAACTACGGATATAAAAATTATCTTTTAATTGTTTATTTATGCTTGATATAAATAACAAAACGAATATCTCCAACAGTACTACTAATTAAAATTGCGATTTTCTGCATTTCTGTACTAAATCTTTTTCTGTTTTAAGTAGTCATAGAACTGCTGCCAGTATAATCAGTACTCGATGTGAAGCCAGATGTATGTGTACATGAACTAAGTCCTGAGCCCGATCTAGATGAGCCATACGAACCGTATGAGCCGCTGCCTCCTCCTCCTCCAAGTGTTACTGGTTTCTAAAATACAATTACTTTAATGTTAGTTGCCTTTGAATAAATTTTGATGGCATGTTATACAGTATATATATATATATATATATATATATATATATATACAGGTAGTCCCGAAAGTTCTCTGTATTACCCCGTCCTACGAACAAAAACAATTGAAATGTAAAAAGGCATATATTTTTAATCAACATAATTACCATTTCATTTATGCACATTTGACACCGTTCAAACCATTTATCGAAGGCTGAAAACCATATATTTGCTGATATTTTTCCCAGCTCCTCCTCGTACGCAAGAACAGCGTCGTCTAGACAGCCAAACTCGCGGCCTCGCAATTTTTCTTTGACACATCCAAACAAAAAGAAGTCAGCCGGTGAAAGATCCGGAGAATAAGGCGGATGTGGCAACAGTCGAACTTCATTGTCAAAAATGAAGTCTGTGGTGACGGCTGCTGAATGCGCTGGGGCATTGTCATGGTGAAGGCGGAGGTGTTGAAGAAGCTCATGAAGANAGCTCTGTCAAGCCATCAATTATTGACTCTCGAAACTGCGTCATACTAATTTTATTACTTGGAAATATTTTATTACAAGTTCACAGTAGTACTGCAAATAAAACCAATTCACGGTAAACATTTCTGTAAGTGTTTTACGAGTTTTAATGGAATACCTCGACTAATGGTTAGACTTGTGAAAACCCCGATTTATATATATATATATATATATATGTAGTCCCGAAAGTTCTCTGTATTATTACATACCATTAACATACAACACAACACACAACATTTAAAACATGACAACCGGTATAGCGTTAATGACGAGTGTGAAGGACTATCTTTTTTTGCTGCAGGCATATATAAGCGCGGTGACGTCACAAACAAAAATCATAGTTACGTGTTGTTTCTCGTTTTATGGATAAGCAATAACTGCGTCTTCTCATCAACTACGACTTTCGCAGCAAATTGTCTGCAAAGCAATGCCATGAGCGTTTGCATGCTGCATATCCAGACATACAATTTTTTATCAGGCAGTCAGGTCGTGATTTGGGCGGTTCCGAAGTGGGAATGAATCTTTGCAAGACCAAGATCGCTCAGGCAGACCAGCGACTGCGTGCACAACTGACAACATCGAGGCCGTCCGAGGGCTGGTAATGAAGGATAGGCGGATTTCCCACAATCGTCTACAGACACAAAATGGGATTGGCAGAAATGCTATCCAGTCCATTCTTCATGAGCATCTGCAAATGAAAATGATCCAAGCGAAATTTGTGCCTCACCAACTGAATGCGAGACAAAAGGAGGCCAGGGTAGATTTTTGCCAGATGATGCTTCGAACCTTTGCAAACGGCAATTCACCAATGGTCTGGGATATTGTTACTGGGGACGAAACGTGGATAAGGCAGTGTGATCCCCGTTCCCGAAGACAATCAGCGGTCTGGTGTTTCGACGATGAGTCTCCAGAAACGCAGATTGCAGCAACATCCTGGGTTGGAAAGAAGATGGTGGCCACCTTCTTTTGCAAGGCTGGTCTTGTTGCCAATGTTCAACTACCTGGGCAGCAGTCTGTCAATTCACAGTGGTACTCGCAAACTTGCCTACCTGCTGTCTTCGAAGAATGGTGAGCTCATCGGCCTAGAGACGGGCTTCAACACCTCCGCCTTCACTATGACAATTCCCCAGCGCATTCCGCAGCCGTAACCACAGACTTCATTTTGACAATAGAGCTCGACTGTTGCCACATCCGTCTTATTCTCCGGATCTTTCACCGGCTGACTTCTTTTTGTTTGGGTGTGTCAAAGAAAAATTGGGAGGCCGCGAGTTTGACTGTCCAGACGACGCTGTTCTTGCGTACAAGGGGGAGCTGGGAAAAATATCAGCAAATACGTGGCGTTCAGCCTTCGATAACTGTTTTGAGCGGTGTCAAATGTGCATTAATGTAAATGGTAATTATGCTGATTAAAAATATATGCCTATATATATATATATATATATATATATGTATATATATATGATCGTATTTATTTATAAAAACAACTGCACTTTTAAAATCGCTAAGTTCTGGGTTTGACGTTGGTTTTGTTTTAGTAGCCTTGCACAGAATGGAATGAATTGATTTCTTGCTTGTTCACTTTTAAATTTTTTGTAAATATACTTGCCTGACATAAGAATTGTTTTCAGTATAATTGAGTGAAATATATATATATATATATATATATATATAT
>CABFPE010000036.1:848276-861957 GCA_900660155.1 Hofstenia miamia | reverse complement strand
ACATATATATATATATATATATATATATATATACATGTATATATATATTTATTGAATATATATAAACGTAATTTTCGATTACATCAAAAACATAATATGAGATAAACACAAAAATAGAACCACATTTTGATGTAGTTACCATGTAGTTCGTGTTTAGTCTATTGCCTTTTTTCTCGTCATAGCGTTTTAGGAATTGAGATCCTCAAATAGTACCTTATCTTCTCAGAAATTAAGTGTTGCGTTTCCAGGTATATTGACATTATTAAGTCAGAATTTCTCTTTTCCATAGTTTTTCAGTATTTGGCAAACATTCACAATAGGGCTAAGATCAGATGAATTTGGCGGCCACTGAGAAACTTAACAGTTATTTTGGGCGAAATATTCTTTGGCCAATTGTGAAGTGTGAGTCGTCGCTCCATCTTGTCGTATAATCCAGAAATCGAGGCAAAAGTGCGTTTACATAACGGGCAAAACCATTTATAATTTGGCAATATTTTTGGCTGTTTATAGTTCACGATCATCAATAATTTTCTTTATAATCCTCGATGTGAAAATGCGCCCAGACGTAATATTTGAAGTGAATTTGAGTCGTCGTTTAACAGGATTTTTGCTGTATTTTGAAGTCCAAAATTTAATTGCGTTGCGATGGATTTGAAAGAGATTTTATCAGTTTTTACTATAAAATATACATATTCTCCCATATATAATTCTCATTTTTTGTCCATTATGAAGTTGAGTGACAAATTAAGTTCAACATATTGGAGGATGTTGAATGTTTTGCGCTTTATAATATAATATGAAAATATATATAGTTACAAAAATACATTAACACTAGAAAAGCGAAAATAGATCAAAGTGACCGTTAAGCATTTCCTGTTTGATTCATTATTCATTCAGCAGCAACACTAGCTGGTACATGTGCTTACAATTATGTTGATAATCTCATTTAGTTTGTTATTGGTGAAATTTTGTTTCCATTGCATAATTTTCGCTTTTGAAACATCAGATGTAAATTCATTCTTAAGGAGTAACCGTTGTTCTAGTGCTAGGTACTTATAGACATGAGAAAAAGAGCTGGGAATAAGTAGCAAATACTATCAAACCCCACTTACTTCTTTGATTTGGAAGACGGGCAAGATAACGTTACATTGTGTTTTTCTTATTGAATCTAGGCATTCAAAAAACGCACTTCTTGATTGTAAAAATCGCACTGTGCCAATATTTAGGTAACACATATTTTGAAAATTGATTAATGGCATATAGCAATATATCATTTCTCAGGAATATTTATTCGAATTTCCATTGGTAAAATTTGAGATAATTTATATACATAAATTAGTTTCATTAAGTGTGGTATAAAGAATAATGAAAAGAGAAAGATGCTAGTTCGACATTACTCTTTACCATGAGCTTGCTCTCTCCTCGAAAATATATTGTAGAGTAAAAATGGATAAAAATATTGAATGAAAGTAATTGTATGTAAGACATTCTGCTACTTTTTTCAAAATTTTACAATTATAGTGACCGATTGAGTCTAAATTTGAGTAACCATTTATCCAATAACAAAACAAAAGTAATTGCTACCTACTTAGAGACTTTCTGCTCCCATTTTATCGAAAGTTATCTGGAAAGTAGCTAAAAACAGTTTTTTGAAAATTTTATAAAATTTCTTCTCTTTCCTGAAAAGTGTTGGTTAATACATGGCCTACTAAATATTATGAGCATGGCATGGTTACTCCCATGCTATTAGAGATTGATTAAGTGAATTGTAAACGATGTACATTTATGCTAGAACAAGGACCAAATAAATACAGTAGATGTCAATCTGTGGAATTGCTCTTATAGCCTTTTTGAATGGTTTCGATGATGTCAACTATGCTCTTTCAGTTGTAGTAAGCTAGTTATTTGATATTTGATATTTATTTCAAATGTTCTTTGAATTTTTAGTGATATTTAACACCAACGCGTACATCAAAATTGTAGGCCTATAAAATAAAAATTTAGTACAGGTGAACCATAATGATGGGAAACATTTTAAAGGGTATTTTCTCAGATTATATGAAAAACCAACATTACAATTACATGAGCTATATACTTTGCAAAGAATGACTTTTACTGACTGATTTCTAATTAAGCTTGAATATTTTTAGGATATCTTTTGCCCCCAAAAAAAAATTCTAGCTAATTCTTCTTTGAAAAAATCTAGTGATGGTAAACCTTGGATTGATTCTAAGTGTAAGCAATGCATAACAAATAAAAATCAAGCTCATAAAGAGTACCTACTACTAAAAACCAGCGAAAGTTTTAGCCGTTACAAAAAGGCCAGAAATATTTGTAATGTAACTATTCGAAAAGCGCAAAATATTTATTCTAAAAATATTTTCAACGGATTAAATCAAAGAAACAAATGGAGGTTTATCAATAAATTGACCAATTCTCAGAAAAAATGTATGGGCGACATTGATGCAATTAAGGACCATGATGGAAACCTGCAAGATGCCCCCATAAAAATCGCTAATATCTTAAACGAAACTTTTATCAACTTGGGAAATTATGCAGGCGAACATATTGAATTTAATTCTCCACAGAAAAATAGTATTCCAATTTTTAAATTCAGATATACTACTACTTATGAGATGATTAAAGCAATAACAAAACTCAAATCGAATAAATCAAATGGCCCAGCAAAAGTACCTGCCTGGATTTTGAAAGAAATTGCGTCAATTATTAGTAAACCACTAAATTTTATTTTCAATGAGTGCATCAAAACAAAAATTTTTCCTGATGTTCTAAAAAAAGCTCATGTAACAGCGGTTTTTAAAAAACATGATGAAAATATTGCCTCCAATTATAGACCAATCTCGGTAACTTCCCCACTTAGTAAAATATTTGAGAGACTTTTATCGGATCAAATTTACGATCACATGCAAAAATATAATCTAATGTCTGATGCACAATTTGGATTTCGAAAACATTTTTCTTCTACTGATGCTCTTATCCAAGCAACTGAACACTGGAGGAATTTCCTAGATAAAAAAAACTATGTCGCAATTGCTTGCTTAGATATTTCTAAAGCTTTTGACTCAATCAATCATAAAATATTATACGAAAAACTAAAACATATAGGTATGGATAATGATAGTGTTCGCTTTATAACAAATTATCTTACAAATAGAATTCAACGGGTAAAAGCCAATAAAGTTTATTCGAATTGGCTTCCTATCAAAAATGGTATACCGCAGGGAACTATTCTAGGCCCACTACTATTTAATATTTATATAAATGATATGAAGTATCATACCAAGACCAATCTCATACAATATGCAGATGATACCTGTGTATTTTATGCAGACAAATCTGATGATAAGGCAATAAATGAAATTGAGTTAACCTGTCGATCATTATGCAATTACTTTTCAATGCATAAATTACGAATTAATGCCGAAAAAACTGAATTTTGTTTACTTAAGCCTCATAATTTTGAAAAAAATCGTCCTAAAAAAATTTTAACAGTAAAAAATACCAAAATTCCCGAAGTTACTTCTTTTAAATATTTAGGGGTTACTTTTGACTCAAATTTATTATTTAATGAACATGTTAAATCATTACAAAAGAAAATTGCTATTGGTATAAAAACAATAGGCCACGTTCTAAGGCAACTACCAGAAAATGCAATTGTACAACTTCTCCATTCATTGGTAATTAGCCACTTTAATTATAGTAGTATTCTATTTTCAAACATACGCGAAGAACTAATTAAAAAGCTCGAAACTCAATATAAATGGGCCATTAATGTTTGTAAACGAAGATCTAGTGCTTTAAAAAAATATATTTATAAATCAATCGCAAGTCCTAAGCAGTTAATTCAAATAAATACCGCCACTAAATTTTATAAAATTGTAAAATTGCTTCCACCCTATAATTGCATAAAAATCCCAGAATTTTCGAACAAGATCAACGAAAGAACAAAAAGATTTACTGTAAACAAGTATAAATCTAAAATAAAACGAAATTCTTTTATAAATAATGCAATAAGGCAATGGAATGAATTTCCCCAAGAGATCAAATGTATTAAAAATGTAAAACACTTTCGCAAACGTGTTAAGGAATTAATTCTAAAGCAAAAGTTCATCTGTGGAAAAGCTTGGGTAGGCTACAAATTTCATAATACTGATTATACTACTACTACAAGACTATAATATCCGTAGCCTAAAATGACGCTTTTCTTGTATATATTTCATGTCTTTTTATTATTTTTGTACATTATTGACGCTATTTAGAGAACTTATCAATTTCTGAAATTGTAAATAAAAGTCTCTAAATATAGAATATCTTATCTTATCTTATCTTATCTTATTTAACAATATGCGTAGGGAAGAAGAATGTTTTATACAGGACCTGATCACTTCAAATGAAGCTCTTTTTGGGGTTGTGAATGTCCTCAAATTGTGCATGTCAGGGGGTCATGCAACACGACTTTCAATGAAAACACTTCGAGCAAATGTTTTCTGATATTTCATTTCGAGATTCGGTGATATCCATTGGCCATCCAGGTAACCTGATCAAACCCTAGTGGACATTTTCTTTAGGATTAGATGAAAGATTGAGTATACACAGACTGGATTTCACACAATAATGGAACTTAACCCGTGGTTTAGTACATTCCTTTTACCACGTAAAGAACTGAAGTGGATCATAACCTCATTAGTAGTCTCCTAAGAGTGGCCCAGATTTTACCAAAACAATATTTCGGCACAAATTCTTTATTTTAGAAATTTATTCGACTTCCTGCTACTCTGTAGGCTACATCAATGAAAGTAATATGACATCATCTTGCATAAATGTATAAGTAAACCAAACCTTTGTCACATAACGTCACTGCATTTTCCTAGATCAAAATAACAATAAGAATGTTTGCTCTTCATTTCTATAACACCTTTAATAGACAACGCTAAGTTTATGCTACGACAGAGATGGAAAAGTTACCCTCAATGGGCGACGATGACGATCCGGTTCCATTCACCCAATGACCTGTGTTGATTGGGCTGGTGCCTCATGTGAGTAACGGCTTTGACCGGCCCTCACTTTATAAAGTACAGGTTTTGACCGCTTTATCTGGTTTCACCGTATTCATAGGTTTAAATCTCTTTTTGACCGGTTGTGACCGGCATTGCTGTTTCAGGCTGTTTGTTTTGCATTACATAATGCATTTGTACAGTTGAAAGAACGTGTACTAAACACATACGCCTTTAAGTATTCGGATTAACCCTAAATATCTCATTATTCATTAAAAGACACAAACCAGAAAATCGAGACAAATGATCCAATACTTTTAATGTTGCAAATTTTATGAATGTCTTTTGTTTGAATATTAGTAATTCCATAGAAATAATTATTCAATTATAAATTTTAGTAAATAATGACACGCTGTGATTACTTCCAAAAAATCAATGGTGATGCTTTTGGATTTTAATTTTAACCTTAAGAGGCCACTTCTGGTTATTTTTTAAATTTTTATTATGGGACACGCTCCAACAGTCGAATTTTCTGATACTCTCAATACAAAAATCCAAAATGAAATTTTCAAAGGCATAGACAATGAAAACGATGCTGAAAATTATATTAAGGGAAAAGCCAAAACACCCCTTCAGCAGCTTTTTGCTAAATTTGATAAAGATGAAGCCTGTGAGATATTCTTAACTTTATTTAAAATTTCAAATGTNATTTCCACACAATCTATGCAATTACAGAAACATGGTTGGAACCATTATGCTGCATTGATTTATATAATCCAAATAAAGAAAAATTTGATATTTTTAGCAAAGCACGACATGGGAGAGGTGGAGGACTCTTATTCCTCATTCCGAAATATTTAAATCCTAAGCGCAGGTGCGATCTTGAACCGCAACACGAAATTTTTGAATCTATGTGGATTGAAATTTCTAAAGAAAATTGTCTGCCCATCACCTTTCTCAATATTGGCTATAATCCAAACAAGAATTTCAGGAAAGCTTTTATTGAATGCAAGTCAAATGAAATTGCGCTTGCTTCCAGTAAAACAAATAACATTATATTTTTTGGGGACTATAACATAAACTATTTAAATGATTCTGAGAGAAAGCTCATTGATACTTTATGTGATACTTTCAATTTAGAAATAGTAAATAAAGTGACGCCAACACGAATGAATGCACTAATTGACTACACAATTATTCACGGAAATTCACATTTGGATAATGAATCCTACATTTTTAACAGCTTTTCTGACCATAACCTTATTGTGCACACATTTAATATGAGTCAAAATAATTTCAAAAGAAAACTAGTATTTTCAAGAAGTTTTGAAAATTTTTCAGATGAGAAATTTAAGAACCTTTTTTATAATGTTCCTCTTGACTACATATATACATTAGATGACCCGAATCAAATGCTTAAATTCATTGCATCTAATATTAGAAAATGCCTTGACATTCTGGCACCTACAAAAAAGAAATTCATAAGACATTCAAAGTGTAGTCTAACCACTAAGATATATTCAAACCCTCACCTCCGAGTACTTGAACATAAGAAACGTGATATATGGTATAAACTCAGAGATATGAATGGACAATGCATCCATTTAAACACTCAATTTAGGAATATAAAATCAGAAATACTTTCTTTCAAACACAAATTACGTAGAGATTTTTTACATAACTTTTATAATAAACTACTCACATCTAAGGATAAATGGAGATTTATGGATAAAATTTTAAATAAGGGTAGAACTTTACAAACTAATATTAGTGAAATTTTAATTGATGGCAATATTGTTTCTAATCAAAATGAAATTGCTAATCATTTAAATGATATATTTATCAATCTAGGCAAATACATGGGACCAAAAGTTGATATTAAGTTGCCACCGAAATGCACATCACTTTTCTCATTTTCATTTATTTCAAGATCTCAGCTATTGAGTGTAATTGCTAACCTTGATTCAAATAAATCTTGTGGATCATTAAATATCCCAACCTTCATTATTAAGAAATATATAAACTACTTTGCAGATCATTTACTATTTATTATGAACTATTGCATAAGAATCAACACCTTCCCCATGTTTCTTAAGTATTCCGACATAACTCCGGTTTATAAGAAAGAGGATCCATTAAATGGAAAAAATTACAGGCCAATCTCTGTTACTAATGTATTTGCAAAAATCTTTGAAAAAATTCTTTGCGATCAAATACATAACTACTTAAAATCTAACAATATATTATCAAAAAGTCAGTTTGGATTTAGACCTAATTATTCAACTACAGACGCATTATTGGTCCTTACTGAAAATATATGACTTAATCTGAACAATAACATGTGTACTGCAGTTGCCTTATTAGATTTAAGTAAAGCATTTGATAGCATAAACCACGACATTCTTCTGAAAAAACTAAACCGATATGGCTTTGATAATAATAGTGTGGAATTAATTAAAAGTTTTCTCTCAGAAAGGAAGCAGCGCGTCAAACTTGGTAATAATTTTTCAAGGTTTTTAACTCTGCAAAGGGGTGTTCCACAGGGCACGGTCCTTGGACCACTTCTCTTTACATTATATGTAAATGACATTAAAGATTATGTTAGAGATTGTGAGATCTATCAATATGCTGATGACACCAGTATTTTAGCAAAGAATGTTAGCCCATACAATGCAGCAAAAATTATTAAGAACAACATTAAATATCTTTCCAATTATTTCAACCAAAACAATCTTACAATAAATATAAATAAAACACAATTCATGATTTTTGCACCAAATGAGTCACGTGACATAGCTAGTAAAATTGACATTGAAATTAATCATGCAAATATTCCACAAAGCAAAACAATAAAATATCTAGGTGTTGAAATAAATAAAGAATTAAATTTTCATGAATTCATTTCCAGTAAGCTGAGAAAGATGAACAGTGGTATTTCCTACATTTATGAATTGAGAAATATTACTAAAAATATCCAATTGATAAATGCATTTGTAAGCAGCCAATTCATGTATGCTTGTACCCTTTTGCACGGCATAAGTTTATTCCAGCAAGAACGCATAAATGTTACATTCAATAGAGCAATTTGGACATTATTCAATATTGACAAACAAGAAACTAGTAATTATTTACAAAAACATGAATTGTTGTCCCCAAAGTACTTTATCAAGTACGCTAGTTTGGTTCTAATGTTTAAGCATGTTAACAAAATGCCAACTGCATTAAATCTATTTAATGACATTGTTACATATAACCCAAGAAATCGAAAATGTATAATTAACATTCTTAATAAATCAAAACATTGGGAAAACTCAATTATATATAATACTGCAGGTTGCTGGAATAAACTGGACAAGAATGTTAGATTCGCAAAAGATATTAAAACATTTAAGCGTAAATTAAAACATAATCTGCTAAGTCATCAGAAATTAATTGGTTCATCAAAAAAAATGCATCATGGGAAGACTTTGTTTAGTTTAGTTTATTTTGTTGTTTATAAATTTTAGTTTTTTGTTGAAGCAATACTTCTAATAAAGTGCTTGTAAGATATGTTTTGTTTTTTGACTTTTTTAAAACAAAATTTCCTGTAAAATCCAAATCTGCTATCAGCTTTTTATAATTTCCTTTATTTTGTGCTAGAAACTTACTTTGTAGAATGGTACCTTTAAGGTGTATTGTCAGTAGGTGTTTAATGTGTTGCGGTAGAACATGCTATTATAAAATTTCAACAATTTCTGCATTATTTAGACTTGTTGTCAGTACATAAAATTATTTGTAGTTATTACATTTTTTCTGTAGCCTGTAACTAATAATGCCAAAAAGGAAAGCGTTTTAAGTATTCAAAATGCAACAGATAAATTTCATTTACAATTCTCTTGAAAATGCTTTTTTTAATAAAAATTGTCACTATTTCATAACTTCTGATTCTTTTTGGATGAAAATTGGTAGGTATGTTAAGCACAATGCTAACTAATAATTAATGAAAGCTTTTTGCAAAAAATTTTGGAAATAGCTGTAAATTTTTAATGCTTTTTTTGATGCAGTGTTTGTTTTTTCAATATTTTGTAACAAAGTGCAGTTGTTTTGAAATGCCTCAATTGTCTTGTTGCTACACAACACTATAATTAACTGTTAAAGTCTCATTGCAATATGTCAAAAAACTTGGGATTTTTTGGCTTCTTTATGCAAATATGATATTTTTTTGTTTGAATTTGCTACTACATAACTACATATTGTTTTAATATGTGACATAAAATAGCTTGTGAATGTGATTTAAATGCAGAATTTCCTGCTGTTTTCAGCAATATATAGTTTGTGTAGGTTAATAACACAATGAGTTAAGTTCTGGTTGTTTGCAATGACGCACTTCAAAAACAGTTTTAATTAATAATCAGAAAGAGAGTTTCACGCTTCGTGGAGATTCAGAAATCAAAATACTTCCGTCAAGGTAAAAATTCCGCCACCCTTAGTTTACTAAAAGTGACGTTTACTCTAAAAATATAATCTAATAATGAATTAATTATGGGATCTTATTGGTTTGTGCCTTTAAAGGCACAGTGGACAATAGACATGTTTTCTAACAGTTTCCAAAAGTTCTAAATCATTACTATAATTATTTATTTGCAATATATATTCCTATTGCTAACTACCTGATTACTGCTCATCACTTAGATTTTTTGTTAGTCTTCTAAATGTTGTCCTCTCTCTACTCCTTAATTTGGTCTTCTTTTGTCTTTGCTTTAATTTAGATAATCCGTGTTCTTTTCTTATATATTATAAATGCTCTTTTTGTTCTTATTAATATTTACATTTTTGTTATGGTACTTTGTTTTTAAATGTTAATTCTTTTTAACCGCCGTAGAGGTGAATAAAATCTTTTTGTTGTTGTTGTTGTTGTTGTAGATCCTTAGAGCTCTTATTTACAGAATTTATACTAATGAATCGACAATCAATGTTCAATGGCACTATTACGTTTTGCACTTGTATTGATTCAAAAAATACTGCTTGACCCACGTTAGTGAATTGCATATATGATCTACGAACTCTTTCCCACAACCGTACAGTGTACATAAGTGAACATTTTTGTCAATAACAATGTACTTACAATCATATTTTAGTAAATATAATTATAGTAATTGTCACGTGCTTTCTCAGCTTGTATTTGAGAAACTCCCAGTCTGGTATGACCAGAGACACATCTTAAAGTGACCGGTTTTGACCTGTGAAGTGAAATTAAGGGTGACCAGATCCGGTTCGGATCGGCCCGGTCAGGAGGTCAGTGCCAACCGCTTTCCATCTCCGTGCTTCGATAATTATGGGTTATTTTGACCCAATTCGGTAAACGGCGTTGCAACTATACATATGTTAATCAATCTGTAATTAGGGATGGTTGAACCTCCATTCTGCATCACAATAATCTTAGCATTATAAGAAAAGATGTCACGAGCACTCATTCCTATATTTATAAATTCTGAATGGCAATGGAAGTATGAAGATCACTTTGGATCAAATTGACCCATATCGGGAAGCAAAGCATTACAGATATCCCGGTTGATATGTTAAACCACCCTTTACGTTGTATGAGAAATCAATCTCTTGTATGTTTTAGTCGTGATGGCGAGTATTTATGTCTATGAGATATACAGTTCAGATCTTTGATGTCAGTAGGTTGGTTTTGTAATGATTCAGTTATGTGTGAAATATGTTAAACTTCTCAGTATCAGCTATGTAATAGAAAAAGTTATTGTTCTGTGTCGTTTTCAAACTTTGAGAAAGCAGCACTTAAAATGTTTCCCATCATATACAAAATGTGTCCACCCTGCATATAGAATTGAGACACTATGAGGTTGAAACGTTTGCTGGTAGCACCTTAATTTTTACAAAAAATATTATTTAACAATATATTGAGTTTTGGGAAACAGTTATTTCATGACGCTCAAAAGGGAACGCTTGCTTCAAATAACTTTCGGGAGGGGAGGGTTAGAAAGTGAACTAATACAAAAGTCTAATAACTTTCTTGTGCTATCACAAATATGTTATTCAACCTTTGGGAATGAATTAAGTCTGACTATAATTGAAAGATTTATTACCAATAAAACATTTTCATATGTTGTCACTGGAAATACGCAAATATATTTCAAGATAAGTTGAATGAATATAAAAATTATAAGGGAAAATGCGTGTAGACAATTCATGCATTGCATTCATTATCGGACAAAACTTGACTTCACACATTGTAAGCTAGTAACATTCATATATTATTGCCATCCTAAATACTGAAAGTTTATGAATTGTTTGTGTATATTTGTAAACAGCATTTCATCTTTGAAAAGCACTGCAATTTAGCATTCTTCACTTCATAGTTTCGTCTTAGCTAACGAATTAAATATTTAGGTGACAATAGACCTGATTATTTTCATAGCATCAATAGAATAGCAATTGAATATATTGGATTTTTAATTATTATATTTACCTGAAGTTTCAAAAACTGTGCTTAATAAAAAGCATGAGAAAGGATATATCCATTAGTGGCAAGGCCATACTTCTTTAGTATGGCCTTGATTATTGGCGGTTAACTTTATTGGTTACCCTTCTGTATATTGTTTAGATTTAATAATCTATGAATAGTTAACAGAGTGACATGGATTCATTCTCTAAGAAAGCTATGAGGAACGAAAAATGCAAAGCATTTTTTGAAGTCTCAACTCAGATGTTTTTTGAAATTTTTCTAATACATGAAGAAAAAGCAGATCCCAGCATATAGTTAAAAGGTACGTTTCTGATCTGCACAGACTATTTTTAAACTAAAAAATAATACAAGATAGTATTGGATAGTATTGCAAATTTGAATAGATATTTGGTGTGACAAAGGTTGGCACAGTACGATATGTGCAATCAAAACAGTTAGAGAATTTTGTTCCTGTAGCCTCGTCGTTGTACTTGTCAACCTAAACAATTCCATAAGACAAGTACATTTCTACTGAGTAATTAAATATTTAAATTTTGTAATTTGTGAAATTCAATTTAAAAAATTAACACACTTACTATGCTTTGCTGATAGTGACCACCATATAGATTCGAAACAAATGATGAACATTCACAACCCAATGAATTCTAAGAAATTGAAATATTACCATAATTATCAAATACTAAGATACTTAACCTTAGTGAAAAAAATCATTGTGATCAATTACCAGGATCACAATTAAAACTAATAATATTAAGTATTTTAAAGTAAGTCTTCTAAAGAATTGTGAGGAGAGTCGCATTTAATCAACATCGGATTTTTAGAGACGCGTTCGTATTCTAGATAGGGACCAATTTTAAAGTATGAAAGGAAACATTTACTAAAAGTAATTTTACTAAGTAGAAGACCTTCTATTAAATGTTGGCTACTGTTTTAGAAAACATAAAAATTTGTTAATTTGCCCTGTAATAATGAATTTTATAGATATGTTTTTAATGTGGATCAACATACAATATCTCAATGAAAAATTTTGCCTTAGATCATTAATAAAACTCAGCATTTAGTGATAGTAGGACTCGAGACACTAAGTTAATTCATATTGGTAAATATATACCAATGCTGTCAGAAACCTTGGGTTCAATTTTTACTCAACTCTCTCCCACCGTGATGCAGTGGTGAAATTGTGCCATTCTGGTATGGTTGCACTTCGACGCGTCTGGCAAATTCGCCATTATTTAGATGTTAATACATCTAAGCGTCTTGTCAGTGCGTTTGTCACATCTTATATTGATGCATAAAATTTACTCTTGTTTGGTATTCCTGCTACTTTTCTCCATAAGTTGCAGTTGTTACAGAATTCTGCTGCTCACTTTACAATGAATACTGGCCCACGAGAACATATACCCCCATTTTGCAGGCTCTACATTGGCTTCCTGTTCAATATCGCATTGTTTACAAAATTTCTCTTACAGTATGGAAAGCTTTGCACAGTTTTGTATCAAGTTACATTTCGGAACTTTTTGATTTTTTTGATAATGGTCGTGACCTTAGATCTAGTGATCAACTTAGGTTAACTGCTCCACTTGTTAGTACGTCCAAATCTGCATGTGCGTTATCAGTTGCAGGTCCGAAGGTATGGAATGATCTATCTCTTAATTTTAAGATGTCTCCCACCATAACTGTACTTAAAGCGAGGTAAAGGCTCATCTTTTTCTGCTTGCATTATCTTAACTATTTTTGTTACCGCTATGAAGCAATTTTGTATGTAGCAGTCTATAAATACATATTATTATTATTATTATTATTATTATTATCCTTCTTACTTCTCACAGCTTCATGCTGGTATCCCTCTCAGCTCGGGGAACTCACCAGTTCCCAGGGAGTCTGAGAGCTTTCCTCAGGACTCTAGCTGTTCCTAACAATGCTGCCTTCTGTGCTACTGCTCCTCCCCACTTTGGTACTCCCAACTCCTCCAAGTATCTCTTATGCTTCTTACTCACTGCTTCTAGTGCTCCTACAACTACCGGGACTACTTTAACTTTCTTTAACTTCCACAGCCTTTCTATTTCCTCTGCTAACTCTCTGTACTTGTCTATATTCTCTTTCTCCTTGCTTTCTACATTTCTGTCCTTTGGTACTGCTATGTCTATCACTGTTCCTAATCTTTTCTCTTTGTCTACCACTACTATGTCTGGCCTCC
>CABFPE010000036.1:828864-842944 GCA_900660155.1 Hofstenia miamia | reverse complement strand
GGACAGGGTGCTAAGAAATGATTAAACACCTCAGCCGGAGAAATCTGGATATCATGCCAGTTCATTGCTACAACACATTAGGTCGGATAATCCGTTTGTGACTTCGTAGAAGATATGAGAATGATCGCTCGGCCTCACAGCTACTGATAGAGAGCAGAGGCAATATAAAAAAGTTCTCATATATTACAAAATAATACAGCATCAGTATGTGTCTGTAGCAATGAAGAAATGCTTGTATCTTCGATATGCAAGCAATGCCTTTTCCATCCCCGTAGTTCACCATAAGAACTGCTTGCCTGTGGCAAATTTTTTTCCCATTTCATCACCAAATTTTCATGCAAAATCATGTCAATATTATGCTAAATTTTTGTGTGGTAAAATAACATGCAGGTCTAAGAAGGTTAAATTTGAATTAATGAATGACCTAATCAATTATACTGACTATTTTATTGAGCTCCTTAAGGTTAACAAACGGTTCTTGCGTTTGCTGATTGATTAAGGTTTGCCTTTAAAATTTTGCAGTTTTTAATTATGTTTTTCTAAAATGTTTAAATTTTAAATTACATAATTCAAAATTTAATTGATAAAACATGTCATGAAACATAGAATAGAATTCATTTGACTAAATTGATTTCATAATGTTTAGATTAGATTGTGCTGCTCACTGGTTGCATATAATTATTAGCATGGAGCCTAATCAAAGTTTCATGACCGTCATAAAGCAATATGAAGTAAACGTCTCAAGTCTTTCCTTATTTTGTTCCTTATTTGTTTTTCAATTTTTGTAAGCATACTTGTTTATTTTGTACATGTATTGCAGTACTCAGTTTAACAACCCTGAACATATACAATCTAAGCATTGTGTTGTGTTTAATATTAGTGCTGTGTATAAGCATATTAATGCTAAGCATTTTAGGAATATAAGAATAAAATCCAATAGTTTTAAAGCATGGTGGGAATACTCGGCTTTGGTGTGTGATCTCACAAAAGCCCTTGTAAATGAAGAAAGTTATGACAGTCTGATAACTTAGCTTACATCTCGTAACAAATAAATGATGAATGCCTCTATTGGTTGTGATTTAAATAAACAAATTTAGGTTAGTTATTGTTTGTTCCTACTAATTTCTTTCATATTTGGTTAATAAATAATTTATATTGAGAGCAATTGCTAGTTTTATTAAAGATTTATTTGAAGGCAGATATAAATTATTTACTACCTCCTTTGCACAGGATTCTTGTCAAGTTTGGCTTTATTTCCACCTTTTAAGTTGGGGAAAAGCGGAATTTTTGAAGGATTGATTTAAACCACATCCTCCAGTTAAGAGAACCATTTCTGCCCTTTAACCTTTGAATACATCATTTAGTTCGGTAGTTCAGCAATAGTTTCAGTTGTCAAGCATGTTTTAGCTTTTGGGGATTTATAATATGTTTGTTAATTTCTGGTAGCCTGCATAGGCAGGAGTGACATTCTAGACGAACTCTATCTATGCACTATACACATAAATATATTGATCGTATTGGATTTATGATGTCTTACATGTAAACAGCAAAAAATATGTGAAAATTTACAGACTTAATGACTAGCCTAAATCTAGTCAATCTTTTAAGACTGATTAAATATTTATATTTTAGGTATATCGTGAATATTCTAAAAGCTCGTGGGGTTAATATGATGATGACCAATTACATTTTTGGAAAGAGAGAAAAGGAAGTTTTTCGATTTAAAGAAAAAATGCCTGGCAAAATTCTAGTCCTCCTAACAATTCTGCTTAAATTTAAATATTTTAGGTAAAGACTGCATTAACCCATGAACGAACTAGAATAAATCCAGGCTCGGCCTAAGAATAAGATTTGGGTCTATGTCCATCTCTGCACTTACTCATAAATAAAAAAATACTGATAATTTTTTTAGGCAAGACGTCGCTTTATTGCTATACCACCAGGTTCTATAAAAATCATTCAACCACATGGCAGAGCAGTATTAAGCCCAAGCTTTTTTATTGGGAGGGAAGGAGAGGAAAGTGGTTCAAATTTTAAATGTTGCAATGCTTTATGGCTGTTATTATTGTATTGCATCAGGAAATTGCCTAGCTGAAAATTTGGATAAGCTAAATAGTAAAAACATTGTTTGTATATCAACGTTTTATTACTAAGCTGTTAATTTGAAGACAATCTGCTTTGAACTTACATGCTAAGTTATCCACCAAAATCTTTTAGGAGTAATGCTGTGCTACAGCAGCCAGCAACAACAAGGACATTGACAAATCAGATTGGCGGTAATCTGTGTGAATTTTGATGGGCACTGCATGACAATTCTTTGTCATTCCCTTGACTGCTGCACCTTGTGAGAGAGTATGGTCTCCATCTAGATTGCTTCTAATTGCCTGAAGTCAGCATTTCTGCAACAATGATTAGATATCAGCTCTTTCTTGAATTTTCATTTTAAGTATTTTGTAGAATAATGCAATCTTTCAATTTTTCATTAGTTTTTTATCTGTGGTGCAGATGCTGCTGAGAAAGGTTTGATTCCAAACCACCACCAAATCATGCTAGTGTAACTGGTGTGCAACTGTACTTAGGATACTCAATATGCAATATTATAGTTATTATTGAAGACTTAACACTTGATTAGCTTAAAAAATTAACCCCAAATTACCAAGCCTCTTAGTAAATTTTTAAATTCTGGATTTGACCAGATCTATGAATTAATGTCTTCCCTATTATGGTGAAAATTTGTGACAAAAAGATTTAATTGTTTTAAAATTAAAAATTCTGATGTGTTAAGAAAAATTAACATACATCTAAAGGCAAAACTAAAGATTTAAAGTCTGGTGCCAAGGCATCCTTAAGACATTTGAGCAGTTTCACAGAAATCCCATCTTTGATGGGAATTTACATGTACCAATTGCTGTGCAATTGAAATCTTTTAAGAAAACAATTTGAAAACTTTAAATAGGATTGTTCCTACTTATGAATTCTCCAATGGCAACTTAGCAGTCAACATTCAATTTTTTATCTTCCACACATTCAATGATTCACAGCATTTTTATCTTTGTCTCTCTCTAATTGACCATTATTCTAGTTTAAATCAAAAAAGTTTAATTCAATTTCTCATGTATTAAATTACTCATTCTGAAGGCAGTTTATGCTTTGATTATTAATACTTTAGTAAATAACCTATTTTTCATCATATTGTAGAATCACAAGATATGATTGGGAGTAACAGTAAATCCAGTATTTTTTACTCGAAAGAAAGGGTACTCCATAGTGATCAGAAGTTTGATATATACCTAATTGATCTCCAATTCCAATGAAACAAAATTATCAGTATTTAAACAACTAAGTTTTTTAGGTAACAAAGAACAATTGAGTTCACCAATTCCACACAGCACCACACAGAAGATCAATCACTCAACCAAATGATTCCTACGAAAAATATATGGTGTGTCTCAGTTTATATTATCTAGCTCAATAAATTTTATTATCCTTTGACCTATTATTAGATATTAGATAAAAGTATGTAATTGCCATGCACTTGTGCAAGATGACAGGCATAATTTAACAATTGTGTGATTAATTACATACACCTAACCCAATGTGACCACCATTTGGAGTGATCAAAACAAAGAGCTATTAGTTGCTACTTATTTTGTCATGATTCCCAAATTAACATTGGTGCCTAGCTAATTTTAGCATAATGAAAAAATACTTAAAACAACAAATGATAAAAATCAAGAAACTAAATTAATTGATTCTAATTGGAACAGTTTACAGGTTAAACTACATATTTATACATAACATCATGGTTGTTAACTGGTGCTTGTTTACAATTCATTTCCCTCACAAAGTTCAAAATCTTAATTTAAGTAATATAAAACTTAAATGACTTAGACAATTTATAACTGCACTTGTTCTAATGACTGATCTCAAAATTGAATTTAAATCCAAATACATCAAATATATACCTACATAACATAAAATGATAATATATATTAAAAATATATTTATTATTAATGATATAGTTTAATCAGGGTAATCAAGGTAGCTTTTGATATTAGTTTCTACTGGTTTCCTTGGATTCCACAATTGAAGCCCATTAGCTTAATTAAGACCCCACAATGCCAATATTTGTCTTTACTTGTTTAATAAGTACAAAATTAAATATAGAAACCTTGATTGTTCCTTTACTGACACTAAAATATCATTAACTTTTGGAGTCTGTTTATTTTCTGTTAATAGTGATAAATGAATATTTATTTAGCTTTCAAATATTCAAAGTGAAACATATGCATCAATTTTTTTAGAATTTTTGATTCAAAAAGACTTATTTCAAAATTCTGCCTGTTAATGTTTAAAATTTATTTACAGTTTTGAAATCACTTTAGACTTTTTGTATAGAATGCTCAGAATTTATGTAAATTATTGTAATTTTAAAACATGAGAATTTGTGCATGATAATTTATACTATTTTGCAATTAAATGGTTACTTTTCATTAAGTTTTTATCAACTAACAATCAACAAATCTTTAATAACAATATCACAAAAGCTGGGCAAATCTGACATAATTGTTACTTCTACCAATCCTTTTAGTCCATCTTCAAATTGTAGGAATGGCATAAACAATTTTTGTTTTGTACCCCTCCATGTTTGAAAAATATATCAAAATACAGATATCAAAAAGACTTTTATTGCATTCATTAAAAAATATGTATTGAGATATACTTGAACTGCTTTATTGTATAATTAGTAATCAATAATGTTTTTTATATAAAATTTTCTTCCACATTTAGTAAAAATTTACCTGACAAATGAAAACTCTACATAGATTGATCTTTTGACATTCCAAATGATTTCACACTTATAGATTTTATGCCCAAATTGAAACATATTATCTATTTGAATTCTTACAATTTGATAGGACTGCCTAATTATAGTTTTCACTGTTGGCAAAATTGTTACATGAAGATCACCACAAACCTAAATGTAAGATAATGAATAAATTAAATGAAGTAAGTTATGAACTATGGTATACTTTTTAATAATAGTAAGTCTTATAAAATAAAATAATTGTAAATTTAGTGGAAATGTATCTGCTAATTGCCTAGTTTCAAATATCTTTACTACAAATATATTCACTTGCATACTATTGTCCTCATCATAATCTAGGGTTTCTAAAAATGATTAAACATTAGTTTAAATTAGCTTAAATATTTGCAAAAACCTCTAAAAATGTCACAAGTAAAGTTGTTTGTGCATGTGCCTTTTGAAGAGGTGACAACTAAAATGTTTTTCTTAAGTCTGCTATAATTAATCAATTTCATAAGTGAATAATGTCAGACAATACTAAGCATATTATTCAACATTGTTATAATCAAAACAAATTTTCAGATGAGCAATTTCAAAATTAAGCACCATATCATTACAACCTACATCTAAAATCTCAGTTGCAGAAAAGAAATACTTAATTTATTCATTCTTAGTATTTGAAATGTTTGCAAATTCTGAAATTTTCCCTAGCATTTTCATAATAGCTGCTTACTCCAGCTTTGAGGCAAAAAGATGTTTGTGAAATTATTAGCTTTTTTTAATTTGATATTAACTTGATGTTTACAAATATCTAGGTTGACATTCTTTCAGGCAAATTTTAACAATTCCTTCACTTACACATTTGTCTATTTCTGTGGCAATCTCATACCCTTGGTTTAGCCAGATTTTACAATGTAAGCTTGTGTATGTAGTGAGATTTAACTTGTCTAATCTTACAATAAATGCATGTTCAACTTTTTTTTAATAAATTGTCTGAACAAAAATTCAATGGTATTGAGTACAAATGATAGTTCAAAATTGATTCTTAATTAAATCATTGGAGCTATGTTGTCCAGATCAATGTTATAAAAATGTATCTAAGACTCAAAGTATCTAAGAAGAATCAACATTTCCTCTAATTTGATTTGCTTGTGTTGAATTTTAATTCATATACAGGCTGTATATTGCTATAGGAGCTGTATTAACATCAATATCAATTGAATAACTTTGATTTATTAAGACTAATTAGATTCCACATAGAACCTAAACAAAGAGAAAAAGCCCAGAAATGCTGTGCTTTCTGAAATTGTGAGATATACCTTCAACAAATGATGAAATCAAACACCTTGTAAACATTTACTCTCTGCAAAAGACTATTGCTTAAAAAATTGTATAATTAAGAATCTGTGTAGTGTTTATGTTATTGCTATTTCTAAATACAAGTTGATTTATTGATAGAATGTATTTAACTGCTACAAATAACAATTAAATTCATTATTTTCATTGTTATATATCTACTGAATATTTGATGTAAATCAAGCCAATTTGTTTATGAATATATTTTACAAAGTAATTTTTTTTTGAATTCAAAGTTATTTATGCCCCATTAATAAATTTTATTTAAAATTCAAAAATAGTATTAAAATTTGATAATATACTTAAACAGATATACACTATGTTAGTTTTATCTGAAATGATGCAGTATTCAATAAAATAAATCTTAAAATAGCATTAGAGCAAAATGTATAAAAAATACAACCACTCACATTTTCATCAAAGAAAATTTCAGAGTTTGGCTGTGGAACATATAGAGAATAGGATGAATAATCATCATATGCTGTAATGTTAAAACCAGTTCTCACATTAGCCAAGGCATAGACTGTAAATTCAATACCTAAAAAGATAATAATATCAGCAATTAAAATGTCCACTCCTCAAGTTTATTCCTCACACAATGCAAAGTAGTATTGAATATTTGGCGAAACAATTTGATAGCATGAAAAATTTTTGCATTGCTTCAAAGACCAGGGAATAGTGTTTATCATTAAAACATTAAAAATGAAAATCATCTGAATTATGGATGTAACCAAGGCATTAGATTTAAATCTGTCAATGTTACCAGAGTTAAGCAATGGTGTTCCTTTTAATAATGAACTACTTTTTAAGAAGCATGCATTCCAAATTTTAAAAAATGTATTATGATGCAAATACTGATATATATATTCTGTATAATTCTCTAATGAGATTCAATGATATATTTTTAGCACATTTGTCCTAATTTATTCTATTCTTCTGCATTGATACCCTACTTAAATTTATAGCAGCAAAGGAGAGTACATTGCTTTTTTAGTTTAAGCCACAACAAGGCCTACTGTAGTCACAGCCTGGTGATTTGCAGTAAAATTAACAAGAATGAGGCCACAAACTCACTTTGCCATGAACCATATTTGAAGCAAACAAATCATTTTGAGTAAGTAAATCAAAGAATAAGCTATTTTAAACATCTATGTAGTTTTTGAAGAGCTTATATTTCTTGAAAATTGCAAAAAACACATTCAAATATAATGAGGCCATAACAATAAACAATCGTTTTTCTTCATATCAAATTCCTTGGTTTTACAGAATAAAAATCAGTGAATATAGATCTGCACAAGCAGGAATGTAGAACTTATCATTCTTCTTTGAGATGAAACATTTCTAGAAATTTAATTTACTTCTTTGCTTATGAAACCCATTAATTGTTTGATGAGCCCTTTTTTTGTTGAGAAGCAAATACAATGGTTGTGGCTCCAAAAATTTAAAGGGATTTTTTAGTATTCTTTGTTTTGCATATTTGTACAAAATTCTGCACCTGTTCTGCACTTGCAAGAATATTTATTGCTACTTGTTTTTTTTTGTAATGCAAATCGCCAGGCCATGATTAAAGTAGGCCTTGGCCACACACACTTTGATGAAGCTTTCAAAAAGTCAAATTTGTGAGCAGTTTTTTTTAAAGCATTTATTATTCAAATAGACAACATCTTGAAATACAGTAAACAAATACTTATTATTTATATAATTTTTCAAATCACTATGTGTGTTATGTGAAATTTAATGTGATTTTAAATTTTTCAACCAATTTTGCCTTTGAAGGAGGATATTTCTTTTCCAAAAGTTCTTGAGGATAATCCACACATCTTCCATAGATTGATATCTGAAAAATTTTATGGCTACTGCAGAATTTGAATATTCTTTTGAAATTTTTTAATTTTTCATCTCACAGAAGCTGAAAGGGATTGCAGCATCTTGCTCCACTATCCAGTGAATAGCTATATAAAGCATTTAAATATGGAACAAATGATAACACAATTTTGAAATATTTTTCACTGTTAATTGTTCCTTCAGGGTTAATTTTCATGCAAAATCCCAAATATATCAATGCTTTCAGACCACAAAATTGGAAAGAATTTTGGAAATTTTTTCACTTCCATTTCCTGCTGACTACTGAAGCAAGACTTGACTTTGTTTTGATGCTCTTGAAAAATATACTCAGCTGAAAGAAAAATGTTCTGAAATCAGTAGCTTCACAAGTTTTGGCAAAACTCCTTCCATTTTTCTTTGGGAAATCTGTGATACCCAGCACAATTTTGACTAATTGCTTCTTTATACCTGGCCTAGCCAATGACTGATGAATTGCAAGCAGAAATTTCAGTCCTTTATGAATTTTGGGCCATGGCTCATCCAGAGAATATGTTATTTTTCAAACATAATTTTGTCAATCTGTGCTCTTCATGTCCTGAAATATTCACAAGTATTCCAATTCCAGCTTTTCCACTACTTTCCAGAAACTTACTGTTCTGCAGAAGACAGTCCTTGGCATGCCTGATGCTATACATAAAAGACTAGATTGATGAGTGACCCTGTGATAAAGAAATCCAATTTTTCTTGTGTTTTCTACACCTTTTTCCATGTAAATTGGCACAACTAACATTTAAATTGTCACAACTAATATTAAATGTCACAACTAACATTTAATTTGTTACAACTAACATTTAAATTGGCACAACTAACTTTTAAATTGGTACAACTAACTTTTAATTTGTCACAATTGTAAATCATAAATTCAATTACTAATCCTTATTGTTTTAGGGGTATTAAAACAAAAGATTTATCTTTTCTGCTAAATTGGCAGGGTTTCTTAAATTTTGCAAAGTTTCAACAAAAACAAGAAGACACACATTTAACATACATTGAAACAAAATAACAAGCAACAATTTCAACCAACTGTCATGTCATCTATTTATTGTGTGGCTTCTAGATGTTGATACATGTTGTTGTATGCAGCCATACAAGAAGCAGGTGTTATAACTTGTGGAGTACCATCTGCTACTTCTTCCAAAATCTGTGTCCAATACTCCATTGTAATTTCTTAAACATGATGTGCATTTGGATTTGTTATTTTGTTGTACCTTTGTGGGGGCTTTTTTTACTTTGCTCTTAAAAAATGACCAACTGTTTACAATCATATTTAGTTGAGGGCTATATGGGCAGTAAGCTTATAGCCTGGTCCCTATATTCTTTTACCACTAAATCAGCCCTTGAATGAGCTGGAGCATTGTCTATCACCAAATAAATATGCTGCTGTTTTTGTCTTTGCTCTATTATGTGCTCAATCAAACATCTTGCTGACAAAATAATAGTTATTATTTTCTGCTATTCCAACCATGAAAGCCCTCCTCTCTCTTTTATTGACATTGGAGTTAATATTTTTAGGTTCAATGTGTATTTTCATCAAAGAGTATCAAAGGCCATCCAAATTTCTGCTGATTATTTGTTGAGAAACTCTTATGTCAAATTTATTCTGAATCATAGCTTGTAACTCCTTTAATGTTGCTTGAGGGTTGCTCTCAAGCATAGTTACAAACAAAAACTGCATCACTTTAGTGAAAATTTTTTGCTTGTTGCCGCTTCACTTTTCATAATCAGCTTTGCAAGAGGACGTGTGACAATATGGTGTTTATCTTGAAACCCCATTATTGGCTGCCACACTTATAAAATCCTCATTATTAAACCTGCCTCAATGACTTGTTCCTTCTTGCAAAGTTGTTTTTGTGTATTTTGGCATTTGTATGAAAGAAAAATTATTTAGTTTGTTGATATATATATATATTGTAGAGTCAATTGGGGCCTTATTTTTATTATTTTTGGCACTCTGGAATAGTGTTATGTCTTTTGACATTTTGATTCTTTTTGATTCACTGCTAACTTATTTGTATCAATTTCTTTTAATCAATTTTGGAATTTCAAGTGTAGTTAATTCAATAGTGTTAGTTTTATCCCCTCAATTTAAATTACGTGTGATTGCTCATTTAACTTTGCAAGGGAAACTGTGTTTTGAAATTGTAAACAAGTCAGGTAATAAGTTGCAGATTTTGTAATAAATAGCTGAATCAATGTAGTGAAGTGCACAATAAATTCAGATTCATTCTATTGCATTTGATCTTTGCATTTCTTTATTTACTAACCCCCTTTAGATTTTGTTGATAAAAAATTTGTTAATGATAATTATTGTGTAAGATCCAGCAACAATTTGGAGGAAACTGCACCAGGTCTAGGGGGAAAAATAGCTCCTTAACAGTGACAGCCAGAATTGTGGCCGCTTTAGGTTATGGTTATGTGTAGGGAATAACATCATTTATTTTATCTGTTCATACATGCACTTAACTTAACACCTTGCAAATGTACTATGCTGCTTGCCAATGTGATTGCACAGCAATTATGTGCCTGTTATTTATTATTTATTTACATGAGCTGAGATAAGGGTACTCTGAGATAAATTGTTTATTGAGCTAGAACTTAATACTTGAGACACACAACTAGCACCTTGGCAAGTAAGGATGGCTTCAAGGAAATGGCTTTGGGATGATGCCATGTGAGTTGTTCATTGCTGGAGTTCTTTTGGAATGGAATTTCTTTGTTAGGAAAATCAGTGAACCACTAATGTAACTGTTCTGTTGGAATGCAGGTTGCTCTTTGCTATGGTAGACTTTGCAACATTTGGCATAAACTCTTGAGTTACCCAACTACCTGGTGATTGTGACAGAGTGCTGAGCTGTTACTGTTTCTATATCATACCTGGTTTTGTTCTTTCCTTTTGGTGTGAGCCAGATAGGATAGTTGTTTCCCCTGCCCGTGAATCAACTTCACTAACAATCGATGTATAACTCTGCCTCTTATGTTATCTTTACTGCGGTTCTGTGCTTATTCTTATTTGTTTTGGTTGTTATTTTGTTGTAGTCTCATTCTTTTAGAATTTGGATTTAATACCATACCCCACACTGTGCTGTTACTGGAATTGTTTCCTGAATTTTCTTTCTACTTTTCTTGTTGTTTCTTTTGCTAAATGGAATTTAGTGTTTTTTCTCGTAATGGGACTCCTACTCAGGATTTCCCCAGTGTGAGCATTAGCAGCCTGAATATTGCTCCTCACGCTGCTGAAATTAATTCTATTGCTTCTCCTTTGTTGTTCAACCCTGTGGATGCTGCCAGCTCTGAACCCTCAGAATTTTGAAGGAACTAGTCACAGCCATGGTTGTGAGCAACACTTAGATTCACTTCAAGCTAAAATGCAAGAGTGTGTCCAAGACGCCCAACTGAGGGAACATTGTTTCATTGATTCAATTAATGCTCTGGAGATCCAACTTCAGACTTTAACAATGCCTTTGCCCCCTTCTCTACTGCGACAGAGCAGTCTGCCTCATTTGTTTACCTCCCCAGTCAAGCTCTTCTGAGTATATCACTCACAGTGTTCTACAGGATGCATTGGACAATTTCTCTGAATGCCTCTCAGAGCAAATTTCTGAAATGATTGTTGCCCACTTCTGAGCATCCCCATTGTCTTTACTTCCACACCAATTGTACTGCAATTCGTAACCCTTGTTACTTGTTTTACAAGTGGAGAGCCCACTTTCACGCAGTCAGTCTTGACTCAGCCTCCTAAGCTAACAATGATTGCTGCTCCTATCTCATCTCTGTCAAGTGTGACCATTTTGCCCATGGCACCTACAAGTAACAGTGTTACCCTTACTGGTGCGACTCCACCACAGCCATGCGACCTTTCCACGTCTGCTTTCAAGAGTGGCCCTCGATTCATGCAATCTATCTTACCTATGACAATTGCTAGAGCCAATACTGCTGATTTATTTAATCGCCATTCAATCCTCCCCAAGTTTACTGGAAAGATTGATGAGATCTCTCAATCCTTTGAATAGTGAATTTTTCTCTTTGAATTGACCATGCAGCAGTACAAAGCCACTCAAGATGCTGCTTTTGCTCAATTTCCCACCTACCTTCAAGGTAACGCATACAATCAGTACATAATGTTGGATAGGGACATGAAAACTAGTTATTCACTCCTCATAGGATACTTCAAGGACCATTACAAGGCCTCCCAAATCAAGCATCAGTACAAAACCTTACTCTGTGATCTCTCATTCAAAAAGGGTGATGACGTTTGCATGTACATCACTCAAGTTGAAAGGCTGTTTTGTTTAAGCAAACTCACTCCCAAGTACTTGAAGCATGACCTCTTTTCATATATTTGCAAGGCTTCCCACCTAACATCCACAGTTGCCACAAGCTCAAGTGCAACCCTGAGGACGATTTTAGTGTGATTATCTGTAAAGCTATAAGTATCATCTACATGCTGCACAATACTAATTGTATTGACAAGGACACCAGAGACCTGAAGGCTGGTCCTTCCTCACTGAAGCCTACTGCCTCATTGATTACTGTTGCTTCTACTGTAAAAATAGAGCTTGAGCATACTTGCTGTTTCCATTGAGGTCAGAAAGGGCACACTAAATCTCAGTACTAGCAGTTATCCTCCTAGTCGCCAAAGGCAAAGGTTTTATCATCAAAGAACCTGGGAGTCAGGAATGGTCTCCTGAGTCACCCATTGTGTAGCATAATCCAAGGCATAATGCTGCTATTAAAGAAAGGAGATCAGATGATTAGTCAAAACTAAGATTGAATTATGATTGTTAATTAGAAAAACAATTTAAGTTTAATTATCAGATTATCTTTGTAAATGCAACCAAGTAATAACATAGCAAATTAGTACTTGTTGTCGAATTTTGACTAAATGAAGGGGGCGAATTTGCTTCCATTATTTTTAGCCATTTTGGCAGACGAACAAATTTGAATTTCAAACGACAGGTACTTTTTGAATTCAACTATAAATAGAGTGAAAATCAATTTGGAAGTTGTTGAAGTAAATTCTTTGAAAATCTTATCTTTAGATTTTATTATTGGTTTGCTTATTTATACAGAATGTCAAGCTAAATGGTAAATGCAGTAGTAGTGGTTTGGGCACCTATCAGGAGTGACTCAAGGGTCCTTGATCCAAACCATGAACCTGCATTTATTTTAGGTGTACAAATAGGAGTTTTTCTCTGTTTAGCTGGCTATTGATTCAATCATTTACATGTAATCAATAATTAACATTGGCAAGAAAGGGCTGAATAGCCTACTGTAGGTTATACATATTTTATCTCATAGATTTGGGTGACCTATAATAGACTGATAAATAGACCAAGCATGTATTATGTTATTTAAATGTAAGGTAGGAAGCTGCAAGTTATTATGTTACTTATTTTAATTAACTTATCTAAAGCCAATAGTTTTCAGTAATGGCTAAAGTAATAATTATCAAGCAGCTAGTGACATTGCAAGGTTGCGAAGTGACATAAATACACAATACAAATTGAGTTTAAGTCAGTTACAATTAGCATTGAGAACTACACCAAGATAGGATAGGGAACACATAAGAACTTTGTTGAGCTGAGGTTGGGAGCTACCTAATTCAACAATGGAAATGCGATTGAGGTGATGCAGAGATCGGAGTTGGCCAGAGGCCATATATACACCAATCACAGAGAAGAGCTATGATGGCGAAGTACCTAAACAGTATTCAGTTATTTCAGTTAAATGAAGATTAATGGAAATGTATACAACAAATAGCTAATATGCATACATCCCTACCTGCATAGAACAGGGAATAATAATTTAAAGAATCATTTAACCAATTTCAATGCTTGGTAGTGGATGCTACATTGCGACTGTGACAGTTAAAGAACATAATAAAACTCAGTTCAACATCCAAACTCGAAACTTAAAATCAATGAGTAACTAGAGCAACCAGACTAGCAGAAAACATGTAAGGAAGCAGAGACAGCTTAAAGCCAGCTACGAGTCAACAACTACAACTATACCTAATGTAGAGCAGGTGAAAGA
>CABFPE010000036.1:808752-828146 GCA_900660155.1 Hofstenia miamia | reverse complement strand
GAAAATGGTAAATGCTTCTTCCTCCCTAAACGTTATGCAGAGAAATCTACAGGGGAAAAATACAAAATGCTTATCGGACTTAAAATTCGACGTGGTAAGGATAAACCACCAATACATCCAGGTGGCAATGCACAGACTGTATTCAGATTTAGCGTATAATTTATTTAGAATAAATATGTATATACCACTGATTTTTATTTTACATTTTGTATATTAGGTGTTAAAACAACTTAGGAACATTTTCTTTGTATACAAATAAAATATTTTTCAAGGCGATTTACTCATTTTATTCAAATATACATTTTCTATATCTCGCAATATGCAATTAGGAAAACCGGATTTTAACTCAATTTCCCTAATAAATGTTTTAAAATCATATAGAGATTGAGAATTTTTAAAAATAAATCTCATATTGCTAGAGTTTCTAAATCATAGCATTGGAGAGAATGCCAATATATTTTGGATTTCCAAGTGTCGCCCTGTACTTTGAGAAAGCACCCCCCTTTGCTCAAATTAATTCTGTGGTAGTAGGTGGAGAGTGGGACCTGAGACTATTTGTTGGGAGGCTCGGAACATTTCCATGGCTAATTCTCCTTCCCATTCTTTTAATTCAGCATACTGAGGCTCACGTGAGAGTTGCATTAATACCTCTCTCTGAGTAACGACTTCATCTCTTAACTTGAAGTATCATAGAGTAGGCAATCTATCACTGATGGGACAATTCTTCCATAGATTATTTAAAAGGTGGGTGAATGTGTCAAATAATTTTTCATATATGCGAAATCCTTTCAATGCAATCATTAACATCATCAAGGCATCCCTATCAGACGTATGAGCATCCTTGGCTCAAATAGTGGTATCTGTGTAAAAGTGTTCAAACACATCTCTTAATGACCCCATTTGGGTTGCATGATCCATAAATAAAGAACAGAACTCTTGTACTTCATTTATTCTGAAGAAATAGATTACTAAAAGATTGGGAAAATCTATATTAAAGCATTCTAAACTCCTAGAGTGCTTCCATTGTTTAAAAATTGGCATAAATTGTAAATTGGGAAGTCCTTGTCGAAAGAAATATGCACAGTACTTCACCAATATAAACAACTAATTCCTTCAAGCATTTTCGAGTCATAGCATATGATTGTATTTATTTTTGGACTTCTCTCTGCATCAATTATAAAAGGTATGATATCAATAGAGCAATCTAACTTTTTGGTATTGTAAGTCCATCTTAATCGATTCTGTGCTTCTTCAAATATGTTATTGTGAATGTAATGTACAGCTCAACATGTAGCTATGAAGTAGAGGTGTAGTGTTTCTTCACCAACTTTAGACATCTTCTTCCTTCTCTCTTCTGTTTTCCTAGATCTTACTGTTGAAGTGACTGTAGAGGAGCTAATAGAGGTCGAGGGGACTATTGAGTCACTCATTGGGGAGGTATTTACATTTTGTAAAACACTAAATGGGGCATGTATGTTTTGAGTTTTAAGAGTTTGTGAGTTTTAGGTGCCAGCTCTGCTTGCGCACTTTGAGATACGTGTCTCCCCACATAGTAGCAAGATGAGGACAGTGTTGTTGCTGTCTGCTCTCCTAATTGTGGAGCTATGTGCGCCCACATGGGATAGGACTCTGCTCAGCACCTTCATGTCGTCCTCTTTTGTTTTCATGCGCCTCATCAAGTGGAGATACGTGTCTCCCACGCCTAGATGAGGATGTGCCATCATTTCTGCTAACCTCCATTCTCCTTCTCACACGTCAACAGGGTGGAGGAGCTGGCAACTCTCATTTTTTCTTCCCTATCAGTATCATTCCTAAACATATCTATAAGGTTAAGGTCCCAAATATTGGGATCGTAAGTTTGATTGTCTCTGGCACGCCTCAAGGGCAAAACTCATTGGCCACAATTATTTACAATATCAGTCTCAAAATCGGTATCGTAAAAATCTTCCTCAGCAAACTTGGTTAAATTATCATAAGTTTCAAATACATCAATACCATTATCAATTAGTGTGAATTCAATATNTCATTTTTTCTTCCCTATCAGTATCATTCCTAAACATATCTATAAGGTTAAGGTCCCAAATATTGGGATCGTAAGTTTGATTGTCTCTGGCACGCCTTAAGGGCAAAACACATTGGCCACAATTATTTAAAATATCAGTTTCAAAATTGGTATCGTAAAAATCTTCCTCAGCAAATTCAGTTAAATTATCATAAGTTTCAAATACATTGATACCATTATCAATTAGTGTAAATTCATCATTATCATCAATGAGTACATTCTCAATATCTTTGATTGTTTGTTTTAATCTCTGAAAGTGTACTTTTTTACCATTATTAAGCATATAAGTGTTGTGGTTGAGCACTTTCTCTACAGTGAATGGTCCTTGCCAATTGTTGGCTAATTTCCTTACTTGATTGTGGTCTGTTGTCACTCAAGGTAGATATGCAAAAACTTTATCTCCCTGCTGATGCAGTTCACCATACAATTTTTTATTAAAAATTCTTTTTTGTCAAATACTAGATTGACTAGTGTTGTGACATATGGTTAAGTGAATCTGCTGCATATCACATAACAAATGATTTACATATTTTTCTAAGGTAATTTCTGAGTAGTTAGGATACATCATTGATAAAGAGGTTAATGCTTCACGACCAAACATAGCTTTAAATGGACTGACTCCAGTTGTGGAATGAACTGATGTATTATAAAAAAATTCAATGCCTTCTATTACACATCGCCAATTTTTCCCTGCTACTCACAACAAGGCCACCCTGATCAATTTTATTAGAGTTCTATTTAGCCATTCCACTAAACCATTTGCTTGAGGGTGGTATGTGGTAGTAAAATCGTGTATTATTTCTAATTCAGACATAAGGGCTTTCATCAAATTGTTTTCAAATTGTGGACCATGATCTGAAACAAGTCGAGACATGGGGCCATATTTTAAAATCCATTCCTTTACAATTTTATCAGCTACTCTTTCTGCATGTGTTCTGTCCATTGGAATTATTCTAGCATATTTGGTGAAATGATCCACTATCACTAGTAGATATTGAAATCCATCGTCATCCCAAGATAATTGTTCCAGATCCATATGCACAACTTCGTTGGGGCTAGTGGCAGCATGACATTCTAATTCAGCTCTTTGTTCTGGGAAATGAGAGGAGTTGTTCAACAGACACTTTCCACATTTATCTATCACATCCTGAACTGCAGATCTAATCCCAATGGTAATGTACTGGGATCAGATCTAATCCCAATGGTAACATACTGGGAATTAAACGTCTTTTCAGTTTGTAAGATTCCTAAATGTCCCTTCTCATGAACTCTTCTCACGAGATCTCTCTTAAAATATTCAGGAATCTCGAGACGATTATTTCTACTTTTAGCATATAGTAGTCCTTTATCTGTCACCATCCAGTTATATTGATTGTAATAACGAGTTGCAGTTGGGGAAAGTGGGAAAAAGGGGTCCTTCATCCTTTTCATAATATTGGACAGTATCAGATCATTCTGTTGATGCTTAATGATCTCCTCTTCAGATATCTCCTCTCGTATTAATATTGGTAAAATTTCCTTTCCATTCCTGTCAGCATTTATCTCAGGGATCAACTCATACTCAGTGTGAGGTATGAATCCAAACGGGATTTTCTCCCCAGCTGGCTTTTTTAGATCTCTCTCATAACTGGGCTGTGCATCCAATAAAAATTTTCTCCCCAGCTGGCTTTTTTAGATCTCTTTCATAACTGGGCAGTGCCGTCCAATAGTCAGCATTCAAATGTAAACGTCCAGGATGATGTTTTATTGAAAAAGAAAAATCATTCAGGTATTCTATCCATCTAGCGACTATATTGGACTTATCTCCTGAGAATTTCTTAAGCCAAGCCAGTGCACTATTGTTGGTATGTACGATGAATTTACGTCCTAAGATGAAGTATCGGAACTTCTTGAGCGACTCCACTAAGGCTAACATTTCACACTTGGTGGCTCCATAATTTTTCTCAGCAGCTCTTAGTTTTCTGCTAAAATACTGAACAGGACTTTCTACTCCGTTTATTTCTTGACTCAACACGCCACTAATGGCTACAGTGCTAGCATCACAGTCTACAATAAAATCTTTATTATAATCAGGGGTATTTAATGACGGGATCTTTTTAAGCTCGGTTTTTATTTTCTCCAGCACCTCCTGCTCTGTCCATGTCCATCTGAATTTGTTAGACTTTTTAAGTAGTTGAGAGATGGATTTTGTTTTCTTGGCTAAATCTGGGATGAACATTCCGTAATAATTTAGAAATCCCATTAGTCTCTGCACATCTTTCCTACTTCTAGGTGTCTCAATCTTCTCTAGAAACTGCTTAGTATTTGTTTTTATTGAGATCTTTCCATGTTCTATCACCCTGCCCAGAAATTTAACTTTAATCTGTGCCAAAGAGCACTTATTACCATTCACTTTAAGTCCAGCTTTCTGCAACAATTCTAATGTTCGATGTAGTTTTTCAAGATGTTCACCAAAAGTCTCACTTGCTACTAGTATATCATCAATATATGCTGATATCCCAGGCTTGAGTATGTTAGACTTGTTGGTTAGTACTTTGGTAACATAACAATGAAATGTCACTGGGGCATTACACAACCCAAAGGCCATATACTTCCATTTGTACAGACCATATGGCGTAATGAATGCAGTTTTTGGAATGTTGGATAGATGCATCAGTACCTGCCAATATGCTTTACACAAATCAAGGCAGGAAAAGAATTTATACCTACTGGCGTCATACAGTAAATCTTTGATTCTGGGCAAAGGATAAGCGTCTTTTATGGTAACATCATTCAACTTTCTAAAATCAATACATAATCTGTACTTTTCCCCTTGCTGGATGAACACAGTGGGGGCTGCATAGGGACTATTACTCCCTTGAATTATCCCGCTTTTGATTAGATCCTTCAGAATTTTCTCATATTCCGATTTGAGATTTTCTGGAACCCTGCGGACAGGTAATCAAATAGGTCTGTCCTGCTTTACCTCAATTGCATGCTCTTCTCCAATTGCTTGCTCCACACTTATCGTACCATAATTGAACACTTTGCTTTTACTCTGGAGTATAGAAATGAGTGATTTCTTCTCCTGGTCATTTAAATGTGAGTGGGTCTCACTATTTACGGTAGGGATCTTTACACTAGAGAGCTCTTCGAGATCATGAATGGCAGTACATATAGGTAAACAAGAAGTCTCTATACTCTCTACCTGAATGGGTACTCCTATTATCTGTAAATTTGATCCATCAAATCATACAGGACGTGTTGATCCATTAAGTATAGTCACATAGGTCTTTCCTGTGGTTACTTTACATAGATCAGGCGAAAAAGAGATGCCTTTAATGTATTTGCTGCTTTGGCCCACTATCATGACCTCTCCACTAATATCAGGACTAGAAAATACGGCTACTCAGGTCCAATGTTTAGCTTCTAAGTGGACAGGCTCAACTAGATTAAACACAACTTCTCATTTGGGAATGTTAGCTAACTGAGTGGTCTCCTGATCTTTTATAGATATAGTATTACTTTTGTAATCAATCACACATGAATTCCTTTCCAAAAAATCATTCCCCAAAATCAAATCATATGGAAGTTTATGGTTAGCTGTATCAATAACAATGAGATCCACTTTGAACTGTTGTCTTCAAATCTTCAAGACTGCATTTTGTAACTTCCCTTTCAATGAAATTAAATTTCCTGAAGCATCAATGAGTTTAATATCAAATGAAGGATTTACTGCATCACAGGTAAAACATACATCCTTGCAACATTAATCACTGATGATTGAGGCAGCCACTCCAGTGTCAATAGTGGCATTAATAATTTGTCCATTCATTTCCACAGGAATCAGGTTTTTCTTTATCAGGTTAGTGATCACCAATACATCCTGGGCATGGTTTAAAGGAGTTGGCCATGTCAAACTCTTTCTTCATAATTGTTTTCTTTGGTTCAGATCTCACTTTTAACCCGGCTAATTCATGAAGGTCTTTATCAATTTAACTAGAGTTATAAATCATATAAACAACACTGATTGCCTTTCTAATAATTTCATGAAGGCTATCCTCCAGATCACATTTCATTTCCAGGTGACTATGAATCAAAGGGGGAAAACCTCGACAAATATAAGAGAAGAGGTCAGGCTGAGAGTATTCAGGAGACAAGCTACTTAATCAAAACAATCTTTCAACTTGCATGATATAATTATGAATGTCATCCCCTCTCTTAAAAGACATATCACACAATAAAGTTTTGTATTGGTGCTTTATGTGAGGGGCTTGATAGTGATCCTCGAAAAACCCAACTAATAACTGATAGTCCGTCTTGACATTGTGGTCTAACATCATATATTGGTTGTATGCCAACCCACTTAAATACAGGGGGAACTGTGATATGGCACTTTCTTGCAAGGTTTTGTAATGTTTCATATGGAGTTCAAATAAAAAGAACCACTCATCAAAGGATTGAGAAACTGCTCCGATTTGTCCAGTAAACTTAGGCAGCACAGAATGTTTGCTGAGCACCAGTACTTGTCCAGGTGTATCAGGAGGAAGAATTGACTGACGAAATCGTGGTCGCCTATCTGAGGTTTTATCATGTAACAGACTAGTGGTGTCACTAATGTGTTCTTTCACTGTTGGTACCACAGTAGTGCACAAAGGATGATCATGGACTGCAAGAGCGTACCTGATTTGAGGGGTGGCCACAGTAGCAAGAGTGGATGGCTGAGTGAGTGCAACCTGCATAACTGTAGGATGAGAAGCCAAAGAGGGAACACAAGATGAAACTGAAGTTGGGGGAGTTATCATTGTACTTTCTTCACACTGAGAGGGTATAGGTGCACCTAAGATGGCGTGGTTTCCACCTCCTCCTAATTGAATCATCTGTGTCAATTGATCAGTGATCCTCTCAGCCCAGTCCCCTAAAGCTTCATTTAATGTAGCATGGGTAACAAAGTTGTCTGTGGAGGGTTTCATTAGTTGAGATTCCTCTGACTTTGCAATATTATTTTTTAGTTTGTGAATTTGTAACTCTAATGCAACAGTGGCTTTTAGCATTCGCATTTTCATCTTCTGGTAAGCAACATGTTGGGTGTTCAGTTCAGCTTGGAGAGACTCGACTTGTTGCTCACTTTCCATTCTCATGGATACTTGCTGTGATAAGGCATCTTTCAGATGCTCAATCTCCATTTGCTGAGTATCAAAATGTGGTATGGAGTGCATAACATTATAAGCATGGCTATAGGGATGAAATGGAATCAGGGGAGCATTTTGCGTATTCAATACTCAATGGAAATGTTGCTGGAGACTGGGACTGCCATTACCAACATTCTGATATGGAACTGTTGAAGCATTCTGATCTCGCCTTTGAGCAATTTGGGTGGGAGAGGTAGGAGAAGAGAAATTTAACAACGATCCAACAGTGCAAGGGGCAACATCCTGGTTACCAGCACTTGCACAGGGGACACTCTGATCTGGAGAAGTCCCAAAAGTAGGAGAGTAAGTAACAGTATGACTTCAATCCATTTAACTAAGAATTGAACAACAAACAAAAAACAATAATTACTAAAACTGACAGATGGGAGCACTTTCCAAACACAAAAGAAATGCACAGCTCATAAAAAATCACAGGATACGAGCCCAAAGGTAAGATACAGTGGCATTTGGTTATAAATCCAACATGGTAACACTAAGACACAAAAGAAAAGACTTGTAATAAGTAGCAACTTGCCAGTTAAACATCAATTGGCAGATTTACTCTGAAATCCAAACTGCAGTCAGGGGAAACAACCATCCCAGCTGACATACCCCAAAATGAACACTAAATGAAATCCAAACCATCGAAAGAGACACAAAGAACTTAGTTCATTATCATGTCAGCGTCCTGTCATGGTCGCCATGTAGAATTGTGGGCTGTAATTACACTAGAAAACCAATTGACTCTGCAGAAGGTTTTACATAGAGATATGATTAGAGCCCTGATTCTGGGAAAACGGGTAGAGAGAGAACTTATATAAACATTGGTAATTCATCCAAATAATCAATACTTTAGGTAACTCCAAGATGACCAACTCACATGGCTTCCAGCTGAAGCAAAGTCTTCAGGAACATTGTAGTGCTTGACTGAGTGCATGGTGCAAACCTATTTGTCTCACTTCTTAATTTCTATCTCATAGACAAAATAAACATCTCATTTTCATTGCTATCTCCCAGCTCACTAAACAATAGTCTGTAATTGCCAGACATTCATGCTAGCCAACAGCATAGTATCATCACAGTGTCATACAGTATAGGTGCATGTACATGTTGAACATCAAACAAAAGTTTTATTATTGCCTTATGCGTAACCGTATCCATAACCTAATAGGTCCACAATTTGGGCTGGTAAGATCTGCTGATCTCCACAAGCTATGTGTTGTCCTGTACTTTGAGAAAGCACTCCCAAATTGTTGCCACACTTATGCAATTATTTTCATATTCAAAAAACAATAATCAAATAATGGAAAAGAAAGTGAACAGTAATTGAGACTAGATAAAATCTATTGACCTTTCTCTACATTGTTTCTCAATTTATACAATTTCAAATAATTACCTGTCTTTGTTTACAACTACAGTTAATCACAAGATGGTCATGTCATCAATTTTCCCTCGCGAATTAAATTTGAGCAACACATTTAGCACCAATCAAGGGGACATATAAAGATAACTAGCTTTCGTAAACCCAAGATCGAAATTAAATATTACGTCATGATGACGTCAATACAATCGAAATAAAAAATAATAATAATCACAAAAATTTCCCTGATTGACTCTACACTATAATGACAAAAAAATTCAATGAGCTGCCAAATTACTTTCACTTGGGCGTATTGATAAACTCGATTTCTTAAGAAGAAGAAGAAGAAGAAGGTTTTTATAATTTTCCCGAAGATGAAGCTCAGTGTGATTTCCCTCAGAAAATTGATGTCAATAATAATACTACACAAATTACTTTGCTCTCTTTGAATGCTACTGAATGGCTTAACAGTGAACACATTAATCGTGCCCACACATTAATTAGTGAAAGATTTCCCATTTTTTCGGAATGATTTTGTGATCCAATAATAATAGGAAGTGCATACCAGCCTATATTCTACACAAATTTCAGCCAAATATTTCATGTTAACAAAAATAATTGGATTTTGGTTTGCCATTTAAATTTTCCTATTCAGGAACTTCTTGTATTTGACTCTCTTTCTTCAACTTTAGCAATGGACAATTATAGGAAATTTTTGAAATTCACTGGAATTGAATCTGGTGAATTTTTCCATGTGAATGTGCAGCAGCAAAATAATTGTTATGATTGTGGCATATATGCTATTGCATTCCTAACTTCAATTGCATTTGGATTCAATCCTGGAAAAGTTAATTTTTTAAATCCATGTGAACATTTGATGAAGTGTTTCAGTGAAAATGCAATTTCGATGTTTCCGCATACAGTCATAAATAGAAACCCATCCTTTTCAAAAATTTTGAAATGTTAAATATTTTGTTTTTTAAAATCTTTTTAAAACTTTTATTTGTTTTTTCCTTCTTAGTTATTTTAAGCATCTCAAATGTTTTATTAATAGAAATATGTTCCTTTCCTTAAATAAAATTTGGCTTGTATATAGATTAGTTGTAAGCACAGCTGTACATTTGTATGGACAATTGTAGGTTCCCAGTGAATCTATGAATTGACGTTTAGTACTGTTAATAATAAATGAACACTTCTTAGAACATTTGCATCAATTTATGTATTCTAATTTATCCTTTAATTGCAACTGCTTTATTTAATATTTATGCATAGATGCAATTAAGTATAATTTAGCTATTCCAATGATATCTAAGTAGAATTTTATCAAAATATTTGCAGATTCATGTTGTGGAACACTACCATCTTCAATGGTAATACGCAGGTTCAACTCCTGTTGAGTCCTTATTTGCATAAATAGGTTGAACAGTTTTTTGAACACATTGGAATTGCACCAATGACCTGTATAGGCATGACACTACACTTTTCGTATATTTTTTCAAATATTTAACTGGTTTCTAGATACTCATCCTATAAGTTCCAGGCTTTTTGAGATTTCAAATTTTCAAAACTACATCTTGACCTCGAGTTTTGAATTTACAAAACAGCTATAAAAATTTGATTGTGATTCTTGAAACCCATTTCTCTAAACATTCCTATTACATTAATATCTAATTCCCATTAAAACAAGTGTATGATTTATTATTGTAGGACTTATTACTGTAGGACTTATTCCTGTATGACTTATTCTTGTATGACTTATTCATGTAGGACTTATTCCTGTATGACTTATTCCTGTATGACTTATTCATGTTCCCCCCATAGACGAGTCAATATATTCTGTGACTATCTGACATGTAACAATTTTCGAACTGTCAAAAAAGTCGTTTTTGTTTAAAATAAGCTTAATTGGGACATTGCTTAAGAGACATCTAGTCAAAATGGTAACTATATGTGAAAGGCATTAATTTAACATTTCACTTGCTTCCTACATATATAATTTTTTAAATTTTTCAAAGGTTTCACATTAATCAATTATTTAAACTTCAAAAGATATTTTATAATTTTTAAGTATTTTACTATTTACCATATTGATAATGTTTTTTTATTAATGCTATTGGCTAAAAGTGATTTCCATAGTTACATCTTTTTCTGACAGCTGTAAGATAAATTCTGACAGCCATAAGATTATGAATTGACAGATTCAAGAACCAACCAATGGATACTGTTATTGCTGAGCAAATAAGGCTTTAGCCAATTAAAATGGTAAAATATCATTTTTAATGTAATGGCATTTAGACACAGATTTTTTGAAAGTGTGCTTTATATAGTCATGCAGAATATTGTTGCCCAAAAATTCTACAATAATAGATTTATTAAAAGAGCAGAAATAGTGAAAATATAGTTTCATGGTCATTGCTTAAAACACTTTCTAATATTTGATGTCCATCAAGTCGCTGTCCCTTATACACCTTTCTTAATCAGTATATGTTTTGAAGTATTAGGTATTTGTTTTGAAAAATGTAGTATCCATTTCAAGTAACAACCTTTGAGGTACTCCATTTAATGTAATTATATTGTTTTTGCTCTATTCCACCATAAGTCGGTTAAAACTTATTTCTGACATAAAGAATCTTTAAACCGACATGCAGAACCTTGAGATTGACATAGCATATCTTTATGACAAGATCAACAAAAATTTAGCATGAATGAGGTAGGAAGATTAATAATATTAGATGGGTCAGTCAAAATTTTATCATATGTACATTGAAATATTTAGCTGAATAATTTTCATAACTTTTTATCACTTTGCCTAGAATACAACTTTTTTAATTCAAAGAATGTATTTTGATGCCCTTTTTGATGTATTTGATACTTACATTTCATTCATGCATAATTTTTGTTCATCTTGTCATAAAGATGTGTTATGTTCGGCCTCAACGTTCTGTATGTTGATTTGAAGGTTCCATATGTTGGTAAAAAGACCAATGCCATAAGTCTTATTCTATCATTCATACAATTAAACTTCCACATATTTTCTAATGAAGAAGTGTTTACTTTGAAGCAAATTTACAATTTAACAAATTTCGAAAATTTAAGATTTGCTCATCATGAAAAGTACAACCAATTCATAGATTGTTGGGATGCCATATTTCTCAGAGCATATGAAAAGTTTTTGTAAGGCATGTGCTCATGAAGCTGACAGTAATAGAAGAACATCACTTATGTTGCATGGTTAATATCTGCAAGAAATCATTTTTAAATTTTTTTAGTTTGCTTTGTGATATATCCACACTTGAAAACTGTCCATGAGTTTCACATTGATCAGAATTTAAACAAAGGGACGTCATACTTCAAAATCTGCCAGTCAAAGTGTACGAATTTAATTTAATGTTCTAATTAATAATCAAATAGTTTAAGTATTATATAGATAATTTATTTTAATTTCAAGTCTGAATCTTGTAAGGACCTGACAAAATGCTGTAAGTTTTTTTGTTAACAATGTCTAAATTTGGCAAATGCGAGGAGTTTGCTAAGGTAGTTAGAATAAGAAGTTCAATAAATTGTTTTGAATTAAAAATTGATGTTATTTTATCTAATGTAAATGATTTTTATAAATTATAATCTTTTCTTGCATTTCTCACCGTTTTTTACGCTATATTTGTGGTTCTTTTGTCCGCCTGTTCCTAATTCTACAAACTCGCCGTTTTTCATTTTGCATCCAGTTTAAAACTTGTTTTAGTCGGATAATTCCTCTATATTATTCAATAATTGTAATTCACTGGCATAGTTAGAAATATATTTTAGGTGTGCGTTTTGTAACTATTCAGTATTGTTTAAACAAAACTTAGTTATTTTGTTCAATTTTAAACTGTTTATTTAACTCGATAGCAGTCTTTAAAAATATAATATTTACAGAAGTTTATGTTATGTTTAATTTTTGGATAAAAATCATTTGAATTTACATTAGGATATCAGCTTCCGATAATTCCAAACCGCTTTGACTTTAGATCACTTTCGTCAGAGCCGTAAGCATGTGGCTGGGTTAGAAGGGGTTAAACCAGCTGGAGTTTGTTAAGAGACTATATCCTAAGATAGAAATACATCAAATTTCAACGCAGTTTTTGAGCCTTGCATTTTTGCGCATCTTGTTGACTTCTAGTCCTGTTAAACTAATCAAGTTTGTAATATTAAAAAATCTGGCAGATACTGTACAACCAGGTGTAATTAAAAGCCAATTTCTGTTGTATGTTAACTATGGATGGTTTGTAACTAAGCTTCATCTGATAATTACCTATTGCTAGGGATTGTTTTAGGGACAACAAGGAGGGATTCACTCCATGAATTCTACTTAGTAACTCGGCAACTCGTGCACTAATGCTAATTTGGCGAAGGTATAGAATAGGGTGCACGCGGAACACGCGGAGCACGCGGATAAAATAAACACTAATACAGGGTAAAAAACGATGAGAAATGCAACAACATACGTAAAAAGCTTAAAAAATAATGTATATAGACCAATAACTTTGTATAATTCACCAAATTCGTAGCAAGCGGTACATATTTAAGGGGAATTGCACAGAAAACTGGGAATTCATAATTTTTTTTGTCTATTTTTAACCCAAATGCTCGATATAGTTGTACATTTATGTAAATCTATAAATTTTTTTAGTGTAAATCAAGTCTTTTTTACTTGATTTTTTATATTAATTGGAACTTTCAAAGAATTTGTTCTCTAGATTAGTAGTTATTTTCGTATTTTATTTACCGATTAGTACCGAATTTATAGCTAGCATGTCCGCGTTGCATAAATATACATTTCGCTAACATTGTTATAAATATATTTTAAATTGTGCGTTGGGTGCAATAACCATGGGCCTGTCGATATGCAATTGTTACTGAAAATTTAAATAAATTTACTCAAAATGTTATATGCATTACATATAATATATTAACTTATATATTTTCATACTTATTGAACATGTATATGGGACTCAACATAGGGCCTTTTATAATTGAAGCATGTAGTGCAAGAAACCATTTTTTGCAAATTGATTCAAAACGAGAAATCGCCTTTTTTAATTTCCATTTCAATCTTTGCTTATGTAGTGTCGTTTAACGGATTCTTTATAAAGCAATGATCAAAAACAGGATCGTTTCACTTGTTTTGCTCCTAGCAGTATGTAGTTCATCTTCANTGAACACCTTGTTTTTCGTTATGTATTCCCAAAAATTCGTTACCTCAACTCTTCTTCTCAGCATGGCAACCTTCCTGATCGCTCTACAATTACAAACCTGCTCACTCTTATCGAAAACTGCTACGTCACTCTGATATTAATGATCCTGATTGTATTATCTTTCTTGACATCTCAAAAGCCTTTCATCACCTCCCTCACTGCATTCTGCTTGACAAGTTACGTTTATTTGGTTTTGATTCGGATTTCATTGAACTGTTCCAGTCTTACCTGACCAAAGTTTAGTTAGGTTTTAGATATTACTATGTCAAAACCGGAGAGTAGCCGTGGTGGCTCTCAGAAAGTTGACCCGGAGACGAGATGCTTTGGTGTTAGAAAATGTCAATACTTGCAAAATATGCGCAAGGATTAGCGGCGATAATTGGGTGCAAAGCTTAAAATATATTAGTTGTTATAATAATACGAGTAAAACACATTGAGTAATCGAAATTAATATATTTATATTTTTATCAAAATTTATTTCGCCTAAGGTAAGCACTTGATTTAAACTAAACATGTATAGATTTGCAAAAATATACTTTTAGATCGTGTAATTTGTTTAATAATAGTTAATTATTTTATGAATTTCATGTTTTTTGTGCTATTATCCTTAAATACGCACCGCGTGCTTACGCGTGTTACCGCGTGCTGCGAATTTGCTTAATTATGCAAAGTTATTGGTCTATATACATTATTTTTTAAGCTTTTTACATATGTTATTGCATTTCTCATCGTTTTTTACCTTGTATTAGTGTTTATTTTGTCCGCGTGCACCCTATTCACCCTATTCTATACCTTCGCCTTCCAAACCTATGTGAAACTGCAACCGAAGAAAGCATCCAAACAATAAAGTCGAAACAATCACGGCAGATATAGAAAATATTCCCATTTTAACCTTTATGTTAAACCTTACCGTTTGTCAGAGTCGTGAGTCAAAATTAAAATAAAAAGCCACAATCTACAGAATAAATAATTCTATTTTCAATAAATAGATTTCAATTTCCAAGCAGTTCCAGGCAGTTAAAGCAGAATAACGCAATAACTTTGAACCTCCAGGCAGCGCTGACACCTTGTTAAATATTTATTGAAATAAAAAAAATTTAAATGATTCCCAATTACCGCGAAACTTTGATAATTATATATTTAAAAAACGAATTTGACTGAATAGAACACAGTTGATAAAACTGTATACATATACAGCTAATACAAAATAATAATCAATTAAAATTTCTTCAAACCTTGCTAGTCTGAAATCTCGTGGAATAAAAGAGAAGGAAAGGATTAAATTTCTCGTAGTAGTATTGACTAATAATAATTATTCACAAGATTTTAAGCTACTACTAAATGCCATATAAGAATTTTCATTGAAAGTCGAATATCAAACATTTTTGATTGTCTAATATTGATTTCGTCAATACATTTAGATTGAGGCTATTTGCCTTTGCCCTATTTCATTGGTTGTTAGCTAGATCATATTCATGTTGTATTAGGACACCTTTCTGAAAATGCGAAGTTTGTAGTGATCTTGTTCAATTGATATTATGCCTGTTAGACGAGGTCATGTTGCTCCTCAAAACACATTTATTGATACCATTATACGCAAATTTGAAGGCCAAAGTAAGTAAATTGCTGTTTTAGCAAATTTCAGTTGAAAATTACTAGGCTATATTGTAAACTCCTTTTAATGTTAATCTTCCTCGCAATACCGGTGAAATGCTGCTCCCAATAATAATTGATTTATTATCTATTCAATTTGTATATTGTTTACTACACATCGAATGTGAATGTAATATTAATTTACATTTGATTATCATAACATTTTGAAGATTTTTAAGCAATTCATATCTATATTCGTTCAATGCTACATCTAATTCGGTTATATGACAAATTTGCAATGCACACAATAGATCTGCTATTACTATAAACTACATCATCTAATTTTGAATACATTGAATGCAGTAGTTTTGCTTACATTTGTAAACTCCTAAATTATTAAAAAAGTATTGGTGAAGCAACATTTTGCACTTAATATTTTAATTTATCTCACTTATAATTTAAGAGTAATATATAATATGCCATTTGTTTTCATTGTGTGTCTCTTTCTGATCTAACAAATTCACTATTGCATTCGATTATTTGGATTTTTCTTTAATTATTGGTATTTCGATGTAGGTATTTAAGCAAATTATAAGTTTGAATGTTCTTTGCTCTTTCCACGTATTTAAATCACAATTTATTTCTAATCAATTGAGATACAATGATGTATCTATCTCGTCCTATTTTATTCATATTTTATTAATGTAAGCACTAAATGTTATGTTCGTGTTCAATAATATTGGAATATGAAGGATTAGCAATGTTGAAACATTTTTTGTAAAAGTATAAAATTTTCTAAACTCGTACATAAAAAATTAGTCCACTTTTCAATCACTTTAAAAACAAATTCTATTTTCTTCATTATTTTGCAATGCAGCATTGAATTCAATATGCCTTTGACTTGTTCATACTTTTCCCACATGCAGCTGTACGATTATTATATTTGTTCAACCATTATGCATCCAATTATAAATTTTGAACAGTTGTTGCTTATTAATCCCTAGTGATGTGTTATATCCTTTAAGGAATGTTCTAATGTAGTAAAAAAACATTTCTTTGCCAAAAATATTGCAGCTTGTGTTAATACTTTAGTTATTTATTGCATCATAATTGATATCAACTTATTATGATCATCAAATATAAATTGAAACAAATAAATAATAAAATAACTCCAAATATGTTCAACACAACAATTAGACTGCTTCTCTTCCAAAGGTTATTTTGAAATTATTAAATGGTTCAAACGTTTCTTCTTTTACAATGAAGACAGTGATAACATCTATTGACATCAACAAAAGTATGTGATGAGAAAGTATATAGAAATCTCTTACTTCTGAACGTTTTTGAAATAATTTGAGAATTTCGCTACACCAAGCACATTTTACACAATGCTTCATGATTTAGTTTCAGTCGATTTAATAAATTGTAATAGTATATCTTTTTAAGAAAATGATTTTTCGCAGATTTGTTTTTTAATGAATGATGGAAAATTGTGTAATTCGTAATTAATCATAATTACAATTAGCAAAACATTCACTTTTCAATATAACGCCCACTTCAACAAATTTCTTAAATCTTTTTTCCGAGCTTTTTGATCCCTACTCGAACTACTGCGGGTCGGCGTTTCACCTTCTTTTAATAAATTGAGCTGGATTGGTCTCTGGTCACGCTTCGTCAATTTAGACATGCTAAGAAGTGAAGAATCAATGATAGTTTACGATGCACTTGGTTAAAACAATAAAGTGACAATCGATTAGCCAGCATAAAAGACGAAATAATGACACAAGAATAAAGCGTCACGAACGTTTGATATGCCCCTCGTACCTAACACAAATAGTCAAATAATGCAGACCATACCTTGCTATAAATATTCGTGTTGATTATTTATTTAGTTTTGATTATTTTAATGATATAGCGCTAAGCAAATTAGTATCTGTTATTCTTGTATCTTAAAAGATAAATTTCTAACAAATTTCTTAAAGACCAGCCAATGAGTTTCCTGGAAATTAGCTTCCATAATTTTGCTAACTACTTGGGATTTTCGCTTTGCTGTTTAAGGCATTTTCATATACTGAATATGCCACAATGTTTAAATAATTTAGAAATCCGACAGTAGCTGGTGTTTTGGGCCTTGTTGAAATATATAAAATAATATGAAGAGTTGTATTGATGAGCATAACTATTTCTTGAGGTTATTTGCCAAGTCCAAATATAAACAACTCTTCTGAGAATTAATTGTTTAATACATGTATTATAATTAATACATTGCTGTCTTCTATCTTGCACGTAACGGACTCCGTATAAATGGTTATGAAGACGCTCCACCTATTTAATTTATCAAGTATCTTGTAAAATTAAAAGTTTTTCACATGAATTGTTTTCAACTAGGCGTAGTTTTCTTATCCACAAAATCTTTCAAGATTTACCAAGTGTTCTCAATTGGAATTTAAACAAACAAATTATATCATTAACTATTGAATTAAGTAAATGCTGTTTTTGTTTGTGTGCGGTGTTGCTCATTTTTGTATAGAGTAGCCATCTAGCACTAACTAGCTTAAATAACAGGACACTTAAGTAATACAACAGTTTGTAAAAATTTGTAGGTTTGCATTGAAAATATATTGAATATTCTACTATATAATTTCAAAAATCATCAAGAAGTAAAATCACGTATCAAATTAATACATTGTGCAATTATATTTATGCATTTTATGGTTTTAATAACGTACTTTTGTAAACAATAATGATAAATTTAAATATATAATTGTCTAAAAACTTAAGAATTATCACATTTCATGTCCTATTTATAACTTTTAATGTTCATTACAGCCGATAATACCTTTCAAAATATATGTATAAATGTAACAAATATGAAATAATAAAATTATTTTTTACCTTTACATAGTATCATCTTTAAGGTATGTCACTCAATCAATAATTTTTGGATGCAGTTTGGGCATCTTTTTTCAATGATAAATTTGAATTTTTTTAGATTTGAAAGACAATTTTATCCCTCAAAATGTATCACACAAATCGTAAGACATTCCGATTTTGCTAAGTAGAATTAGTTCCTTTTAGCACAATATGTGTACTAAATTTCAGTGATTAAGTTGTCATCTCCGGGCTGGATTCAGAGAATATTCTTGAAAAAAGTTTAGTTTAAAAAGAATTAGTAATTATCAGGAATCTAATGATTTAATTTCAATAGGTGTATTTATTATATTTTCTTCTTTTTATATTCAAATGTTTAAACAAAGAAATTTGTATGGCAATTGTAATAATTTTTTACATGTTACTAAGAATTCATTTAATTATTTTTTCTATAAGATTAGGTTTTTACAGCTCGTTGGTATAAATATAATAATGCAAATATATAAAAAGATACGTATGCGTGCTTCTATGTTGTGCGTTCTTATTTGCAATATTTGAAATATTTGTGCATGTATATTAACAATAATGAATTAAAAATTGAATCAAGAAGCATCTCCTAACTGTAATTAAGAGGAATTCGAAAAGTTATAAACTATTCTTTATATGTAATCTTGAAAATTTAGTCAATTTTTTTCAGAGTATATTGAAATGCACTAGATTACTGGCGATTCCGAAATGATTTCGTAAGAAATTCAATTCAACATGCAATGGTAATAACCAAAATTATAAACCGTAATTCAATTTAGTCAGTTAGAGAGGATATTGCTAGATTTTTCGCTTGTACTTCAATTAAAGGAAAAAGGCTTTGGAAGCAATAAATTTTCACTGTTAACTTTGACTATGCATTTTATTATATGTTATATATATTTGAATACATAATTCAAATTAAGCTTTAGCTTTTATTGCCTGTAATTTTTCCTTAAAACAAATTTTATAAATGATGTGCTACGCTGCTTAGTGACGCATTGCATTTTAAACTATATTGTTCAGGTAGTCATATATAGAAAAAAGCTTTTTTTAATTTTAGACAAAGCATACTTTAA
>CABFPE010000036.1:770293-794476 GCA_900660155.1 Hofstenia miamia | reverse complement strand
TAGGAGAACATTTGGGATTGTAGTGAGGTAACATCAGAGGAAAGCTTTGTGAGGGACTCAGATAATGATGATATGACGCCAGGGCCATCATTGGAGGACGGAGTCGAGGTAGAAAGAGCAGTGACCGCTTGGCGCAACAACGAAATGATGGCGTCTTTCTTCAGACCACCAACAGCGGAAGCAAACTGGGCATCGCTCAAATTTTTGAGGTCGGACAGCGAAATTGGAGGCATAGCTGAAATCTAATTAAACTGTATAATAAACAGGCAAATATGCTGAAGTAAAAGTGGGCCTGTTTTGAACAATACAGCTAACACTGTTTTGGGCGAACACATTCACAAGCTTTAATATCTCGAAATAATCGATATCACAATGATCGCGATATTGGTAATACTCAAAACGGGCGAAATTTTGCAAGCGGAGAAAACTTTCCCAATTTTAACGTAGCAAGACCTAGTATTTTAAGACCCTGTCATATGTGGGGAAGTCGATCATTGGACAAGAGAGTACAAAAACAGATCAAGAAGACCCCAAACTAACTTACGTTACTGGTGATAGTTCAGAAAATTATTCAAAACGATGAGCAAATTCTTTTTACTTACATTACTACTTATGTAACTCTCAATTCAACATTTGATAATGTGGGTATTATATATTCGGCATGTACCCTAACAGTTGCAGGCAATACATGGCTAGAAAATTACCTGCGTTATTGTAAAATTGATATTAAACACATCAAACAGATTAAGTCAACCTTAAAATTTATTTTTAGCGATGGAAATCTGCAGCAGGCATTATGCCATGTATATTTGCGAATATGAGTTTTTGGGCAACACCGCTTCTTTCTGTACAAGTTATCGCAGGGGGGACCACCACTTTTATTGTCTAAAATGACATTGAAGAAAATGGCAGCATTAATTGATATGGCGAATTCAAAAATTACCATTGAATATTTCGTTATGTCCTGATCAGGAACTTCTGTTTTTAAAGGATATGCAGACAATTTTGACAGTGAAGCAATCAAAACTAAATCATACTGAACTAAGAAAAATTCATATTTAGTTTGGCACTGCAGTGAAATTCGCATGATACGTTTCCTCAAAAATTCAAATTGTAATTTTGATATTAATTTAGTTAAAACTGTATGTAAAAATTGTGAAATTTGTAAAAGAACTACACAGCCGATGTTTTATGTCATTTCACGATTATGTTGGGAGGCATTGAATATTTTACAGGAACAGCACGCTAATGACATCAAAACGTAAACTACATTAACACATCTCTTGTGGTATTGAGCCGCTGGAAATAGACAGATTTGTTGACATGGTTTCTATATGCCAATAGACCTTTATGGAACCTACAAAAATAGTTTTGTAAGTGGGTGTATTGAAAATCAGGCAATGGGCCAAACACACGTAAAGAAAGTTTTCTTAATTGAAGTAATTAAAGAAATCTTCAATAATCGAATATTTTGTTGCCTATGAAACTACTGATTCGCGGCATCGATAAATGCTCAACTTTTTATTGGGAAAATTAACAGTAGGTTTTATTCATTGAACGCGAACGCTACACAGCTTGAGCAGATAAACCATCAAGCAATATTACAGCATAACAGTGTGATAATAGGAGCCACTAACTTATGACACAAGCTATATGATCAAATACATGGACAAAGTCAATATTTTTTATACAAAATTAATTTATATCTCTTATGCTGTTCAACGTTTAATTATAAATGCAAGCCTAAAAAAGAATTTCCAAAAATAATGATATTTTTTTGTCAACTCTAAATTACGAACACAGTAGGCAGATGCCTTTCCGTTCCTACTTGATGGGGTACAATATTAAACGCCTTCTTATACCATGCAAATCTCTCATTTGGATAATAATTACGAGCAATTGAAGCGGTCAAGATGTAGGAGAATGAGAAGAGCCATTTTGAACTTATTGTCAAGCATGGAAACAAGGACTGCTGGGTTTTAAAGCAATTAAATCATTGATGTATTGAGCCGATCGAAAATGACACAGTAATAAACCTGAAAATATAAGAAACGTCATATGCTGTGCTAGAGAAGAACATTGGCATGCTAACTTGACGGACGGTAGTAATACAGTAAGTGTAGGAGTCTACCTTGACCATGGAAAATGTATTGTAATCAGGGATGGATCCAACAAAGAAGTTTTTCACGTTCTTAAAAAAATGGAATAATTGTTGAAAGGTATATATATATATTTTTTTTTTCCATTTTTTCTTCAAATCACTTTATGTTAAGTGAGACTCATCCGCTGATAATACTGTTGTGTTTCAAAACCAATTACATCCTGGAGTTTCAATAGCCTCGATTTTGCTTTTTTATGTAAAACCAACTAAATCCACTAGTTGTTATTTGCAAAGTCAATTATATCCTCTCAACCAATCAAATTTCTCACCACTGCCCTACTACACGTGCGACACGCCATCTTACATCCAGGAAACAAAACAAAATGGAAACTATAAACGATTTCAAGGATATGAATGAAGAGGTTTTACCTTTTGTTACGAGTAGAAAACGTAAAAGAGACAAGACTCAAACAAAATGGGAAGGAGAGAAGGCCTCAAGGTATGACGGAATAAAGGTAATCCAAAAAATAGCATGCAGATATGACTCTGAGCTGTCATGAAGTTGATACACGAAATCGGAGCGAATGATGAGATTGTGCAATGCTATGAAACAATCCTAAAGAACAAAGACATTATTCCACAATCTGATGCTGAAGATGAATTTTAAAGTTGTGTGCATCATTAATTTTGAGAATCAAAATGAATAATTACATTATCATTCTCAAATTTGTTTCATTGTATTGATATCCCAATTTTCATTCAGTTTTTTTAACTATTTTGTAAAAATTACAATTTTAAAAACTAATCCCTGTGCATAGTTATGTACCAATATCTTTCCGTTAAAGCAATATATTAGGCGAGTAAAGCAGTCAATATAACAATATTTACATATAATTCATCGCAAAATGATCCAAACAAAAGCTACATTGTAATTTTTTGGTATCTTCCAATAACAAGAAAGTTGTATTTGTATTTAGTTGGTTTTGCATCCAAAGACGAATTTGAGAATATTTAAATTAGAAAAAGTAGTTTATCTGGAAAAGTCACATCATTCAGTGAATAGATAGGCAGTCTATTCATAACAACAGAAAAAAAATTAATTTCGATATACTTTCCACCTGAGATATAGAAAACTCATTTGCGGAAATTCTAGTTTTTGGATTTAGTTGGTTTTGCGCCTCTGCTCTTCATATAGATGATGTGAAATAAAAATTTGAAACACCCTACTACTCTTTTTTTGAATGAGATCAGTAGATTTAGGAACTGTCAAGAAAGAAGTACTGATCATAGTAGGTTTCTTCAGCTTAACAGCATCTAAAAATCGGTTAGTTTGACATTCGATTTCATTTTTCAATTCTGCATAAATTGCTTCCAAATTTTTCTTTGTGCGTAACAAATTTTCAATTTGTAATTGAGCTTTGTTAACAGCTTTTGAAAGCTGCATATAATGATTTACACTCGAACGATACCGCAAAAACGTTTTCGCAAGCAATACGCAATAATCTCTAAAGCTAATGGATTCTTTCGCATCTGCAATTTTACGACTAATTTCACTGATTTGTGCTTCTAGAGCAGTTTGAATCTGTTGATGTTTAAAAACCTGTTCTTGCATATCTTTTTTTGCATTATAGACATCATTATATTGCTTTCCAAGCGGTGATTTATGATAAATTTCTTGATATTTATTGAAAATGCTTTGATACTTTTCGAGTTTCTGCAATTTTTGAGCCCTTTTCATGCTATAGTCATTCTTAATTGAACTTACTTTAAATGTCATGGCCTCCTTTTGAGCAATAACCATCCTTAATGTACTAGCTACATCATTTTGATTAGTTTGAATTTGTTGTAATAAACTTGTGTTAGAATTGATAGCTTCATTTACAACACTCATTTCTTTTGTGGAGACTTGACATTTAGCTTCGATTTCGCGGCATTCGTTAATAAAATAAGTGGTTGCAGATTCTTCATCGTGAATTTGCTTAGCTAGATGTTCAATTCCAAATTTAAGATCTTTAGCTATATCTTCAAAGTTATGGACTGACATTTTTACATCTAAAAGTATCAGAAAATTTAATAAAGTTAAATAAAACTTACATAAACTAAGTAATAATTTTCAGGGATTACATATAGCTAGTAATTAACGTGAGGATTTCATCAATGGAATAATTGCTTGGAAAGTGTTGCTACAGGATTCAGAAATGAAATACGAAATACTTGTCGAATTTCTAAAGTCGATATTAAATTCACTTGAAATAACCGCCGCTTTCAAAATTTCTAAAATATATTTGAAACACGCACAAAAAGTTGGCCTATGTATAGATGCAATTATTTCGACATGTCCAATTAAGGGGCTAACTTGTTAGAAAAGTGCAATATTACAACGCATATTAAATAATGAATACGCAAGTATGCTCTAAATTCGATAGTGTAGAATCACAGGGGGTGATTCTAGCAAACACAAAGAGAATACAGTTCAAACTATTTCTATTTACAAAATGCTTTGGTCTTTATATACAATGTTACTTACAATATGTACAAATATTACAACTACCAGTCACTAACAAGAAAAGCGCGAGGTCTGGCCGATAAATAGTAACAACTACCAGCGATGCTACAATAGTGAGATGAATTACATTTAAATGTTAAACCTTATTAACATTTTATTTTAAATATATCTTACTTGACATTTTCAGGAATAGCTTTTAGTAAAAAATTTCAACTCAGTCTGTAGTTTTAACAAAGCTTTCTTTCTTAAAGTGGAACTTTATAATAGTTTAATGCAAACCCTAACCACGATTTCATTGAACAGAAACTACTTACTGATGAAAAACTGTTAACATGCCCCCTTTGCATGGTCTAAAAAATAGCCTTAGTAACAAATTTTTGTTCACAATTGATAGTACATGTATTGAGTAAGTCTTGCAGTAAGCATGGAAGTTATAATTTAACAGTATCGAGCACACGAAAAACTGCTGAAAATAGAGTATCGGGAAAACTTTAGAAGTGTAACCATCTGATTATTACAATACGGCTATTGTAATATTGATTAACTGTACAAGTTTCAAATCGAAAAATTCACTTTCACTATTGAGAGCCTTGTTCACAAACAATAGTATAATAATCATAGATGATTTCCATATTTGATTCTGAAGCATCGTTGAAACAGGTGATATATTAAGATGTACCGATCAGACCAATTATCAGCAAAGAATTTGACTGGCCGGTCAACAATCAGATTTATATTCTTAGTTTTATCAAAAATACAAAACTTTAGTTATAAAAGTTTATCATTAAACACTTCACAACAATACATTCGCTGGGGTCAGCGTTTAAAATGCTTGTATAGACTGTTATAATACACTTACTTTTTGATTTTGGGGCTGATAAACACACTTTTCCGACGCCGGCCAGATTGGCGTTCAATCTACTGACCAGTACTGTCACCATGGGTAGGCCAGTCAACACCGGTTGGCACGTTTGAGGTTCTAATTCTTTGAAGAAATCTCCATCCAATAATATTTAACATGCTTTTGGTATATTAGCAAAATAATATGACGACAATCTTAATAATAGCCGATCAAATTGAAGAAGAATCAAAATCTTCGGTCCAACATTATAAAAAAACTTGTAATTACTAGCCACTTGAATTTTTCGATAAAAATAATATAAATTAGCGGCGAAGGTATAGAATAGGGTGCACGCGGAACACGCGGAACACGCGGACAAAATAAACACTAATACAAGGTAAAAAACGATGAGAAATGCAATAACATGAAAAAAGCTTAAAAAATAATGTATATAGACCAATAACTTTGCATAATTAAGCAATTCGTAGCACGCGGTAACACGCGTAAGCACGCGGTGCGTATTTAAGGATAATAGCACAAAAAACATGAAATTCATAAAATAATTAACTATTATTAAACAAATTACACGATCTAAAAGTATATTTTTGCAAATCTATACATGTTTAGTTTAAATCAAGTGCTTACCTTAGGCGAAATTTTCAAATAAATTTTGATAAAAATATAAATATATTAATTTCGATTACTCAATGTGTTTTACTCGTATTATTATAACAACTAATATATTTTAAGCATTGCACCCAATTATCGCCGCTAATCCTTGCGCATGTTTTGCAAGTATTGACATTTTCTAACACAAAGCATCTCGTCTCCGGGTCAACTTTCTGAGAGCCACCACGGGTAATCCCCGGTTTTGACATAGTAATATCTAAAAACTAACTAAACTGTGGTCAGGTAAGACTGGAACAGTTCAATGAAATCCGAATCAAAACCAAATAAACGTAACTTGTCAAGCAGAATGCCGTGAGGGAGGTTATTAAAGGCTTTTGAGATACCAAGAAAGATAATACAACCAGGATCATTACTATCAGAGTGAACGTAGCAGTTTTCGATGAGAGTGAGCAGGTTAGTAATTGTAGAGCGATCAGGAAGGTTGCCATGCTGAGAAGAAGAGTTGAGGTAACGAATTTTTGGGAATACATAACGAAAAACAAGGCGTTCAAAGATGATAGACAGTGGAGATAGAATAGCTATTGGGCGGTAGGACGTGACCTGCGAGGAGCGAAGCTGATTAGATTTCAACCGCGGAGAAATCCAAGATGTCTTCCAACAGGCGGGATAGCGCTTAGTGGAGCAAATGAAGGAGTAAAGATGATTTAAATGGATAGAAAGCATGGAGGAGGTTTAATGAATTACAAGGGAAGGGACACCGTCAGGATAGTAAGGACCAGACAACTTGCAAGATTTAAGCATGAGAGAAATATTATCACGTGCAGAAATCTTTTTGCTCCTCCTTTAAGAAGTATCTTGCGGCGCCCTTGATTGCCCACATTATTTAACGCAACGGCTAACTCTGAATTGAATCAATCTCTTTAGGCTATTGCACTTTTGTGATCAAAATGTTAATTACAGCCGAACAACCAATAGATTTAAATTTCAAAATGAGATACTTCATTAAATCTACTAAGCAATTATAATTTGTTGAGTAAAACATAATTCAAGAACGCGTTAATTGATAAATTTGTCAAATCCGATGGCTTTAGAATTGCGTGAAGATGAACTACATACTGCTAGGAGCAAAACAAGTGAAACGATCCTGTTTTTGATCATTGCTTTATAAAGAATCCGTTAAACGACACTACATAAGCAAAGATTGAAATGGAAACTAAAAAAGGCGATTTCTCGTTTTGAATCAATTTGCAAAAAATGGTTTCTTGCACTACATGCTTCAATTATAAAAGGCCCTATGTTGAGTCCCATATACATGTTCAATAAGTATGAAAATATATAAGTTTATACGTTATATGTAATGCATATAACATTTTGAGTAAATTTATTTAAATTTTCAGTAACAATTGCATATCGACAGGTCCATGGTTATTGCACCCAACGCACAATTTAAAATATACTTATAACAATGTTAGCAAAATGTATATTTTTGCAACGAAGACATGCTAGCTATAAATTCGGTACTAATCGGTAAATAAAATACGAAAATAACTACTAATCTAGAGAACAAATTCTTTGAAATTTCCAATTAATATAAAAAATCAAGTAAAAAAGACTTGATTTACACTAAAAAATGTATAGATTTACATAAATGTACAACTATATCGTGCATTTGGGTTAAAAATAGACAAAAAAATTTATGAATTCCCAGTTTTCTCTGCAATTCCCCTTAAATATGTACCGCNCAATTTAAAATATATTTATAACAATGTTAGCGAAATGTATATTTATGCAACGCGGACATGCTAGCTATAAATTCGGTACTAATCGGTAAATAAAATACGAAAATAACTACTAATCTAGAGAACAAATTCTTTGAAATTTCCAATTAATATAAAAAATCAAGTAAAAAAAGACTTGATTTACACTAAAAAATGTATAGATTTACATAAATGTACAACTATATCGTGCATTTGGGTTAAAAATAGACAAAAAAATTTATGAATTCCCAGTTTTCTCTGCAATTCCCCTTAAATATGTACCGCGTGCTAATGAGTGTTACCGCGTGCTACGAATTTGGTGAATTATACAAAGTTATTGGTCTATATACATTATTTTTTAAGCTTTTTACGTATGTTGTTGCATTTCTCATCGTTTTTTACCCTGTATTAGTGTTTATTTTATCCGCGTGCTCCGCGTGTTCCGCGTGCACCCTATTCTATACCTTCGCCGGTTTGGAATGTTCTTGAATCACTTATTTGCAATTATTGGGATTGAAGTGACAATTCAGTTTCCATGACGCTAATATGTTATGTGGACATTCTTTACTGCCTGATACTGTCCGAAACTGCCTGGAAATTGAACATTTGAAATGAGCTGACGCCTAAGTTACAACATCATATCTATTTCATTATATTATTGTGGTTAAAATTTATTGCAGCAGATGTTGCTTGACATTTTCGTAATTTAGCATACAATGTTGGTGAAATGGTGAAATGTCCATCCGCTTGCTTTTCATTATAGCCGTGAAACCGTTATTTTATAATCGCGATTTGATATAGACTTCTATTTCATATGTGTCATTTCCAAGATAAAGGGAGCTTATTGCTTTATACGATTCTTTGACTAATAAATAACTCCCTTAGAGTTTTTCAATTAACTTCACAATCTGCTCTTACATGGTCATGTCAAGCAAGTCTTCTACAATGCTCTCCTATGAAACTGCTTCCTTTGCTCGTTGCATTAGAAGTCCACCATCAGTAAATACGTTGACAATATTATTACGGACATTGCTGAAATGCAAATGCTGTTGGAATTCCAATTGCGTCAGACATTTAAACGGCGAGTTGTATTTTTTATGATAGCAACCTTAATTTAAGCAATTCGAGTGTCAACCTTTACACATTTTGCCGAATGCAGGTGTGCCTTGTAAAGCTCATGAAATAATGGATATAGTTACTTCAATATTTTTTCCACTGTCAACATGTATGGCGCAGCATTCGTAACACAAAAGACGTCATCAACGGCATGAACAATAACTTGTCTGTGTACATGTTTAGTCAAGCATTTACGCAAAATCAAATATGTAACTTGAGGATTGTCAATGTCACAAATGTAAAAATTTCATCACTTTCAACCACCATAATGAAAATTTGTTTTTTCTGCATGACTTGATTTTTCAAGTTTTTTATTTGCAATGGCATTTGCTCATTTCGACTGGGTGATGTTTATGCAAAGGATGCTCCATGTCATTGAACAAATAACGTAACAGCTCATTGCCCAATTTATTCAAGAGAATGTGCCCAGATTAAAATGCGCGGACAACATTGCCATTTGTTGTTAGTTTACGGTGTTGCTCCACAAAGAAGCGCTTGTCATGTTTTACTGAAACATAGTATGCAATTGAGTAAGTTTGAGGGCATAACAACAAATTCACGTGGAAGTGCCGATACACTATCTCGAAGTTTAGCTGAGTTTATAGAGTGTGTGAAAGTATGCCTCTTTGACAATTATAATTTATACTGATTGGCTGTTATGACAAACAGCGCCTCAAATAATGCAGTCTATGTCCCCTGCTTTAAAATAGTCAAAATCCAGCAAACTGTCATTAATTTTTAAATTTTTTACTTAATTTTATTGAAACTATGCCAAAATATAAATGATAAAGTTACGAACATGTCAAATAATATTCACAAGAACGCAATCATAAACTTTTCCAGGAATGTTAGCACAATTAAACTCAAGATTTTTATTACCTGTAGGAAGAAACTAATATGCTACAATTTTTATTTTGTAGCTTGTTTCATATCTATGATGATTTGCATTATACAATTAAAGTTTTTTACTATTACTAATGTATTGTTCATCCATTAATCTTTGTTCTTGAATTCAGAACATTTATGCAACACAGTTTTAAAATTCATCCAATATCTGTGTTACGAACGACTAATTTGTACAACAGAAGAAATAAATTGAACAAATGAATATTCTATTACTTGAGTTTACGGGGTCAAGTAAGATACGAAGAATTTAACAGCATTAAATAGTTGTCCTTTTAATATTGGTACTAGAGCCTCTAATATATTTAATTTTCTAATCATACCGACAGTATGGATGTAATAATCTTTGGGAATTCAATCTATGTAATACTTGTTGTCTTATTTTAAACTTTTTTGGAGAGTAGAATAAAACTGCTTTTCCTGAAGACTTACCATGTATAAAGTCTTTCAATTGACACATTTCTATCGAAAATTTAGCGGGTCTTGCAACGTCTAATCATTGTAACTAAGGAAGAATTATTCATAGACCGTATTTTTAGAGCAACAAATTTGACCCAGCTTGAATTTTCAACATTTGAATTATGCTTTACGTTACGGTGCGGAAACAACCATTTCAAACAGACAACTAGCTTTAAAATGAAACAATAGCCTTGATCCAGAATGTATATATAATATACAGTACTGGCCAAAAGTTTGGTAACACTTTCCAAATTTAGAAATTTTTGTATTTTACACAAAAAAAGCAATGTAGAAACAATATGATTACACCGTGTAGAAAGTAAATAGTTAATTCAGAAAAACTCACTAATATTTTGTATGTCCGCCATTATTGGCCAAATACGCAGCAATGCGATTTGACATTGACTCGACCAATTTTCTACAATAATCATCAGTAATCTCTGTGCACCATGCCACTTTAATTTGCTCATTCAGATCGTCGAGTGAGGTGCATTGGCGCTTCCTCAGACAGTTTTTGATGTGATGCCAGCAATTTTCTGTGACGTTGAGGTCTGGGAGTTTCCCGGCCCGTTCTCAAGCAGCCGAAAGTCTTGTGATGCAATCCACTGTTTCACAACTTTGGCGCTGTGGCAAGGAGCACCATCTTGTAGTACAGATGCTCCGCGAAGTTGCATAAACATGGGAACTTTCTCCTGAATTATTTTGAGGTAGGCTTTGCCTGTGACTGTCTGTTTATGAGGAACAAAATGCAGACCAGCACGCTCATTCGCAGTTATAGCACCCCAAATCATCACAGAAGGTGCTGAGCGGACAGTTTGTTGCATGTAACATGTGTTGAATCTTTGGTTTCTTGGTCGTCGAACATGTGGCCGGTATGATGTAAACTGTCAAATCTTGGATTCGTCACTAAACATTACTTGATGCCACATCTCAGGGGTGTAGTGGTAGTATTGCCTGCAGAAGCGCAAACGGTCTCGAATGTTCTTTGAAGACAATCGGGGTTTGGCTGCCAGTTTGCATGATGGAAGGTCAAAGGTAGTATTCAATCGACGCCTAATGGTGCGTGTTAATACATTCTGCACTGCGCGCCTAGATTTGCTTTGACTTCAGAAGATGAAGAGAATGGTTGATTGACGACGTAACGGTGAATGAGACGGTCAGTCTGAGGGGTTGTCAGTTTTGGATTTCCAGACTGCTTGTGAGAGGAAAAATTTTGCAGTTGCTGATAGCGAAGATACTGACACGCCCATGCTAACAACTAAAACGCGATAATTCTACCCTTCCTTGTACAAGATATGAATTTCAGCACGCATTGTTGATGAAATTTCACCACCACGGACCATATTTCATACTATAATGATAATCCTTTTTCAGTGAAAATGTATTGTGTGTAAACTAAAGTTGTGTTAATTTGATTGGCTAAATGAATCTGTTGTAAATACTAAGAAAAAACACGCTTTAGACAGGTTACTCTTCCCAAACTTTTGGCCAGTACTGTACATGTATTGTAACATGTTCTTCAATCGCACGAGATTCTGCATTGATGAGCTAATATAGTATTGGATAACGCTAATGTCAATCTATATAGATAGTTTGAAGTACTATAATTTTTGCAAAACCTTCTTGTGTATTATCTTTATTTAGAATATTCTTAAAGGCAAATCTCATTCTAGAATCCAAAATTCTTTCAAATAACTTACCAATATAACTTGTTAGAGTCACACGTCTATATAATGCAGGTTCTGCATAACTAGTTTTACTAGATTTTCTTATAAAGATTACTCGTCCTTCGTTCCAAATATATTTGCCTTCTTCAAAACAACTATTATATAGATGCAATATTGCGGCTTTTGTGTAAAAACCTAACTTGGTTAGCATAAGAGGGTGTATACCATCCGGACCAAAACTTTTACTGTAGAATCACAGGGGGTGATTCTAGCAAACACAAAGAGAATACAGTTCAAACTATTTCCTATTTACAAATGCTTCGTTCTTTATATACACTGCTATTTACAATATGTACAAATATGACAACAACCAGTCACCAACAAGAAAAGCGCGAGGTCTGGCCGATAAATAGTAACAACTACCAGCGATGCTACATTACCATTGGTACGCAAAACTTTTAACGATCCATTTATTTCACTTCGAGTAATGCGGTCATTTAGATTATTCATATCATCCGCTTCAGGTTTAGACATTTGAATAATAAATTTTTCAATTTCTTTACGATGTTCTTGCCAAATCTGCAATTTATTAAATGCTTGCCAGTGAAAAAATGTTGAAAAAAGTTCTTTCCTTTTCCTCATTATTCGTATATAATTTGTTATCTTGCTTTAGAATTCCAACATTGCGCTTTGGTGAGCTATGCTTTAAAGTGTATCTGTATCTATTTCAAAATTCAGGTCCATATTTTAAATTAAGCGATTCAGTTTTATTTTTAAACCACTTATTAGCAGCTAATTGTAGTTCATCACTAAATTTTTTCCGATTATTTTCAAGGATTATTTTATTGTGTGGTGAAGATCGTAGTCGAAATGCAATTTTTTATTTTCGAAGTATCTTAGACAGTATTGTTAATTTAGCATTCCAAAGAGGTTTACAGTGTTTTGAAATTCTCTTTTTTCGGAATCATATTATTATTTATTGTGATGATTAAGTTCTTAATGCATGACCATTGTTCACTACAGTTTTTAATTATTTATTCAGGAAACATTTCTTCAATGTGATGGTCAAGTTCTGTTTTCCATGCAAGCCAATCGACTTTTGCTAAATCAAACTGTTCAATTACTTTACGTTCATTCTTCAATTCCTTTTCGAGGAGCTCCAGAAAAAAGCTCAGCATCCTTATCCACATATTGAGTAACTAGATGTCTATCAATTTCATTTGACACTATTGCTAAGTCAATTACACTTTTACCATTAATTGCTTCAAATGTGTATTCGCCTTGATTAATTATCATTGCAGGTTTATTTAATAAGTGATTGAAAATGATATCAACTCCTGCATCATTTTTGCAATGATCACCCAAAGATTAGCATACCAATACCTAACTTTTCTTTTTCTTGTAGTAATATATCACTTTGAGTTAGTAACAATTCAACTCTTACTTTATCATTAGGAGAAATGTATATTGAACAGAACAAATATGTATTATTGTTTATAGTAATAATACTAACTACGCAGTCAATACCAGAAACCTCCATTTCTTTATAATGATAAGAGAAATTTGATTTGACTAATAATGCACATCCACCTTTATTTCCATTTGAAACAGAATTGTATATTGTATAATCCAGAAAATCAGAACTATTCACACATTTCTTAGTTTCATTCAAAACAACAATATCTGGTGCTGTATCACAATTGTAACAATTTAGAGCTAAACTTGATTTAACTGATAAACCTGCAATATTAATTTGTAAAATTTTAAGCAGAATTTAATTTATTGATGTTCATTATTGACTTTTTTGTTGTACTTCAATGAGTACGGAAATGTTCTTCAATTGACAAATTTGTTCAACTTGCTTTAGATATACTAAACAATTTTTGGAGTTTGCAGAATACTCTTTTCCACAATTTTGACATTTAGATTGATTTTCCTTGTTTGAACATTCTTTAAAATTATGAGGACTCAACAATGAGAACATTTCTTTTCATTTTTACAAAATTTTATATATGTCCAAAAGACTGACAATTATACAACGGATTACATTAATTTGACGAGAGTTAAATGTTTCAAAGCGGCAATATAAATTATCAATAAATACTTCTGTATTAATTAGCTCATTAGCAGTTTTTACATCCTTGCAATCTAATTTTATTAAATTAAGTAGTTCACCATTTGACTTTACAAAGCGTTTAGCTTTATGACCAGTTAATAGTGCAATTTGCTCATCTGAGTATTCCTTGGGTGCATCTCTAATTAACACAGCAGAATTTACCTTTTCAGGTTTGGTTTTCTTACTGTTGAACCACGTCGAAAACAATTAATATTCCAATTATTTATTACTTCTTCAGCCTCATTTCTATCAGTAAATTTTAAGTGAATTCCTCTCCAAGATAGTGGATATGCATAAATTAATTTCTTTTTAAAATAACGCTTACTGAATTCTTGATTATTTTTTATACTATTTCTTGCAAAAGAACTATTTATTTTTTCAACAACTACAATGGTTTCTAAATCGGTTAAACTTTTTTGTTGAATGTGAATTTGTAAGTACAGATGCCTTTTCTGCATTAGAAACTTTATCATGTTCAAAATTTTCAATTGAGTTTTTAATTCCATCGGTATTTACCTTTATAGCATTTATAGTTGGGCCAACGTGACTTACTATTCCTGCTATATCCCTTTGTAAATTTTTAAATTCTACGTTTTTTTTCATTAATGAATTTGAAAGTTTCGTTGCTTCTTCTACAAAGTTATTTACTATTTCCCTGAATAAACAGTTAGGTTTGTGTGGTGACCAGTTATCACAAAACCAAGCTGTATTAATTTCAAATTTAATAAGAACATCCAATTCTGCAGAGTTCGTAAAAGTGCAGGAAGCATGAAAATTTGCATTACGTAACGCACAGTTGACATAATTGGAATGGCTATCACATATTTTTTCATAACATTTGCATTTATCATATTTTTTGGCTTCTTTTTCTTTTTGAACAAAGCCCCTTTTGGGAGACATTTATGGAGAATTGTACGTTAACAATAGATAATCACTAATATAATTTTATATTAGAGAATAACTGCAAAAATACTTGAAAATAGAAATAGAAATTAATATATTCTGTTGAAAATTAATTAAGCAAATTTTGTAGAGGAAAATTAATTCCTGTAAATTAAAATTCAACTTAGGTTTCAATATATCTGCAAATATCACTTGACCAGCTGTACTAAAAAAAATATATGTATTGCCTTGTGGTTTGCTAAATGAGTTTGTTTTCACAGCCAATCTAATGCAGGTATAGATTATTTACACGCTAATTTGAACTTACACATGGTATTGTGATATGTAATTTATTCAAGTCTGCCTCGTAATATGTTTTCTTTCTGTCAAGGGTAAAATTCAGCTTAAACTCATTTTCAATGCTGATTTCAGGCTCTTCAACTAGTAATGTCTAACTAGTTTATTTAGTGTTAACAAATTTATTAATTAAGCTCAATGCAGTATTTTAAGGGAATCATATTATGAAAATACTTATATAATAACAACATAATCAGAAAAATTGTATACATCTTTAGTTCTCGGCTTCCAATTTTATTTCAATTGCAGTAAGATATTGTTCAATATGAATGTAACTTTATAGTTTATATATATACAAATGGGTGCTTTTGGTTTTTGCAAAATAGCAGCAGTTGACTTTCCACGATTGTGTTGTTTTATAGGGAACTATTGCAGCTAGCAAATGTTTGACAATTCATTGTTAATGTCCGACTATGCTTAAGCCGTTCTTTTCCGTCCATGAATATTTCCCTCTGTCAAATTTTGAACAAACATGAGCTTATGGCCATCTTACGATTCCGAGATCATTTGTAACATAGACATACAAATATACTTCAATATGCTCATGGATACTATTTTTGCCATTAGCTGTAACTAATAATTTTGAAGCAAAGTTTTTATACAATAAATTATTTTTGAATTTTAAGGGAATTCTAAGTATTCAGCTTTTCTAATAAAATTTATTATTATTTTAATAATTGATGACATTTTACACGGAATTGAATCTAATTAGTGTCATTTAAAAATTTTGAAATCAGAAGCCCTAACCATAGTCCTAAACGTAATCCCCGATCATAACCCTAACCCAAACCCTTTCCATTTCATTAACTCAATTGAAGAAAAGTATGCCAATTTGAATTTCTTTCCAAATGACTAATTTTTGAAGGTTTTTATTTCGTAAGTACTAATCAAAAAGTTATATAAGTTATATAGAGACTCACAGCAATACCTGTTAACAATAATCTTCCTGTCCAGTCGTTGAAATTCAATAGCTGTATTTTGCACTACTATAGTTGTATAAATATACAAATCTGCATTATAAGCAAATATTATTGTCTACAATATAGTAAATACAACAAAAAATAAACGAAGCTAAATAAAAATTACAAATATAAATAATTGAAAATATACATAAAAAACACCAACTACAATATATTCTCTGCTAGTAGTTACGCCATCTGTTCAATCTATTTAATGATCCATATTGAAGTTGTTCAGCAAGTAAGTTTTGTTTTAAAAGTTGTTGTGCTACGTATATTTACATCTAATGTATTCCACAATCTTAGATATTTCAGTTGAGAGTTGCTTGTGAATTGATAATTTAAAAGGCTTTAAATCCTGAACACGTATTTAGGAGTTTGAATATTCATTTTCACATATAGACAAATTTTGGGTTGGATTATATTTTTGTTAATTCAAACCCGTAATACAAAGACTGGCATAAGTACACAAATTCAAGTACATGTAATTAGTCTAAGGATTTGCGTAAGAGAAACACATTGTAATTCTTTTCCCTTTAAATGTATTCTATTGAATAGTGTCTTAAACAAAGTTAAATTGTTAGCTACGTTTTTTTAAAGTAATCACATTGTCCTTTGATTGTCTATGCAAATATGTTTTGCAATTCAATCTAATGTAACACACTTTTTTATCATTGACTTATTACACACTTAGTCAAAGTTTAAAAAAATGTTTGTAATTGTTGTCAATTTGTGCATTTAATAATTACGCTTGTAGCATTGTATTTCTTTAAATGTTGTAAAATGCTCTTAAAATTGACGCTGTCTCTGTAAATATTAAGTAATTGTAAACCATTTAGTTAATTTTGTCAGTGATAATTTATTAGAAATCACCTTAACAAATATTTCCGATAAGGGCTTTATTATTACCAAACGGAATTAACATTTTTTCATTTTTCTCGTTCAGTGTTAAATAAATTTCATTTTCATTGGACTTTATTCTATATTGACTCAATTAGTTCCAGTTAAACAAACAATTGCACTTTGAGTAATAACTTAATAGTTCCTTGTTTTGCTATTTTAAAGGTATGTAATTCGCATTTTATCTCAATGAATTCAGTAACATAAGATTTGTTTCAAACATTTTATTTATTCATTTTTTAAGTTGTACAGATTGTCTGTAAATAATTTCAATATGATTATTCTATGAAATGTATATCGAAACGATTAAATGAAAAACTATATTTGTATTTATGTGCGTTGTCTACTTCTGTATTCGTACATATTTTCGTTTGGCTTAACATTTGCATGCAATTTAGAAAGTTACCACTTGATTGTTTGATTACACCCATGCCTGTATACTTCTCTGTACTAAATGAATCAATTTTGTATAATCCAAGTTTCATGCACATGTTCTAACATGCATAGCAAGCTTCACTATTTTTGTGTAATTACTTAGGGAACACCTCCAAAACTGCCCTTATTTCAATGTTTCGATCAAATGTAAAGATTTTTCAAAGATTGAAAATGAGCAAATACTGATCGTATGAACTTTTAGTTGTGCACAAAATAGAAGTTTTATGTACAAATAATGAAATTTTGTTTTAATTTGGTCTTCTTCATGCAGTATTTGATTTAGATTTGTCAGTTTGCGCAATTAGTGAACTTTGTCGTTTAGCCTATGCAATATTCACGTAGTTCACTACCTCAAGAAGTCTTTCGTACTTCCCATGCTCAGGCTAAGCAAGATATTCACGATTTTGCAAACAAATTCCACCATTTAATCAATAAACGAGAAGAACAGTTAATTAATTATGCCGACTCACTACTAGAAGCCCAGGTATGAATTATATAATAATAGTATATTTCTTCAAATCATATTCTTTTAAAATTGAATTATTTGGATAAATCCATATTTGCTTTGAGTTCACAATTATTTTTACCAATTTTGAAATATTTCTTGTGACACCATTTTCAACAACTTTACTAATGTTTACATCAGATACTTAAAGGGAGGTGGGAGAGGGGACAAGCAGGCACCATGTATGATCTGTGCGAATACAAAATGCTTTTAAGCGCCGCGTTATGTAAGTCAGTATCCATTTACGTCGATTTCTGAGGCTGTAGACAACAGTGAAAGCCTGCTGCATAATTATTTGAAATAGATGTGACAGTTCTTACTTTGTGTCCATAGCCTATCATAACGTGTATGCAATTCCTAAGACATCTGAATATATCAGTTATTTATTTTGAAATTTTATAAATTGAAAAATCGTAGGGTTAGTGCTGCTTAGCGTTTGTTGGTGCTTGTAGAGCTTTGCTACCTCATTTTGTATTCAAACAGTTCGTTTCCTAGAAATTTTCCTGTGTGTATGGATTTTTTAAATTATATCTATTACTGATCGCTCACATAATGTAAATGAGAAATCTTCATTCAATGTACATGTAGTAGATTCTAACGGTGATTAATTAGTTCGTTTGGAGTCCATAGCATTTTTCGTAACAATTTCTCAACGTTTTGCATTGCTTTTCGGTTTTAAACTTTTGGTTTCGTTTAAGAAAAATAGTAATTTTCAGTTTAATTTGAATATTTGTTAATTTCAGTTGGTGTTTATTCAGTTACTACACAACACTAGCCAATGATACTAGAAACACTAATTTCTTGCGTATTAATTGCATTCTCGTCCACATTAACGAGCACACAAGTAAAAAAGAGTAGTGTGTTCTCAAAGAACTTCAAAATGAAACGCGATAGGTGGTTTACATATTACCTCTTTCTGCAGCGTTGCTAAAAAAGAACACAAACTGATTTAGCAAAAAACATATATTGAGGAATCTCTGTGTACAAGTTCTATCCAAGAAGAGTGCAAAGTATTACAGGGATCAGATATACTCCAATGTTCACATTTCATACTCATTCTGTCGACGATCTACAATAGAGCAGTGCACTAAATAGGCATATTCCAAGATCAAATATGTTCAAGCTCCTGAGAGACAACAAACGACAATTAGCTAGCCGTTAACGCACAAATTAATTTAATACGCATGTAATGTACGCTCAAGCAGTTTTTGTGTATGGCCGTAATGTAAGATCTTTTACGGCTTGAATTGTATTTGTTCTCTTTCTTTTCAATTCATTTATCAACACACTTCTGAATTCCAGCTGGGTCAAGATTAAAAGGCAATTGATAAATCCTTGCTTAGTGATTGAATTTTCACTTTCCGCGACTTTGAAAACTAATGATCCAGCACCCGTAAAATTCTAGTGTAGTGGTACGAGTAACAATTGAATATAGGACTTGAATGAACACGTTAGCGTGTTAATGAATGTTAACGTGTGAGTTAAAATAACTTTTACACGTTAAAATTGATGTATCGGTTAACTTCGACGCTTTGCCGCTCGAGAATAATTTGATTCTATTAGCTCCAGTGGTGGGGAAGGGGGATTTCTTGTAGCATAGACAATTTATATAAATAGCCACAATATATTAGTGTTATTTGCGTTAAAATATCGAGTCTATTCTATCTAGATCAGTAATTTTTCAACGGAATCCATTCTTTGTAGAACGTACTATGACGATCACATGTGAAATGAGAAATTCTCAAACCCTTATAAGTAAGCAATATGACTAAGCAAGTATTCACAACTCTGCCTAAACTTAGAAAGCTCTCAGGCTTCGAATTAGTTGCTGTTGCTGTAAAGATATGAGTTATTAAAATAGATTTATTATAGAAGATTACTAAAGGATACACGTATATTTATAGTAAGCATCACTTGACTACTGCGGGAACCATCAAGTCTCCAGTTATTTACCTTCGTACATGTTACCGTTGCACCGCAATTTGTGCTATAATTTCAGTAAATTGCAATATAAAACAAATTTGATTCACACTTGTTCAAACCAAAAATATAAATTTTACAATTATTATACATTCAGGGGTATACAAGGATACTAACATGTGTCAAAATCAGTTTATGTCATAAAATTTAAACTGCGATAGATGTAGTGTTGATGGACATCTATTTACAGATATGAGCCTGTGGGGTAAATCTTCCCAGGCACATCCGTGCGGCAGCATCCTATTCCAAACGCGAATAAATTTAGTTTTTTGCTTTTCAGTTTAGCAATAGAAGGATGGCAAAACGTTTCGAATCTTGACTGTTGGGGATATAAAAAATTTGTCAAGAAAAACTCCATTTACAATTGAAACTGAAATGAATAAAATTTTTAGCATTTACTTTCAATATAGGTGCAGGGAATTGCAGGACAAATAAAGATAAACTTTTCTTAAATGGCGTGTTTTCATGAATTAATTTATTTTAAAAAATAAGACTATTAACAAAATTCTGGCAATAAGGATTAGGGTAATGCAACAAGGAATTTAGTGAAATAGGAAATTTTTTTTTAATTTGAACTTATTTCTGGTCTCATGCTATAATCTAAGTTTACCATAAATTTTTTATTCGATTCATACAGTAATCTTTATAAGAATATTTCATTATGTTTCCAATTTCTGCATTTTGTTTATCAGATGATAACTGTTCTTAGAAATCAATTTGTTTGTTAAAAATTAAGTGATTAAAAAACAATGGTTAATAGTAAATGAAACGTAAGCAAATTTGTTTGTTACTACATATGTTCTAAATAACTCGGGATATTCTTGATATGGAAAAACAGAATTAAACCAGAAAAATAAACCGTTTTCGGGAATATAAGGATCGGATCTAGGCTTTCTGTAACTAGCTTGACCTGGTTTTTTACAAAAAAATATTTGTGGGAGAGAATCTATCCCGGGATCTCCCACTGAATTCGCTACTGTTGAGCTCAATATCAACATTAGGAGAAATTTGTTCTTGTATTGATTTGGAAACTGATCCTTTAGTATTGAAATTTTAAAGAAAACATTAGTTATTGGTGATCACTGTAAAAAATACGGCTTTTCTTGTTAGACAAACGTTAAGGGGCATGATTTATGAAAAACTAACAAAAATAAATGTTACAATTAACTAATTATTGCAATAATATCCGACTGTTGAGGGTGCACAAATGCAAACATACCGGAATGATCTTATCCGTACAGTAAAGGATTCGTTTTGGTGCTCACTTTGTAGCTTGTACAGTTCAGTGTCAGTTCATAAAAAGGCGTTTTATTTTATATAAAAAGGATGTTTTACCCAACGTATTTTTATAAAGATGGTTCAATAATTACCTCCGCCAAGGAGGTTATGTTTTTGGTAGCGTTGGTTTGTCTGTTAGCAACTTTACGGAAAAAGTAATGGATGGAATTACCTCAAATTTTCACCAGAGGTGAGTCTCTGCCCAAGGAGGCATCCATTAAATTTTGGTGCTAATCCGAGGAACACAAGCTGCGTGGCGGAGGTCTGCGCTCTCCGAGTGCTTTTCTAATTATTATATTATATAACAATAATAATCACAATGAAATAACTAACAATTGGATCAAAGAGTGTGCTACATTGCTACATCACAGAAGAATTCATATTTAGTATCTTTGAATCGATAAAGCAAAATATAGAAGGTGACCCAATGTCCTCAAGATGGAATTTATTGCATTTGGTTGCTCTAGTAATAATCAATGTTGAACTAATTGTTTTCCTTTAACTATGCCGGGGAAGCAGGCATTAAATATGCGCATACATAAACAGTGCAATATGAATTTAGGCCTTGTATAATATATCTAATTCGTCCTTGGTATCCTATGCTGACAAATGTATAACTTCAATGATGCTATAATTTCTTTATCTTTTAGGATTTTTTTGTAATATTTTCCAACATTCTGTGATTTTGGAGTGGAATTTGTTATTAAAACTCCCTGTTCCACAATACATTGAATTAGTGATTATGATGATCATTTTTCAAATGAATTAAATTGCCATTCCAATTGCAATTAAAGTTTTAATTGATTTAATATGATTGCTATTTTGGGAAATTAGGTTTACCAATTTAAATTTGGAAAATCACAAATGGGTTCTCACTATTATTGACATTGTGCATTCGATAGGGTGACATTTGTGTCATCAATGTATTAGTTGTACCCCATTCTCAAACATTTCTTGTTTTTTCATAATCCAATGCTGTTATTTTAGGATTATGAGTACTGACTTAGATCAAATCTATTCCTATAAGTCACAACTCTTTTAGTTTTAATTTAAATCTTATTTTCTTCTAAATTTAAAGGATATTTAATTTTTTAAGGTGTTGCCTTCTTTCGTATTTGGGTTTTTAAGTTTTTACTACCTGTTTCGTGTCCAATTTTACTTTTCCTGAAGCTCCATTTTTATAGAAGTCTAAAGGTCTTGATGTTTCTTTGGAAATGAAGTTCACCTCTGGGGATGTCTTAATGGAAGAGTTGTTAAACAATCATGGAGCAATCACAGTTGACCGAAAAGGTTTATAAAATTTAAATTTTCTGTTTATTAAAATTGTTTAGATGATTTGGTTGATGACTTTTCAAAGGTATGTAAAAACGTACTTTCGATTTGTAATGTTGTTTTAGTTTGATATTGATAGTGCAAAATCCGTGAGTTCTGAAGACTCTAGTTTCTCGTTGGTTGTAAGTCATTTTTACATTTCATGCAATTGTGCCAAAAATCCATTTACCCTATGTCTATGCTAATTTTTTATCATAGTCTAGAAACATTAAGGTTTCCATGTTTACGAAAGATTATTTTTCTAGTTATCTGTTTACGCTTTGAGTAAAACTAGTCATTTATTCTATTATACACTCGCCTACAAGCGGATTCCGATTAATTTAATTAGGACAGAGTTTGAGCTAAGAATTAAATTCAAGAGGTAATGGAAATTCCGGTCTCTCAATTCTATTGTATGCTTAGAATAGATTACGCAGTAAATTTGGTTAGTAATTTTTTGGCCAAATATTCAATTCGTCAAATCTGTATCCATTTTTTTGAAATCCTGAAATGTTCTTTGAACAGAATAACAGTTTTTATTCATTTTCAATCCTAATTTTTGGATATAAATATTTTTACTTCGATTATTTAGAATGAAAGATGCTCTTCTGTAGAAGATACTAGTAAGTGTTTTCAATAATTTGTGACGTTGTTCTTGTTTTGTAAATAAACACCTGACTGGGCAGTAGAGAGGAGTGGTTTTAGGATTTATCCTTCGGTTTTTTGCTGTGGGAGTTGGTACACATTGGCAAGAAAATGTCAGTATGCTTTTCAAAAGTGGTCTGATATACTGAATCAGGCTTGTCTGCCGATGTAAAATGTTAGTTTACTAATTGAGCAATTAATTAGGCTTATACAATCGAAGCACTATTGTTAGTTATCGTCTAACCGAGTAGGTACCTGCATTATACTGTAGAAGAACGGAATATAATATATGAAAAGTTTTACTAATATTAAAAATATTAACTCTTTAAGTATAACCATCAAAGTTCTAGGCTTTATTATGTAAAAGTATTGTAAAACTGTGGTTATTTTTAAATTATCAGAAGCCCAGGTCTGTTTTGTCCTACATTTTGCTTAAATGATTTAAAGTTAATCTCATTTATTGAGATTTCCTATTAGTATTGCGCTAATTTGATTAATTAATTACAGAACATTTCTATAGCATGTTGGACATGTTTGTGTTGTTTTGAAATGATATTATATTTGCTTGCTTATTTTTCAAAAAATCTCCTAAATAGCTGTAAGCTTCTGTTTATATAATTTTAATAAATGTTGCGAGTGTACTTTATGTGCATTTCTGGAACAACACATTCTCTCAGCAAAAATATATATTCTTATATTATTATTATTATTATTATTATTATTATTATTATTATTATTATTATTATTATTATTATTATTATTATTATTATTATTATTATTATTATTATTATTATTATTTAATTGTATTTTGCAAAAATTTCAGTAATTTATGATC
>CABFPE010000036.1:755238-769293 GCA_900660155.1 Hofstenia miamia | reverse complement strand
CTATTATTGTGAATATTCTGTCTGTATATATTGTAAGCATAGCACCTTTCATATAATTAAATAATTGTTTTTGCTAATTTGAAAAATATTTACTATCGATTTCGCTTTTTTGCTTATCCCTACTGGTCGGCACAACCTTTCACGATCAACACAATGATAGATGTAGATATTGTTTTAATATCTAAATTGAAAAAACTTGTAAGCTGACGAAAATAATTGATAATTTGTAAGACGCAGTCTCCTGCGCTCCTTCAAGTTTTGAGAAATCAAGCTTTTTAAGGAAATCAAATACTCATTCGTAAAAGTCAAATTCCATATTCTTTATCAGCAAGACCTTCTTAATATATTCTAATTTCTCTATTTGAACACACTCCTGTTTCGTTAATGTTTTTAAATCTTCGAGAAAATGTCAACAAGTTTCCGATAGGCTCAAGTATGACATCGGTTTTTTCTATTAAGTCTAGTTACCTCACACACTCAATTACTATAGATTGTTTAGAGTGTTCTACACTGCTCCTAATTTGAGGATAATCGAAGGTTTTTATGTTACACTTGAGAGAATTTCACTCAGATATTTAAAACAGTTGCTGTTCATGTTGAGTGATTTGAGAAAAACTGTTTTTCGTAAGGGTCAGGTTTTTCCTTTTTATTAAAGATATTTTTTCAGCATTGAAACTTTCTCTAAGTGATAATGTTTTTTTTAACTTTAATACCACACAGGGAATTTTGTATCTTGTTGTTTTTAATTCAATGGATCTTTTAATTCATGTAAGCCTTTCATATTTGAATAGCGATTTTGATGTGCTAATATTTTGGAATTGTATTGAATCTCATATAGGTATTATGTTGTGTATGTATGTTAGTGATGTGCCGGTATAGCTTTTTTGTTTCGCAACCGCCCATTAAGAAATACTCTCTTACATGTACACGAAATTGTCTTTACTGCTATTAAATGGAATGGAAGCTTACCCATATCCGCCCTTATCCGATAATAATTATGACACCCGTCCGTACTCGTGGGTATTACCCGTATTCGCAAATCACTAATGAGTGTCATAAATAGGGCGATTATTTTTTCGACCTAAAAATTTAGTGTTTTGACTAAAAAAACTAGACCTTACTTTGACCTAATGATAAAACTAAAATGATTTCAAGCTGAGTATGTATTTTTAAAATTTGTGATAAGGTGCTGCTTATATAAGGCAAAATATTATGCTTGAGATTTTCAGCAGAAAAATGACGATGGATTGTTAAAAAATATCCGAACTGATTTGAGTTGAAGTTTTGACCGGTGTTTTCACAAAATATATACAAATTTAGTAAATAGTTGACTTAAGCATATTTTGACGTAAAAATGACATTTTTACCTAACAAGATATTTCTTACTTTACAATTAGCGTTTTCCAGGTCTACCATTATGGGTGAAGTGATTTCCTTATCAACATGTTAGACTGCGAGATCATATTCACATAAAAATTAACAATGTCTTCGATTTCGAATTGTTGATTTAGTGCTCTAGCATCCAACCGTTTGGCAATTATTGTCTATTTTCATTAGGGAGTATGTATTCATATTTCCAATTTTTAAATCCTCTTGTTAACTGACTTCATTCTTTCGACTTTTCGCGGGCGATGAAATAGTACTATTTCTGAACAATCGATAAAGCTACTGTTATCCGATTGTGATCTAAGCCCTTCCCTTAAATTAACCAATGCATTTTGTCAATTTCAATATTTAGAACATAGCTTTTCTGTACAGAATCCTCGTATCGATCTGGAGAAATGGCTTCATCGTCCACGTAATTCTTCAAAGACAACAGTTGCGACTGATTGGCTTGATGAGTGGGTAAGCGTTACTAACATTTATAATTGGATTTACACAATAGTTTCTTGCATATTTGTTCAATGACGTTTTCCATAATTTTTATAAAGATCTAGATTAGTGAAGTAGTAAACTCACTGATGACTGACATTTCAAAAAGTTGCACATAATGCTATGTTATGAAATCAGGCAATTGTTGTGCATGATTGCAGTTAACAATGCAATATTTTAATAGCATCTAATGTCTATTTCCAATATATCCCTAAATCGGTTCTACCTCATGGAACGAATTTCAGTTTTTTTAAAAATATTAACAATAGACTAGGTACACAGTAAATTCTGCATCCATGTCAAGGCGATCTTATAGATTGCCTTGATCCATGTTGTTGTTTTATTGTTTTTTTGTACTTCATGTTATTATTGACGCATTAAGTGTAGTATTAGCACCTTTTGTTGAGGCGTTTATAATTATGCCAATGTACTACACTTAGTAAGAAATTCTATTTTTAATTTTTGAGATATGTGGACACGTGTATTGTATGCTTAAACTTAGTATTGAAAATTTGTACAAAAGTTGTGTCTGAAGTAGTTGGACAGTGTCACTATTTTTCATTTAAAATTCTATTTTTTTGAAAACGGTTTTAAATTTTCGTCATTCCTAATTTCCAGGTTATTAGGCGATCGAAAGCATGTGTTTGAAAACAATTACTCTTAATTGTTTAATTTTGTGTAGATAGATTACCCAAACTCATTGATGCATCCCATATGCAAAATCAGAGGTTGCCTCAATGGCCAAAATGAAAGAGGAGACGTGTTAAAAAAATATTTCAAGAAATCGGGATATCAAGAATCTAGATTACACCACTTCAGTTCTGGCTATAAGACATTCTAATAAAATATTAATATTTGCTAGATTGCTAAAATACGTTTGTCAAATGCAAATGAAATATCACATATTATACAAGCAATTGAGTTTGTGTAATCCTTCGCATTTTTGTCATAAAATGTGTAAACACTCAATATCAGCGGTTACTGGTTTTACAGATTAATCAAGTTTACTAAGCATTCAAATATATTTGCTTAGTTCTTTTAAAATTGAATTTATTGAAATGCAAGAGGAATGTGTATTGATTATAGGATTATTTTCGGTTCTTCCTAATTATTCTTGGTATAAAAATTGGAAGTGTTTTTATTAATGATTTCCTGAAAACTTATTGAAATTCAAGTTTTATCAAAAAATTTCAAATAAACAAAATTACACTTTTAAAACACTAATTGTGTAAATTAAAAATTGTTAAAAAATTAAATTTGAATTCAACAAGTTCTTGTGTAAATCATTGTTAATTTTTTACCTTAAGCTATGGTTTTCAACAGTCCTGAACAAAATTCTTCCTAGTGTTTGATGTTGAACAGTGACTTAACGAGTTATCATTGTTGAAAAGTTATTTGATAGAATTGATTTAAGCATTTTAGGCCTTCAACGAGGATGGCAAAGAAAAGGATAGCTTCAGAAGTAAAATTTTTGACAACTGGGCAGAACATAGTAAAAATATTAATTGGCTTTTAAAATAACTATTTTTTAGTGTTGTATAAAAATTATTTTTGTGTTTTTAATGAAATTTGCTTTTGGAATATATTAATGTTTAATTTTTATTACATCGTTTGTATTTTATGTTTTGTTCAATTCAGCTTCGTAAGCTCAAACATTATACTTTTAAATCATCAGCTTGATTTAATATTAAACATTGAAAGTCTAATGCTTTTTATCAAAAACCTATTTTGTTCTGCAGTAAAAATATTATAAGTGACAATTTTAAATAAATGAATCCCCATACGTATAAAAAAGTTAACTTAGGAAATAAATTTTTCATTACGAAATTGATTTGCAAATTATCTCAGCAAAAAATGTGTTTTATAGTTGTTAATGAATAATCAATCGGATGTCCAAAATATCAATTTTATTTTAGCATCTCATCCATGATTATATGAAAATTGTTTTTAAAATACATTGAATGAAATCGAGGTTTCCAATGTTACTTTGAGTTTTGCTGAGCATTACGTACTATGCTATTCAGTTGTGCTTAAACAACATATTGTGAATTTGTTGTTGTGGAAAGGGAGTGCGTAATATTGAAAAAAATTAAAAATAATTATTTATTTTTTCCGAACAATCTTATCGTTGATACTAATAAAACAATTTGAATAAATATAATGAACAAAGGTAGCACCCATTCGTGATTATGTTTTACAACTACGGTGTAATTGTAAGCAAACTTGCTCTCGCCGAAGACAGATTTTGCTTTGCAAATGTAATTACCAATATCATTGTAGTTGATGTGTTTTATCAGCAACGTCACCTTGCTTTCTGTTGTGGAGACATCAAATGTTATTCTAAAGGATAATTTAAGTACTATCTTTTCAAGATAAGCATCGTTATGGAAAATTGACAATAGAAAACGATGACTAAGTTTGTAACTAACAAAAGTATAGCAAATTTATTTGTTATTTACATAACGCTATGAACGGGAAGGCCAAGAAAAAGTTATTTTTTTCAATCGTAAGACTATTGTAGATGTTTTATTTTTAAGCAATGTAGAAACCATTAAAATGACAGGCAGGATTCGGGAAAGCTATTTATTCATAAAAATGGCATTTGCAGTCTCGAATCGTTATTGTAGTAAATTTTCAATGTTTGAACCGGATTCTCTGTCTAGCAATCAAATCTACAGATTTTGCGTGTGTCTATATTCAAAATGTATATATTTTCGTACTGTCATGCAGAATGTTGTTGTGCCTAACAAGTTTTCGTTTAACAGGTTCATGTCATATACACTTATGTGAGTGTAGGCGTCTTTTCAAAACTGTAATAAAATGCTAATCAATTCATTGAAAATATTTAAGAAGTTTTCGATGTTTGAAATTTATACATTTAGAGTGATTTAACACTAATTCGTTAATCACATTATGTAAAAAGTTTTCCGTCATATACAAAATGTAATTTTATCAATTTTATAGCGAATTTATACAATAACTATAAAACTTAGTGTAAAAATTATTTTGCTAAAAATTCCTAAAAAATAAAAATTCTTACGCAAATTTTGAGTTGTTTGAAATACGTGAATTTCTGGTTTCCCAGGACAAAATCGGTGGTGGATACCAGTTGTTGACAGAGCACTCTAGATATACATTCTCAGACAATGTCGTTTCAATAAAATCCTTAAATTGCTTTCTTTCCTTAGATTTTGTTACAAAATAGTATGTAATAGGAAGATAATTTTTTCGTCGGGAATATGTACAAAAATATGCTCCAATTTTAGAATTTTTTGTAATATGTAATGAGCCATAATTGTCAATCCAATAATTTTCTTGATTGTTGATAATTTGAAACTTCTCGATTATTTCTTCAGGAAACTTTTCTAAACATTATCTAAGTCATTCTGTAGTTTTAAAGAGCTCCATTATCACAAAATGTAATTTATTTATCAACGCACACATTTAATATGTATATGGGATTGAAATTTTTGCATTCCATAAAAGTTGTCCTATATTATATTAACTTAATAACCATCTTTCAACTAAAATTAACCCACTGCGTTCTCTTCTTCCTTTCTTAATAGCTCATAGTTTCGTGGTATTTTTTCTTAAATGTTGCCATTTTTAGATTATTCAATTTATAAGCTAGTTAATGTGATTTATACTGCAAAAATGAATACATAGTTCAATTTTGAAAATAATTCCGATTTCAATGGACCAACTTTTTTAGTTTATATTCTTGTAAATACCAATATCCTTCCGATATTTGTCAATTGTATATAAGTACTCCTAGATCTAATCCGAATAAGCAAATTATACCTAGTCTTACAATGTAAAATTTCGAATTGACAATTTGCCTTTATTTTAAGGACAAGTTTTCAGAAACTGTATTATATTTGAAATGGTGCACTGTACAAGGCAATATTTTTTCACAATCTTTTAAAAGATTAGTTAAATTAAAAAACTAATTACCTTGCAGTTGATGAGTATTGATTAATGCTCTGTTCCATACAATGTTCAAGCAATCAACAAGAGGGCAGGGTAGTACAGCTTTGTGTACTTCATCAAAGACAACTTCTTGGAAGATGTTATTTTGAATGTCAGAATCCACTTGCACAATGTTTGAGAAATCATTGCATACGTAACATTTATATTGTATCTAAAATTGTAATTAGTATGTAAATGTAAAGGCTTCATCGATAGCACCTTACTACATCTAAGATAAGAATTCATATTATCAATGCTCTAAAATTTAAAATTATGCTAATGCAATTTTTTAAAGGAATAATTATTAATAAAGTTGTTTATTTGAAAATACGACATCTCTGTGCCTAGTGGGGGTCTGGTGACCATTCTGTTCAATTGAATCTATTTATCTCAGTTTCTCGGGACTGGGACCTAGGAGTAAGTACTAAATTTCAAATTTCAGTAGGACTGTCATCAATATGAGATTGGAACCATAATTGAAGAAACTAAGCCCACGAAGTTCAAATGCTATTAATAGTTTTTGTTTGGTTTGATAAAATATTAGTTGTTAGAAATGATCTACCAAGATATTTAATCGCATTACTATTGGGAATACATCGTTATCAAATCCGTTGGGACTAGATGGGACTGGTCCCACCCTAGTACCTAGCTGTTCTAAATGAAAGAAATACAGCCCATAAAAATTTAGGGTAACAACAACAAAAGTAATCTTAATTTATTTCATCGCCAGCGGTCGGTTTCTCCGAACTTTCTATACTCATTTCACTTGGTAGTGAGGATTTCATAGCAAGTAAACGGAGCAAAGTTACGACATCAAAGGAATCTTAGTGCTATATGATATGCAATCGACTATGACATACATAATCAAATAAACACAAATGCAATCTACTAAACTGTCTAGATCTCCAAGCAATCACTAATACTGTGAACGAATACCCCATCTCCGACAAAAATATAAACGTCTTAATCACTGTAGGAAGGAACGACGTAATAGAAAAGTAAGCTGATTAGTACATCCCGTCATCTAAGAATTTAATCAATACCGTTGCTCCACTGCCTGATAAAAACAAATTAAGCAAAAAAACGCAAGAATTTAATCTACTTCTCAAGCAAAGCTCAAAGTCTATGGGGTACTCCATTTTCAAAAAATTTTACTGAATTTTGAGTCAAGTCAACCATATACTTTTCGCACGCAATGGCATTTACTTTTCAAGCTCTGGTTACGAAATTAAATAAGACGGAAACCCGCATTCAAGCCCGCAGAACAAGCGTACGAGTAACCCTTTCTGATTTCTGTAAACTATTTCGCAGCATTTTCAACTCTGCCACCATCGTTTATATCCACCGATGTACACAATTTTTTAAATGATGTATCGTGATTACATACAATTAGTTTTTATTATTATTATTGCATCCAGGCTATGGATGAGGTTTGATTTGATCATACATTTCGGTATAAATTGTAAATATTTTTTGTAATTTTTCTGATAATTTTTCGCAAACCACTCACTAGTACAAAACTTACAAAGTCAAAAATCTTCACTCATTGCAAAATGCCTATTATTCGATAACTCCTCAAAATTTGCAATTTTGCGATTACTACCAGCTTCAAAAATCTGTTAAAAATCTCTATTATCTTGTTTACTTTATTTCTATTAAAAAATTGATTTAAATCTAGGACTCATCTTAGTCACGAAACATACTTTGAAAAACTGAATAGCAAAAGTAGATCTATTAACTATATTCATTTGAACTTCCAAAATTTATAAAATAAATATTTTGAATTTAATGAATTTCTTTCAAAATACCAAAATGACGTCATCATGGGTATTTTCTGAAACGTCTTTGGCAGTTCTCGGTCGCATAATAGTAGTGTTTATTCATTGTATAGAGCCAAAAAATCAATTTGAAGAATCAAAAAGTGGTGGTGTATTGCTGACATACTCAATTGCTCAAATTCCAAAATACTAATGACAACAATTGTTAAACAATGTATTTAGCCTGTAAACAATATTTGGGGCAGTAAGGCTAAATACGCAAATATAGTCGAACTAAAAGGTCATCAACTGATCACAAATGGGTCGCTGCTGAATGAATATACCTGCGATCAACTGTTTTTACTAGTTTCTGATCCGATGTAAAAATTTTGACTAAAAGTCATAACATTTCAGAGTGATCTGACCACCGATTAATGTTGATTGGTAGCAAACACTGACGGAGGAGCACAATGTGTTTCATATCTTAAGAAATGTTAGAAGCCTTTCTAACATAGAAAACCGCAGATTATATCAAAAGTCAAGTTCATTAATGATATTGCTAATAGTGTGGCATCTAAATCAATTAAAATCGATATGATTAAGAATTCACATGGATTTACATATAAATGTGAATCCGTATTTCTAAACAATTGAATGAGATATTTTTAATATTTGAGATTTCAAAGGTTCTAATATACTATTCAAATTCTGGGTACTGCGTTCTTCAGTTTAGTTTTCACTATTCTGGATTGGTAAATTTGGCCTATCATAGTGTTGATGAATAGTATTAGTAAACAGAGATTGAGCTTTATATTCATATTCAGGACATAAACTGTTGGCATTCACCAAATTCACTAGAGTTAATCAATTAATTATATAGTGGCTATGACAGATTATCACCATGTTGGTAGTATAATATTTTTAAAGTAAGGAAGCCAGAGAACCCCTTGTGGTATTTCAAGATGAACGGGTCCAGACGAAGATTTGCATTTGCTTGGAGACCACCTATAAGCATAAGATTGAAGCCGATTAACAAACCAGTAATCTCTTGTATCACAGTTTTTTTATAATACAGAAAATCTTATAGGGCAGCACGGTATTAAATGGTATTAAACTTTATCACGACTATCAAGTTAAGAGTGTCCCCAATCTATTAAGTGTATAAGGACATCTAAATTATAGCGATCGGGCTGATGGGTAAATTGCAGACTGTTACTAAGATGAGTTAAGCTTCTAGAAGCGGTAGCATTTAAAAGTCCTTCAAAATTTTTTTGCAGGTACATGAGTGAGACGACTAAGTAAGAAATGTTTGTCCATGTTAGCATCAAGATTACTTTTCTTCAATATTCCAGCAGTAATAGCTGAGCCATTTTCATACATCATAAACGCGTGCATTAGACATTCGACTTTTCCTGACCAATTAAAATTGGCAAATATTACTCCATTATTTACAAAAGATGACCCAAATGATTGTTTGAACTATAGACCGATCTCTGTTACATCGCCAATTAGTAAGATTTTGGAAAGACTTCTTTTCAATCAAATTAAGGAACATTTATGTAAACATAATCTGTACTCTCAAAATCAATATGGTTTTCGTAAATATATTTCTACAAATGATGCCTTGTTAACAGCTACCCAAAATTGGAGAAATAGCATAAATATAGATGAGCGTTCAGCAGTTGTATACTTAGATTTATCCAAAGCATTTGACTCTATCGACCAACACATATTAATTAAAAAAATATAAATTCTAGGCTTCTCAGACAAAAGTGCAGACCTAATAAGCAGTTATCTCCATAATCGCAAACAAAGAGTTAAGCTAAATGGAATACTCTCTGACTGGATTTTTATTAAAAATGGTGTTACACAAGGAACAATTTTGGGACCGTTACTATTTAATATGTATGTAAATGATTTGAAAATTAAAACACATATAATGATATACAATATGCTGATGATACTATGCTATTTAGTTCACATAAGTCTCCTGAAATTGCTATAAAAGTTCTCGAAGAAAATTGCACTCTTCTTGCACAATATTTTGCTTAACTAAAACTAAAAATAAACCCATCTAAAACTCAATTTTGCTTAATTAGACCTAAATCTAACAATAATTCCACAAATATTTCCCAATTTAAAATGAAATCTACTGACACATACATAGAACGAGTTAACTCTTGTAAATATTTAGGTATCATTTTTGATTCTCAACTTAATTTTACAAAACAAATATCTAGTGTTATTAAGAAAATAGCTATTTCAATAAAGGCTCTTAGCAATGTATCACAACAGCTTCCAAACACAGCAAAAATTCAATTAATTCAAACATTAATACTAAGCCACTTTAATTATGGAAACATACTGTATACCGACATAAATCAACAAAGTTCGAATAAATTCAATGTGCAAATAAAATGGGCAATAAAAATAGCAGCTAATCGTATTGATAACAGAAATACAGAAATCAAGAAATTAACAAAAACTTTTCTAAATCTACAATGCATTATTTATAAAAATATATATTCCATAGCTTTATTTCTGTTTATATGTAATGCCAATACATTGCTGTACATGGTGACAATCCGCAAAAATACATATGTACAATATTTACAACATATATACATACACATATTTACAAAATTGAACAGCACATACTAAAATAAGCAAAGCTAATACAATTACAATTAAAAAAGCAATAAAAACACACAGGGACAAGTTAATAAAAAACAGTTAATAACGCAAATTTTCACAATTACGCGAGAAATTTAAATTTTTATTGTGGCCAAGTATATGCTGTTTTGCTAGTAAGTTGTGTTTTAGTAGTTTCTTGAAGGGTGTTATATTAGATGCATTACGGACGTTGGCATCTAATTTGTTCCATTGCTTACATGTAATCGTCGTAAACGCACTCTGCCAAAACTTATTTTTTATCTTTATGTTTTTATGCATTTATTTTCTCTTCTGCTATAGCTAAAATATTTGCTTAAAAAGTAATTTTCATTGATGCCTTTGTATATTAACTACTTTCTTTAAAATATTTAATAATATTGTTCCGTGCCACAAATCCTAATTGGCCTGTTCCACATAAAAAGAAAATATTGAAAAATTCATTTCTCAACACATCAATAAATATATGGAATAATTTACCTAAATCTATAAAACAAATAAATAAATTAAGAGTATTCAAAAACGAAATTAAAAAATACTTCTGTAGTTATACAAAGGAAAGGCTTGAATACAAACGGCGAGGTTATTATTCAATAGCCCGCATCTAACCTAAATTCGCCATAGCCCAAGCTAGTAATTGTAATTATTTTTGTAAATATTATCTTTGTGTGTGTTCTGTTCCTTTATTTCTATTGTTTGACTCTATTTAAAGTTGTAAACAGTATTTTATATTGCAAAAAGCAACTCTAAATATAGATATTTCATTTCATTTCATTAAACTGTTTTTAACAAAGTGGATGTTCACAGTGACAAATGGCGGTATAGTGAATTGTATGAACCAGATGCCTTAGACAGCACGCTCTGTAACAAAAATGGAAATGGGGCATATTTTTGTGAACTGCCCTGCCCCGCCCCACAGAATTTGTGTCCTGCCCCATTTACACGTGTTGAAATCTGCCCCACATTGCTCCACGTTTTATATAAATTGGCCTACACAAAACTTTTGCTCCAAAACTACATACGATATTTTATTCCCCCGTATTTGTTTTATGGAAATTTTCATTGCAGCACACCACCACTCAAATATTTTGAATCCTTACTGCCTAGCAAAGAGAATGTCAATTTTTAATATGCCAAATGCATATTAATGATATTATTAATAGCAAAATGAAATTAAATTTTAACACTATAAAGCTTTTTACAAAGCTAATAATTTATATAATACATGTATACAAGGACAATTGCAATCCTTCTAATGTAATTGCAAAGCCTATTGACCATAAATCAGATCAGAATGATCTCGCTGATATCATTGAATAGAATCAAATTTCACCAAGAGCTAAAGATGCATGGTAATTAATTTTTCAAAGTGCGATTAAATTTTTTTAAGCAGAGAACTTTGATGTAAAAAAATACTTTTACAATCTCTAAATTTGGCAATCTCTTACTTCAATCTTATATAACTAAAAAGTGTTTTTGCCCGATGGGTATCCACTTTGGAAAAATGTTGCCCCATACCCGCCCCACACTGCCCCATAGGTCCACCCGCCCACTTCCATCTCTGCTCTGTAAATGTAGAAATTTTATTGCTATGATAACATATGCTACGAAAGTTAAAGTTGAATTTGGACAAAATTCATTTGTTCAGGAAAGAATATAGCCTACTTATATACGTTAACATTTAAGTTAATTGCAGTTGTAAAAAATTACGTTGTTGATTATCGCTATCAATTATTCCCTTGAGCTAAAAATTTAAAGGATCTGTAAGACATGAATTCATAAATACACTAATATCATCTAAACAGTCACACTAATCCATGGAATATATATATATATATATATATATATATATATATATATATATATATATATATAGGCGGTCTAATTCTACAGGCCATATAGACGAAACATGAGAAAAATTATTGTAGGCTGTTTTACATTAAGCAATGTTTTCAAATTATTAATAGATCAACAAAAATACAAACATTTAATGAGAAAACTTAGCAAATTTAGCTGGAGTAGCACAGTTAATGGAAGAAAGCAGCTTACAAAAATTGTTTAAAAATATGTTTACAAGTCTTATCAAAACAGACTGAGAGCAGTTACAACTGTTAAATCCATTAATAAATTTAAAAAAATTTACAATATGATTTCTACAATGTGTGATATTCCGATGAATTTTAAAAAAAGAATAACATTGAACAACATATTCAAAAAATGTATTCGAAGGATGCTGTAAGCCACCTCTGGAAAGCATTTCCTGATATGTTGTGGACGGATTGTCGTCTTCTGCACAAGCAAGTTCTTTATGCTTTGAGACTATAAATCCAGAAACATAATAAAGCGCTAAATATTCTTCAGTTGACAGGTTTCCAAGCCATTGGATGATTGATCTAGAGCTTAAAGAACATTTTCACATGGAACATGAATTGCGAAAATCTATTTCTCGGTGAACAATATCAAGCCTAAGAAAGATAATACAAAGAAATATATATTTATAATATGAATTACATAAAATATACGTCATTTAATACTTATGTATTTATATATGGAAAAGTATGTAAACCTTACCTAGTACACAGCTGTGCAATATCCAACCGGTGAGTCTCAAAAATTTCTTGACATGAAATGACAAAAACAATCACCTGCAGTCTGGCGAAGATGCTCAAAATGAGCCTCAAAATCATCGTTTGAAAAGAAACCAAGTGTAACAGAATTATGCCTAAAAGCTTTGTCAGTTGTAAGAAGAGTCTTTGACATTTCCATAAACCCATGTGATGTATGAAATAGAGCGTATGCTGTATCAGCACTTAGAGAACGAATTCTGCAAGATTTCACAGTAGTCATAAAAAGAGCTAATTTCGCCATTTCATCTAAAGTGTGAAATTGATGTTATTCTAAACAATAAATAGCTTCTTTAGTTGAATCGCGTTTAATGTTTGCAGCAGTAGTGGTCTGAACATTGACAAAATTCCACCATTGCAAAACTTTGGTGAGGAATAGCTTAGTACCAACTGCGTTGTGGCTCTTACTGATTTCAGTATTGCAGGAAAGTGCAGCTATAGTTTTTTCATTAAATGCTTTCAAACAAGTTTGACATTTTGACTTTCAATCAAAGTAGGATAAACTGATTGAAAAGTTAAAGTTGAAAGTCGAACTAACAAGTTTTCCTCACTTTTGTATAATGCAATTAAATCTGCCCAATCTGCTACAAATACTTCCCTATCGTGTAAGAAACTAAGCTGCTTAAATTTTTCTGTGATTCAACAATTACCAATACTATTTACAATATGTACTGGATCAAACAGTAAGAAGAGCTCTTTGCTATGAAAAGAAGCAACAAATGGCTGCTCATTAGGTTTGGGTCTATCAAATAAACTCAAGAACTTGCGATTGACTCGAAAGCCATAAAAAATTATGGAGAAAACTGTAGCACCAGCATTTTCCAATGACTCAGCAACTTCCTTTACGATTGAAAATTGAAAATCAGCAGTAAGGTGAGCACATGGAACCATATTTAAAATAAAACGAAGAGATCCAAAAAAGAACTTCACCATAATACAGAGAACTGTTCTTACAAGCTCATTGGGTAGATTTAGAACGCCTTGATATATATATATATATATATATATATATATATATATATATACATGTATATAAACAATAAATTTTCTATACTGTAAAATAAATTATCTGCTGTAAATTAAATTTTGCAATAAACGTCTACATTTAACTGTATTGCTTCATTAGGTAGGCTTAGCCTAGCAGTATAGATACAGTATAGATA
>CABFPE010000036.1:685896-754238 GCA_900660155.1 Hofstenia miamia | reverse complement strand
TGAATGTAATATTACATATATTGGACAAACTTCAAAACATTTTGGAGTACGCGTTAATGAACATCTAAAAGACCACATGCAAACAGATATATCCACATCAACATAAAGCAAAAGAAAGTAATTTCTCAAGAAATATATGGGCGAATAAAATGCAAATTGCCTAAAATCTAACAAGCATTTCCTTTGAAGAAAGGCGGCAGTAGAATGCATACTGCTTCGCGATGCAGAAATCGTGAATTTTCACCTGATGAAGTAACGTTAAGTTGCGAAACGCGTTGTTAGATTTACGTTTTTTTTTATTTTGTTATATATATATATATATATATATATATATATATATTATTTTGAACAGCTACAAATATTATTGTGAGTTAAATTCCTTCACCCCAACACTGAAAAAACAGAAATAGAGAGTAACAATAAGTGCTTCAGCTAAGAAACTGAAAGACCCGCTTAGAATATTCAGTTACTTATAATAAACCTGAAAATTTGCTAACCGAACCCTACCTATATGTAGATTTTCCTTTGCAATTCTCATGACTTGGTTCATTTTCTGTTATGATAAACATAGCTATTAATAGGTATTACTTAACGTTTTAGATTTTCCTTAAATAGAGTGTTGGATTACATCTTTATTTTTTATATCATTCTATTTAGGATTTGTAGCTCATCCCAACTAGCTACTACTTCGAATCATAGTTCAACGAGTAAAATGTCACTCTATAATGAGCACTTTGATATAAATGGTGAAAAAATATTTACAAAAAAATTATATTTTTGCAATAAGTGTTAGGACTCTTCAAATGAAAACCTAACTCTATTTTTCTGAAACGAAGCCGGGGGCCACCCCGCCAAAAGGTAATGTTGTAAAATACACAAAAAATTTTAAAATAAAACAATCAAAAAAAATTGTAACTCTTTCTGTAGAGTAAACATAGAACAGGCATTTGTTTGGATTCATAAATAGCATTCAGTGAACCAAAATTTATTTACATTATGTTATGAAAGAATATACCAACATAGCAATATTATACTAATGGATAAAGGTCTTGAGATCAAGGACTGTCACAGAATTATCAAAGATTTCTTTGAATTATTCTTAAATATAAGTATATTCTTTCAAATTGAGTTTTTAATTGGATTTTCGTTTTAGAAATATTAGAAGTCCCTCTAGACACCAAGATATCTCAAGGTTGATCAATCTAAATTAAGACATGAGAGTAGCTTTTGGATCCATCTCACAAATTGTTTTCAAAATTAGGACAGCTGAATTCTCGCGTATTTCATTTAGCATATAGATTACTTTGGACCGTTTATTTGGTTATTAGTTATGATAAAGATATCGAAGCGTAAAATGACTAATTTGGCTGATAGATTAAACTCAGCAAGAATATATAGACATTTGAATAATTTTCAAAAATTGTTCGAATAGAAGTTCTTAGTTCTTGTAACAAGACTTAGTAGCTGGCTGTGAAAAACTTTTTAAAAGATTTCAACACTTGCAAAACGGTAACACACGATACATGCAGAAGGTGAATTAAATAGATAAAATTTCAAAAACGATCATTTGATATATTTGATACTTTCTGATTCATTGGAGATTATCGCATGGTCTTAATTGCGCAGGTCGAAAAATGTTTCGGTATATTATGAAAGTGATTGCGACGGACAAGATTTTTATCGCAAAAGGAAAAACCGTGTTTAACAAAATGATTAAGAAAGCTATAAAAGAATGATTTGCCTTGAATATGTAATACCTATTCAATTAGAAAATGCCCTTTCAAAAAGTGACTACAATAACGAGTAAGCCGATCTTCTATGTATTACACCAAGTACTTCAAATGACTGCAAAAGAAAAATTAATGACTTTAGATGCGGCTTCGAACATCTAAAGTCAGTCACAGGCGCTCAACTTGTTATAGCTGAAACAACATACGAACTTAGATGAAGTTTCATTCAATAAGAATACTGTCTGGCTTAATCGAAAGAAATGATTCGTTGAAATAATGATTTCTACCAAAAGTGTTCTTAACTATTACAAGCATTTTAAGATCTAATTCAGAAATAGTAGGACGAATGTTTGTCAGTTTTTGTCACGAAGAAGAGGTTAATCATATGTTATGCTTACCAAAAGCATCTATTGGTACAGGAGAGGATGTTCAAAATTGTTTTGACACAACCTGCAGATTCAACCGTGTATGTGTGTTGCTTCAACAACTACTTGAAGTGTACATCACGTACACAATCTGCACTTAGAAGCTGTCATTTACATATCGTTGGACCATTGGTTTATCGAAGTGAAATTAACTAAACCTAGCATCGTGTGGTTTAAATAATTTGTTTTTCATAAGATCAACTAACTAGGTTTCAACCTAGTGGTAATTACTGAGATTAAAAAAGAGTACTCACTACTTTGTGCAAAACTTTTTGGTTGATTTTGAAGTTTACAACACATTTACAACTCTGTGCACAACTTGGATTTTATTTATTGCCATGTTTATAAATTAATCCTACAGAATAATAATTACAACCAATACAATGAAGCACTCTGAAGTAAAAACACCGAGTTTTCAAAATAAATAATAATGCGTTGATAAATTATTTCTTTATACCAATAAATCGAGCTATAGCAACATGCTTAATTACAGTTTATTTCAAGAATAGACTAAATTGTAATAACTCTAAAAATATATACGAAAGAATGAATTTAAAAATATACATATATGGCGTAACAATCTCACTGACAGTTTTGCAAATTTTTATAGAATGACTGCTAATAAATTCGATTTTTTTCTGAATAGTTAGGGAAGGTACTTGAATAAGCAACAAGGCTGCCTTCCAGTGGTATGTTATGCGCCGAAATCACTGCATACAAGAATAAATTAATATTAAAATTATTGATACACCGAAAGGTCGTACGTTGCGACAGTAACAATATATTCTAAAACGTTAATTACACTAATTTGTAAAATTGCATTTATAATGTAATCATTAAATCATCTAATTAATTACAATAAATTTTCGATTCGCAGTTATATTATAAAAGTTCACAACAAAAGTTTAATCGCAAATACATTTACACCTTTTGTTGTGCACATAATTGTATCACGAAATGTTGTGCACAGAAGCTTTGTGTACGCCACTTTATTAAAACTGTCAATATTATTCGTTGGTAAATTTCCATATCGCAGAGTAAAATTTTTGTCCGAGCATGGCTCTCTTGACCAAGAAGGCATTACATCGTGTATTTTGAATGGCGAAAGTAATTTGTTCAATGAAGATATATATGCTCAGTGAGCAATTCAAATTCACAGCACGAGAAACGTAGGCTTCATTGTAGTCCAGCTTTGTATAAAGCTTGTTATCCTTCTCGCAGTCTAGTAATTACAATAAAGAATAATTTGTAATTACTCAAGAATTTGAATCTGTACAAATCATTTAACAGAAAAGTGGGTGATCAAGCAAAATTGCACCCCTACATAGTTTCCTTAATAATGATCCAATCGCCTTTAAATTTGGCAGGTAGCTTCACTTAATATAGAACATTTAACACACATGGTGATATTGCATATTGTTAGCAGGTTTTTGTTAATGTCAACATTTTTCAACATGAGGTCAGCAAAATATGCAATTTCTTATAAGATCACATAGATAAAATGAATCAATGTTTTATTACTTTCAATTATAAATTTTTATGTTGCATATTTGACAATTTTGTGTTGTGACTAAAAATTTTGAGTAAGTTCGGCTCGGCTCGGCTCGGCTCGGCTCGCCACAGAAAATCTTTCAATGAGGCTCGTTTCAGCTCGGTATTTTTTTAAAAAATATTCTGCTCTCACAATTTTTTAAATTGCTCTTCCTATTATTTAATAAACATTTCTAAAATACGATTATAAGTAAGGAATATTGAATGAAAAAATATGAAAAATCTGTATAATCAAATTAACAAGCAGCACTATAAATTTGGTTTGCTTAAAAACGGCTCGTTTTGGGCTCGTTGTATATCCAGTACTCTGCTCAAGCTCTGCTCGGCTCGTTAGAAGCTCGGCTTGTTGACAAGTCTGGACCAAGACAGTCTTTGAAAAATTTGAAGTCTTTACAAAGCATAAGCCTGCTGTTTCTCATTGCCATAAACTGCGTTTGTTAGATAATAATCATCATGGATGGCAGCATTGTTTATATAATTTGTTTAAAGATCACAAAAAATGTGTTTTCAATGTTTCAAGTATAGGTCGACATGGATTGACATCCAATCCGCATGTGCAATGATTTTATTTTCAAATTCTCAGCATTTTTTTAAACATTCGCAAAATATTTGCAAAAGCTTATGGATTCTAAAATACTCATGGGATATGCGATACATTAACATGTATCTAATGGCGGCAAAAAAGTATTCAACGTCATGCCAGTGCAAAAAGTTGCACAAATACTGAATTTGTACTTTTATGCCTTCTATGAATGTAAAGCACAAAAGAGGAATAGACTAGACATGTCAAAAAACAAAATATTATCATGTTTAACTACAAAATATTATTTTAAAATTCATAGTTGAAAATCAAAGTTGAAAAGTGAAATATAAAAGTTGAAACTTTGACAGAAAAATCAGCGTAGAATAGAAAATACAGAACACAAAGGTTATTGATACAATTGGCGTCACTTAAAAAAGTAAATTTCAATTATTTTCACCTGCATTTACATTAATATAGTTAAATATGATCAAAAATGTGATCAAAACAGTGAATCGACCAAAAATCGCAATTTTCTTAAAACTAATCCACATCCAATCCATATACGCAGTATGCGGATAATCCGCATATTCACATAGATTTATTTAATCCGTGTCCACATTTGATTTCAGCGTCCATACTGAGACCTTGATTCCAAACAGAATATTAAAACCTGTTCTAATGCTTGTAAACCTATTTATTACATAATTCTAAGCAAGTTTAGGTTACTGAAAGTTAGTATAGGCACGCAAAATAATTCGGAAATAAATTGCAGATATTCGAAAAATCGCTAATATATATATATATATATATATATATATATATTGCATTCTTATGTATGCATTTGTAGATTTTCATAAATTTTGAAAATCACATTCTATTATTGGCACTACCTGAATTTTGTCAGATTCTGGTGCTATAAGTTTGTTTAACAATATTAATGGCTATGATTGAGGTGAAGTGGGTCACTACAATAACTTCAATGTTGAGTAAATTTCATCCTAAACCTAACGTTTGGTTGTCTACAATGAACATTTCTGGTATTATATCAATGGGAAGGTAAGAGGTAAAGTTAGGTGGTCATTGTTCAAAAAGTTTATTTTATTTCACGCTCTGTAATCACATAGCACGTGTATTTAATATTTTCTATGACAGAATCAATCTACAAATTGACTGTTCAGTTTCTTTTACAATTATTAAGTCACACCGGGATATAGTGTATTTACAATAGTTGCATTATATTAGAAACTTGCTGGTAATTATTTTAAAAAAACTATACGAAAATTTATAGAATAAAGAACTGGCTAGAAATGTCTTTATTGTATGCACTTTCGAGATTTCTGTTGTAACAGCACAGTGATCCCAAACCAATCCAATTAATTGGAAATTAGGTACCTAAACCAATTTCCCAATTCAAATTTCAATGGCACCTAGTCCCAATTCGCAAAAGTTGATTAGATTCAATTTATGATCCAGTTCGCTAATAAAGTTAAGATAAAAGCTAATGAAGTATCAATTTTAATGCTATTCTATAAAATCCAATGATATTTCCAGTAATGCAAATACATCACTTTTATAATTATAATTATTTTATTACTACCTTAAGAACATATCCATTATTCCAAGTATATATATATATATTACGCATGGCCCCTTGACCTCTTTAGTTTGGTTGTTATAGACCCAGCTTGTGCATTAAATTTACTACTTTAAAAATGGCAACACCAAGCCTAATTTCCCAACCCAATTCTTGAATTTGAGAAAACCAAGTCCTAACCCCCAATTCCGAAATCCATGACCAAACCGAAATCGAGGTAAGGTCAAGTAATTGGGATCACTGTAACAACAATAGCATTCTAGTACAAATTTGCTTCACTCCGTTCCACACCAATTCGTAAGGACACAATTTTTACTGCAAAGATTTTTTTCGTTTCAATATGCAAATAGAATTTATATTATAACCAAAACCATATTTCAAATGAAAAAGGACTAAATTTCTCATAAAAATTCTCATTTTGAATAACAATCAATATTGATTGAAAATCATCGCGTTTTCGTTTGTGCGGTTCACACGACGAAGGTAAATTAATTCTCCCTACTCAGGAAACTGATACCATAAATGTAATGGATGTGCAATATTAAATCAATTAAGTTTTTCTGAAGTTTATTTAATTTTCATTGAGCCTTTTTAATCAAGAAGTAAGATCAGATTACGCCATTTGAATTGAATCCTTTTATTTTTATTACTTGACTACATTTAAAACATAATTTTTAAAGTAAGTGATTGGATTGGGACTTTTCATTGTATTGCTAATTGCAGTGTTTATTGAAAATCCGTTTCTTGTTGATAAAGCTATTACGCGATATTAATATTTTTCTACATTTAAAATGTTTTTATATTAATAGCAATATAAATAAATTACAAAATACAATTATATAATTTATGTTATATACATAACATTAGATATTTAAAAGAATATATTCATTTATATGTTGATGACACAAATACCTCCATATAACTCACTACTATAATACTATTTTCAACATAGAAATGGACAAGTTTATTAGTGATGAACTTGGTTGAAACTCGTGACCCCTTCCTTGTCCCCCCCCCATTTTTATTGGATCAACATATGCTGTATCCTCAAATAACTCCTAATTGCCGAGACATGCAAACAATATAATTATATAGTTTTAGCCTTAAGTCTTGAAAATTGATTATTTAAATTTCCGAAATGAAGTCACGCTAAAATACAATGGGCTAATTTTCAAATCTAGTTAGTGTTGGGTAAATTTTGATTAATTTGCTCTTAATTATTGCCAGTGTACAAAACGCACACTAAAGTTCAAGTTTAGACAATGCAGATAGTCATTTTAAAACTTTTTGCAATAGCTATTCCGTAAATATGTGTCAACCTTCAAGGATATCTAGGCTATTCATTGTTATATTTTCGTTATCGGATTGTTTAATTCCATTCGAAATGGTTTTCCGATGATCACCAAAATATTTAATAATTTATCTCAAATCTCTTTAGACATAGGTAATAAATTTAGAGTACATGTTGATCTATTGAATGTTATTTTAATCGTGTCCGAAGGCGTTCATTTTAAATTTCTGAAATTCTTCCACACATTTATGATTAATGAGCGTTTCCAAGAAATGAATTATCATTACATTTTATAGATTTATTGATGTTTTCGAATCACATCTTTTTGACTTCGGATTGTGAAGGACCGCGTTTTTAATTTCGCCTTACAGCACTAATAAAGTTAGCAAAATTCGCACACTATTGATTATTGAGTGTTTTTAAACATTTCAGGAATCGTGTATTCGTTTATTAAAACACCATACTTCATGCAATATTCAAAATGATAATTAATTAATCAAAGCGATTTTTTCTTTGTATTCGAAAGAATTCCTTCTCATTGATTCCTTATGCTGCGTCAAATTGTTAGTTTTGGCTAAAGGTCATTTTTAGTTACGTCAATACGCGGTGGGTTGCGAAATTTATGTCGGAATGTGTTCCGCTGCTAGTGTGTCTCCCATAAAGTCTCAATTGCAATCGCCTATCGGCAATGTCTATACTGTGACCTGTTTGCTTGTGTTTGATTTTTCGCTCACTTTCCAATTAGTTTCTGCTATTGTGTCAACAATACCGCTTAGACTTTTCTGTGATATACTCAACATTTAATTTAAGCTCCTTTTATACGCGCGGTGCATAGAGAATGCCAGTAAGCGGATTTCAACTCCACTGAACTAACTTTAAATTTAATGCAGCTTTGCTGCAACTCGCATAAAATAGCTTAAAACGGTTAATAAATTTCTAAGCAAGCAATAAATAATTTGAAATGATAATCTTTGCTGTGAAATTCTTTTAGTACGTGTGCGAACGTAATTTTGAAATTTATTGTAACGCTGAAAAGCGAGAAAAATTGTTTGGTTCTTTTGCACATTGGTTTATTTATTGGTGTAGAAATTTTCGAAACTTTTATTATAGTTGTAATACTTTATACTTAGAGTGTGTATTTAAGCATAGCAATGAGCAATGAAATACCGAGTGCCTCCATCTAAATATCTGTTTTGCAATAACTACAACGTACATTTAATTAATAAAACTTGATTATCTACAAAGTTCAGTAATGGACAAATTTAGAAAATAGTCAATTATCAGGATTCACTGTCCTCTTTTCATGTGAGACGATGTCAAAGTCCTTTCCTACTACATTTGAAAGGTTGTTAGATGTGGTAGGGCGCTGTTCTGAAAACTTTGAATTTACATCTAACATGAACTACATAATAATATAATTTGAAATTCATATTCTATTAAGAGTCTCTTTTTATCGATAAGTGTGACAGAGAGCAATATCCTGTCGATAATATTAATAGCGTTGATTACGAACAGAGATTCTATAATAGGAGGCCACATACATTTCAACTATTGCCATTATTACCGATTTCGCTGGATACATATTCCTTGATAATTTATCAAACTTTACAGTTCGTGGTGATGCATGGATTTTCTTGTCCAAAGCACATCAAAGTCTCCTGGATAATAATTTTTGCAACTTATGTTACGTTTTGAATTCATCACGAAATGTTTCGTTTGTTAGTCTTGTAGTAGTGGTTTCACCATTGCAATTGCCCTATTCTTGGTTTTTAGGCTTGACATTTGTGCTGCTATTCTGTCTACTAGACCCAGTATTCTTCAAAATTTGTCTGACAACCAACTTTTTACAGATACATAATTACATTTTTGGCCGAAGTTGGATAGTTTTGAAATCAGGATATGATCTAGATATTCAAAATGATTCTTGCTATGGATTGATAATCTTAACAACTATTTGTATAAAATAATAAAGCACTCTGGAAATTTCTCTGACTCCATGGGATTTAGTTGCTTAGCGGTAATAAGATTTCAAATGATTTCTTATAGGTATTTATTTATGTATGCATGTTTGTTTCAACTTGGTAAAATTATTCTATGATAAAAGTGTTTTAAAAGAAAATGTCGTTTGGCTATCACTATCGCTTGCAATTGACGAGTCTGAATAGATAAATATGCCATTTTACTGATCGATTGTAACAATGCATCACATAGTTTTAATAAAACAATGCAGCATTCAGAAAATTTATCAATTACAGGTAGTTCTTCTTTGACAAAAGCTTGTTATTTTTTGAAAAGCTATCTTATATAAAGTTATTACCAGTTATTAATTTTTTTAGATAGAATCTCAATACTTGCTTGTGCAACTAACATATATACAGCAACAACAACAATTTATTTCTTATAAAGCGCATAACTAAAAAATCTCTCATGCGCTAAAAAGTGTATAAACGTCAAATGTTTAGGTCGCTTGTTTGCAGTACAAATAATTCATACTTCAACTTCTTGAATTTATAGAGACAACATGTTTCATTTCTCAAATCTACGGGTACCAAGTTAAACAGTGTAGGGCCACACGCAGCGGAAGAGTGATCATATGCCACAGATTTTGATCTTGGAATTATCGCCTTGTTTCTAATCGTTCTTGAATTAACGTGAATGGATACCAGTTCTACAAGATAGTTCGAAGCCAATCCATTCATGCATTTCCACATTAACAGACATATTTAGTTCGTTAGTCGATAGTCTATTTTGAGCTAATGGAGTTGATATATATGATATGTGCAAATTTACCTAGACTCTAGACCAAAAACAAATCTCGCACATCTGCTTTGCACGCATTGCGTAGTGCCTTGTTTGCACCATATAGCAAGCCATTAATAATGTATAATTTAGATAGAATTAATGATCGCACAATGTTTGCACGTAATTCAATATTTAAATACTTTTGTATGCGATATAGATTTCTCAGCGAAAAGTTCGAGTACCTAACTAATTTAGAAATATGAGTATCCATTGACAGATCAGAATCAAGATATAATCCGATATCTCTTATCTCACTCCGATCGCCATTCTTCACATTGTTGCTCATTGGTGACTGGATCCCATCACGGGATTGATTCAGAGGGTCCTTGTGCCAGTCACGAAACCACACTTATGTTAAAGATAATCAACAAATATTGTCAACAAAATTGAAACCTTTTCGAAAACAGATGCAAAGCTTAATGGTAGAGCCCTTTCAATGGTAATGGTAATCATGTAATATCTAAACCCACATTTTATCTACTGATGCTCCAAATTGAATGACAATATTGGGACATTTTTGCAAAAAACACCTTTACAAAAGTTGTTGTAGACGGATATTCAACAATAATACGACCTTTTTGAAAAAGAAGTAGGCCTAGCATTTTTGCATTTTACGATATACTATATGANCTGGAAATTTCTCTGACTCCATGGGATTTAGTTGCTTAGCGGTAATAAGATTTCAAATGATTTCTTATAGGTATTTATTTATGTATGCATGTTTGTTTCAACTTGGTAAAATTATTCTATGATAAAAGTGTTTTAAAAGAAAATGTCGTTTGGCTATCACTATCGCTTGCAATTGACGAGTCTGAATAGATAAATATGCCATTTTACTGATCGATTGTAACAATGCATCACATAGTTTTAATAAAACAATGCAGCATTCAGAAAATTTATCAATTACAGGTAGTTCTTCTTTGACAAAAGCTTGTTATTTTTTGAAAAGCTATCTTATATAAAGTTATTACCAGTTATTAATTTTTTTAGATAGAATCTCAATACTTGCTTGTGCAACTAACATATATACAGCAACAACAACAATTTATTTCTTATAAAGCGCATAACTAAAAAATCTCTCATGCGCTAAAAAGTGTATAAACGTCAAATGTTTAGGTCGCTTGTTTGCAGTACAAATAATTCATACTTCAACTTCTTGAATTTATAGAGACATGTTTCATTTCTCAAATCTACGGGTACCAAGTTAAACAGTGTAGGGCCACACGCAGCGGAAGAGTGATCATATGCCACAGATTTTGATCTTGGAATTATCGCCTTCTTATCTTATCTTATCTTGAATTAACGTGAATTAATACCAGTTCTACAAGATAGTTCGGAGCCAATCCATTCATGCATTTCCACATTAACAGACATATTTAGTTCGATAGTCTATTTTGAGCTAATGGAGTTGATATATAGCAGGGCTGATATGTGCAAATTTACCTAGACCAAAAACAAATCCCGCACATCTGTTTTGCACGCACTGCAGTTTGCGTAGTGCCTTGTTTGTTTCACCATATAGACAGCCATTCATAAAGTCTAATTTAGATAGAATTAATGATCGCACAATGTTTGCACGTAATTCAATATTTAAAAACTTTTGAATGCGATATAGATTTCTCAGCAAAAAGTTCAAGTACCTAACTAATTTAGAAATATGAGTATCAATTGACAGACCAAAATCAAGATATAATCCGAGATCCCTTATCTCACTCCGATCGGTTTTTTGAAATCTTTGTTTAGAATTGAAAATAATATTTTGGTTTTGTCACCATTTAGACATTGATAAGCGCTGGTTAGTAAAGTTTTCAAGTCATTAACAATTGTCTTTGAATTTTCAATTATAGAAAGTGCTTCGTGGGAAGAGTCCTTAAAACAGAGGAGGAATTGAGTATCATCTGCATAAAGGTAGTGCTGAAAGACTAATTCATTTAGATGATGACTAATGAAAGCATTGTATGTAATGAATAGAAGCGGTCCCAGGATTGATCCCTGTGGGACACCTGAGGTCGCTGAGCTTGTCCGTGAAATTAAATCTTGCCATTTAACATATTTGCTTTTGCCACTGAGATACGATTCTATCCATTTGAGAACAGAACCTTTGAGACCACAACTTTCAAGGATCCGAAACAGAAGCTCATGTTTCACTAGATCAAAAGCGGAACTTTGGTCAACTAATGTGAGCAGCACCGAAAAACCATTCTCCTTTGCTTTCAAGATATCATTTTTAATGCGTATCATAACAGTTTCCACTGAGTGATTTCTCCTATATGCTGATTGCCGCGAGGGTAGTATGTCATATTTCTCAAAAAACGAGGTAATCTGATTACTCGCTGCTTTTTCAATAATCTTTGAAAAGAAATTGAAGATTCGCAATGGGACGAAATCCATGCACAGTACTTTGACTGTTTGATGATTGTTTTATGATAGGCGTTGTGACACTCAGTTTTGCCATTTTTGGGAATTCACCGCTTTGTAGAGACAGATTAACATTCTTAGTAATAATCGGAAGGCAGCAACGAAGAACTAAGTCGTTTTTGATGTGCTTCGTGGGGAACACGTCCAATTCACAGGTTGTAGATTTAAGTGAATTGATAATCTCTTCAACCTCCAGATGTGACACAAGAAGGAATTGTGAGAATTCAGACTGAGGAATATGATATCCACTCAAGATGTTTTCGATGTTAGTTTGATTTTTAGCAAAATGTGAATAATGATTATTACCTTTCCATCAAAGTGTACTTTGAAATCATTCGAAGAAATATCAGACTTAAGTTTGGCTTCTCCAGCCTTGCTTAATTTACTTAGTACACGATAAACATTCTTCGAATTACCTTGACATGAGTTAAACTGATTTTTGAAGTAATTCTGGTTCTTCGCAATGGAGAGTTCAACTACAGAATTTCTAAGACTAATATAATCGGATCGAGATTGATTGCTTCGTGACCTCAAGTAATATCGTTCAGCTTTCCTTCGTCTTGCTCTGAGTATCTTTATCTCGGAATCGAACCAGGCGTTCCCATGGTGGAGCTGTCTAACATAGATATTCCGAACTGGTGCAAATGAGTTCCAAACGTTTTTCAAGCAAGAATTTGTTTTATCATAGCACTCATCAATGGATCCAATAGAATAGATATCATGACTAGCAAATGTATATATGTGCATTCAATGTCGATTGTCACTATATATATATATATATATATATATATATATATATATTTAAAAATATTTCTGCCGCTTTGTACAAATTAAAAATTTCCGCATATCCGCGTGTTTGCACCTACCGCTAAGTGCTATAAAAATTTCGTCCTCGCTGCCGCGTTATACGCCATTTTTGGACTTTTGGTTGTATAGAAGAGTAATAGTATGTGTATAAATGTGTTGCGCATTCCCGATTAGTTTAATTCGCTATTGGGAATGGGAGCGGATCTGTCGCAAAGCTTTTTCCACAAGACGCAGGGAACGATCTCTTCGAATTTATTTAGACACGATGTTTATTGCAAATTTTTCTTTGGGAAACTAAAGAAGTTTCTCAGAGAATTGAAGTAGTAGAGGTTAGTTGCAATAGAAATGTTATCTAGGTTAATATTTTGCTCATAATCATAATTATTCTATTACTTGAAGTGATGGTTTTTTTGCTCTAGTTTTGCAATTATGATAACTTTAATCACAGCTTATTCCAATGGTAGCTGTTAACAGAAATATCGTATTTTACCAACAAACGAAAACTTTTTATCCTTGACTGAACTTAATGCAATGTAATTTCTACAACCAAGATATGTGACAAATACTGTTTCTAGAATGTAGGCATAACTCACTCGATATTTTAACAATGTGGTATCGTCATAATAATACATTGTAGTAGCGTGATCTTGCCGACAGATTATTTCTAGCAACAGTGGAATTTTCCCAAACGATACTCGAATGAGATTGAAACGGGAGCGAAAAATCCATTCTCACCACAAACAGGTCTATTCCTGGCAATTTAAAAACATGAGTTTTCCAATTTATAATGTGACATACTAAGCAAGACAATGCTCAAACATTAATTGGACGGCATACTCACCATCAACAAGCATTTTCAAAGTCCAATTAGTGTATTCGGTACTGTTTAAAATTATGTGCACAATAATTTACGTTATTTCCAATGTGAATTAGGTTTTCAAAATTCTATTATAAGTTTTTTAGTGTGAACAGGAACGAAAGTGCATTGCCTTTAAAATTGTAGCAATTCATTAGTATATTGCTTCTACAACTGTAATATCGCATGTCTTAGTTAACGATTAATAGATCAAACGCTAAGGCATTTAGATGAAAGTCTAATATAAGAATTTACAGAACCTTTTTTGTTAAGCAATCTTGTAATGATTATAATAATTAATGGTAAAAAATCGTATCTCTAGTAAATGTATTAGGAAGGGTAGGCTGTGTAGGTTTAAAACTAGCATTTAATTTTGGATGGAGACATTTAAGTTTTAAGAGGGCAGCCTACACAATCTGATGCCAATTATATTCAGTGCCTTGGTATTCCAGTAGTCCTTGTCTGAAGATGGTCGTGGTCCTCACAAATTTTCACAATGTGTTCTCAAATGTTCGGTTTAATAAGTCAACTTACTGATGTAAATAAGCATGCGTTTAACATTTTTGGTGCATGCTTTGAAGGTCAACATCCTCAAACATCACCATTCATTTTATCAGGTTTGCAGATTTTTTATTCCTGAGACATCAATTACATTCACTCAGAGACTAACGCATCAATTGCCGCTCCAATATTCATGGCAAACTTTACTTTACAGTTGTTTGATAAACAATTTCCTTCGACTTTGTCAAGTGTAGACCTGTCTCTTATACACATCTGCTAATTAATTAAAACGAGCTTTAAATTTGAATTCGTCTTTTGGTGTGTTTAATTTCTTGTTTATTTTCAATTCGCATTTAATGGGCTTTCCTTCCGATGATTCATTTTTACAAAATTGTACTACATATATAATGCTTGCATAAAGTACCATGTTACCCCTTTGAAAAATAGCAACGAAAACTGTAGATTGAATATATATATATATATATATATATATATATATATATTCATGCATTGACGTTTTCCATATTTTTTGTTTGTGATAGAATTTTGCTAATCGCAGCAGGGGAATTTTGGCAGTTTAACAACTTAAACACATTTAAAAAATTATATTTGAACAATTCTGCAGTCATTACAAAATGAAGAAACTTTTAACCAACCAATGAATTATATAAAATCTGTGCTGAATCTTTGAAGAAAAAACTCATAGAGATGCCCAAAAGCACCATAGGATAACGGAGTTTCTCTCAATTTGCGCTCCGCAAGCTTGCACGGAGCTTTGACGGTCCATCTACAGAAAGCCAAACATTTCTCAACGAGAGAGTTTGATTGTTTTTGAAGAAATCTGATTTCTCATTTAAAAGTAGATAAATAAATCAGTGTTAGTTGTTAGCAAATACTTAAAGTAAGCGGTCGCAGCTGTGCTTCAGTCAGCCAAAGTATATATTTTTCGCATAGCATGCATGCTTAATTTGCGTCTAAATCTTTGTTCTCATGTAAAATGTTTGTGCACTAAAATCACAGCCCAAGCTATTCTAAAAAGTGAAAAGAAACGCATATTTGACTTTGATGCATAAAATGACCCAAACTCTATGTTTACTATAGATGCAAAAGAACTTCTGAAGTAAGATTGCATTTCAAACAGATGGGATTATATAATAATAATGTGGATAATTATCGACGCTTCATTGTCCCATTAATACAATCTCATGGTGTTTCTTTACTCTTTGATTGTCAGTGGGTTTGTTAATATCATTGAGTAGCAGTGCCAATGAATTTAGTGACATCATCTTCTGTGGAGAATGGCATTAAATCCCACTCAGTTAAAATTCAGTTAATTGTAGGAACTGTTAATTTATTTAAACATACTTGTTAGCTCTGTTTTAATTAGAATGTTTTTTTTTGGTAAAGTTCAAATGTAAACGAGACGCAGTGCTTCATTTATTTTAACTCAAAGTAATTGATTTTAGCTGCTGTTTTGAAATTAGCGAATGATTTTATGTAATTTAAACTATTACCTATTCCTAAAATTCATTTTTGCAGTTCTTGTTTTTATTTACGAAATTGCTGTTCTTAGTTTTGTCTCACTATTTTTTATTTAAATGTCCCTGAACTAGTTATTTGCATTATTCGTTTGTTAAAACAGTGCATTCTTTACCATCTATTCAAAAATACTCTTAGTATATGCTCTACAACCTATGCCATTTAAATGTTGTTGAATTTTTTGTGTCTTGCTTAGTTTACACTTTTCAACTCATTGGTCTAACTCTTCCATAGTTGCTTTCCAAAACAATTGATCATCAGATGTGTGTCTATACGGTTATTGATTTAAGTTGTACTCATTTCTAGGGAAGATTTTCAAGCAGCGCTTTTTTAAGATCTTATAAACCATTGCATTCGTTGGTTCTTAGTCACTTGCGGTAGCTCTTCGATTTGAAGAGCTTAGTCCTGGTCGGTACACTGAGAATGTTCTGGCTTCATCACTGTCTTTCTTAAAGAAATTCTGATATGGTGGAATTCTTCCAACAATTATTTAATCTTCCCGTATTATTTCTTCAGGCTTCCCTCTGTTTACAATTTTAAATTTTATATTTATATTTTCTTTTAGTTTTTTTGGGGATATTTAAAACTTTTAGTGCAACTGGCAGCACAAAATTTTGTATGTTTTGCATTATCGCACTCTCCAACAATGGAAAAGAATTTGTTTAAATATGGCCGTATGGTCGTATCTCCATCCTCAAAATACATACTTTCCAAATAGTTTTTTACTTTTCTTAAAGAAAATTTAAAATTCTTTACTACATTTATTTTAGTATTTACTACGTCATTAGATATTTGTATATTAGTATATTTGTTTGCTTGTTATTTAAGATGCATTGAAACTAACTACATGTATATATTGATGAAAAGTATTGATTCCGAACTTCGATTTTAAGAGATTTTCAGACTGATTGAACATTCTATGGACACTCCACCCTCTCTCCCGCGTACTCTGAATTCAAATATCATAGTATCTAGTGCTCAATGTAAATTTTGGTTTTTCACATCGTGCTTAGTCATTAATATAAATTACAAAGTTTTAATGCGACAATTAGTTTCTTTTGCAAATTTTCGTTTCAAAAGTATTTGGATAGTTGTATTATTGATACTTTTACACTCCCCTTTATTGTAATGATTGACCATTTATGTAATCGGTAATTAGTACAACTTAAACTTCAAGTGCAAAACTAATGCAAACTGACAAAACGTAAATACAAATCCGAGGCCAGAGAGTTTCGATTACAAACAGCTGCAGTTTAAATATTTTGGATAGCACGTAGCGATTTGATTCAATTTTGCGCTAAAAGAAAGTGTTACCTAAGTGAATTTTTTGCTGGGAGACCGTAAACAATTGGACTATTCTACACTTTGCATTTTGTTCCGTAACTTAATGAGATAGTTTAACTGAAATTCACACTAGAACTGTTCTAGTGTATTATTGAATACTTTGTTCTTATGACATGACTAGTGTCTTTCTTTTTCTATGAAAATTTAGATTGCTTTAAACAGTAGGTTTAGTGTCTCCTGTACCCAAGCGCAATTAACTGGGCATCCATATTGTAACTTTGTGCGCAATTTTTGGGTAATTATAAAGTTCACACAAAAATATTTTGCGTACACACTTACAACTTTGTGCACAGCTTTTTGGTTGAATTATATTTATTACCATTTTTAAAAATTAAATCTACCAGTAAAATGCACTACAACCAATAAAATCAAGCATTCAGAAGAAAGAAGACATCGTTTTGAAAGGCTCTTGCGTAATTTTAATCATTTACGTAAATGATAAGGCGCGGTTAAATTATTTCTCAGTGAGAAATGACACAATCGTTAGAATCGCGTACAAACCTCCAACTTTTGGTTGTGCGCCTAATTAAATCAAGTAAGGTTGCGCGCAAAGTTGTAAGTGTGTACGCTACTTACGACATTTAATCTCGAAACTTCCCAGGGTACTAATATTTTTTGTCCTGCAGATGTCATTCACATTATTTTGTCTACAGCCATTGAAATGTGCTAATCTTTCTATAATTGAAAAGGTCGAGGTATTCCCCATGTGTATAATGCCAGTGTTCACTTCTTTGTGATTGTGTGCTATTGCTGCTAATGACTCATTGTGTTGTTTTGTTATTCCATCAGACGTTAAGCGTGGGTGTATCCCATTTGCAAAATTGTTGGATGCACAGATTTTTATTGACTGTTTACTTTTACTTTTGAATGGTTTCATTAAGATATTTTACTTGTTTCTTTGAATTTAGCATTTGTGGAAGTCGTAAACCATTTCCACTGTTTTTGTTAAGGATATGATCAATATACTGCCACAATGCACGAATACACAAACGACATATATAATGACGTCGCGAGAAAGAGGGGGTGGCAAAGAGGGGGCAGCTGCCCCACCCCCTTTCATAGCAAGTTGATTGAATTGATTAGTTTAATAAAATCGAAACGCCAAATTTTTTATATACACTTGAAATTTAAAATGCAGTTAGTATTAATTACGTAAAATCTATTGGAAAATATTTCTACTGTATGAAATTGATGTTTCCATTTATCAATTCTAATGTATATAGATGTATATATGTGAGATATACATGTACTATTAAAAATGTTTTGAACATGCAAGTAGTTTTTAACAGTTAACGACGGTTTGGGGTACTTTTCGTACCCCAGAGCTTTTAATTCTTCAACAGTTTGGAAAGATTTATATATAACTTATTGATATTGATTGACTTTTCATGAAAATCATAGAAATACTATATTTTAAAGTTTCAACATAATTTGAGCACAACGACCTGAAATATTGTTGTATACTACGTAGAGACAGTTTGGGGTACTTTTTGTACCCCAGACATTCTGACTAATTAGATTGACTCTTCCATCTTGAAAAATGTAGTGTGCTACACAATATTTTATAGTTAAATTATATAAACAGATAGCTTTGTCTAAGAATGTATTCTAGAATGACTGACTTCAAAATGAATAAAAATATTGGAATATTCTTTTGCAAAAAACACCTTTCAAAAGTTGTTGTAGACGGATATTCAACAATAATACGACCTTTTTGAAAAAGAAGTAGGCCTAGCATTTTTGCATTTTACGATAAAATATTTGATATTACGAAATTGATACATGTATATCAGATAGAAAGGAATTAATGAGACAAACTTAGCATGAAGGTTCTTCTTTGCAGTTATGGATAGGATGTGGTCTGGAATGTTTTTCATTTCAATGGCTAGATCCGGCAAAATTATGCTCAAATAACTAGATACGATTATTATAATGAGGTAAGGATTTAAAACAGAGTTATTGGTAGGTATAATCATTAAATTTAGCATTCCACTGCANTCTCAGTTACTGCTGACATTTTGCATAGATTATTTTTACATTGCTTTAATTATACACTAATTCTGAAGTGGCATCTCAATGTAATCTCATGAGATGTATCAGCAATAACCTAATGAGACATCTGCAGAACATCAGCATCCTAAAAGCGTCTCACTAGGATATGAGACACCTGCGACATCAATAGGATGAATTAGGATGCATTTGCGAAACTTGATTTTTGACTGGGTAGTCGTTTGCATACTCATTTGTATAAAACATTATGTAGGAGGTTTCGAAAAATAAATTCAAAAGTATGATTTCACTCCTTCATAGCATTCAAGAACGACTAGAGTTTGCCATCATTATCAGAACCATAACATATGAAAACAGGCAATACTTTGACCTTTACAATTAGTACTCAAACGATTTTTTTTAGCAAAAAGTAGGATTCTAAAGTGTCTTCATGACTTTTTAATGGAGTTTTATAGTTTTTTATGATTCGATTCGAGGAGGATTGGTTAATGATAAATCTGGCGGAGCTTTCTTTTGTATTTTAAATTACTTAGAAAATTCAAGAAAATCCTTAAAATTTTCTATGCCCAAGCTGTAGAGGTAGAGGCTCGCTGTTTTTAGCCTGACCCAAACCCACAGCTCACGTACTGTCTCAAAATTGGTCTGGATCAGTTCGGCAGACGTGTCCAACTTGGCTTAATTGCCAAACCTAGTCCCGCAATCTTTAGTTAAATAGTCCGTATTTTACTAAAAACAATCAAAGGTGTTAACAAACAAATTATATTGAAATACAATAAAGTCCATATTAATTACGAGCCTTATTGAACACAATCCGTAAAACAAACTCATAATATACATTGAAGTTATTTAAAATGTATTCTTTTGCAAAAGCAGCCAAAGCCCTTTGGCCCTCACTTCAACCAGTAGTTCATGAATTTCTGGCCAATTCCCCTCCACATCCCACAATAATGATTTTTTCGCCTCGGGCCAGCCTGTGGCCCGGTAGGCCCGCAACATACGTGTTACAACTAGGCCTGTTTACACCATTGCTCATTCCTACGAAATATTGCGTAGGGCGTAAGTGAGTCACTTATGATAGCGAAGTATTGCTGGACAGGACCGGCCCTCAAAAAACATAAGAAAGCTGAATATCAGATTATGCTTCATTTGACCAAATGAGAAACTGTTTTGTGTAACTCGCATTTTTGTAAAACTTGTTTAAGCCGTAAACTATTTGTATTATTCAATATCTGTGGGGTACAAAAAGTACCCCAAACCGTGTCCACGTAGTAAAAAAGTAAACCGCTTCTAACTGTTAAATATTAGAAATCACTACATTTAATTGGCATTACGTATTACCACATGCGTTCTACGTATATTTCGTCACCGTCATTCACCATATTTTACATAATGGCCATAATATATGGACGAAAGTTAAAATATGGCCATTATGGACTGCTACCATATATGGTCATACCATAAACGGCACCCCTGATTCTTACTATATTCGAAAAGTAAACACTGAGTAATTCAAACTATGCGTCAGCATCAGAGGGTACGTTGTGCGAATGCGCCAAACCTTGCATACAAGAATAAATGAATATTACAATTATTGAAATACAGGAAGATTATGGGATGCAAAAGTAAAAAATATTTTAAAAAAATTAATAACACTACATGGATCTCTGCGATGTTTACATTTGTGTATAATCTGGATCGAGGAGTTCGTAAATTTACGAACTCCTCGATCTGGATGCGAAGCTTGTGGTTTCTAGTAACAGCTGTTGCCCAGATTAGGCCATTAATGATTTTCAAAACAGTGATTACAAATTTAGTTCATTCATGTGGTATAATATATTGAGCATATAAAAACCAAAATAAAATCATAAAACAAATTTATAAGTCAATTTTATCTAGATCTTAACTTCCGTAGTTTTGCAGAGCTTGANTGTCCAACTTTGCTTAATTGCCAAACCTAGGCCCGCAATCTTTAGTTAAATAGTCGGTATTTTACTATCAAAGCTGTTAATAAACAAATTATATTGAAATACAATAAAATCCATATTAATTACGAGCCTTATTGAACACAATCCGTGAAACAAACTCATAATATACATAGAAATTATTTAAAATATATTCTTTTGCAAAAGTAGCCAAAGCCTTTTATCCCTCGCTTCAACCAATAGTTCATGAATTTCTGGCCGAGTCCCCTCCACATCCCACAATAATGATTTTTTCGCCACGGCCCAGCCCGTGGCCCACCTGGGCCCGGTAGGCCCGCAACATACGTGTTACAACTAGGTCTGTTTACACCATTTCTCATTCCTATAAAATATTGCGTAGGACGTAAATGAGTTACTTATGATGACGAAGTATTGCTGGACAGAGTTGGCCCTCAAAAGAACATAAGAAAGCTGAATATCAGATTATGCTTCATTTGACCAAATGAGAAACTGTTTTGTGTAACTCGCATCTTTGTAAAACTTGTTTAAGCAATAAACTATTTATATTATTCAATAATATCTGTGGGGTACAAAAAGTACCCCAAACTGTGTCCACGTAGTAAAAATGTAAACAGGTTCTAACTGTTAAGTATATACACTTGCAAAAAAATATTTGCCCTTCTAAGAGATTTCTCTCGGCGTTTTTGGTTGTCCCTATATAATATTGTGAGGTTACAAATCTTTAAAATATCGATTCAGTTATACTTTCAGTTAACAGCAATGTTTGTGACATATCATGGTTATAGTAACTACAGTGCGCTAAGTTCTGTCAAGAATACTAAGTTCCTTTTATTAGTCAAACATCCTGTTTCCACTCTTTTTATCATTTGAGATAAGATGACTGTATGATTAATATTTTGACGAACAGAAACTGAATTTTGCAAAAAAACTATTCAACTGAACACTGACATTTGCCATTTTTCTTACCTGAAGCAAAAAATTTAAAAGTATAAAATGTTGACTGTATGTAATAAATGCATTTTATTTCTAAACGAATAATGTATATATGACGTTACTGCGTGTAAAAATTTAACGCTATTGGGTTAATTCAACCCGCCTCCTTCCATGCTAATAGAAATTTTTCTACAAAAGATTTTTGTATGAAATTTTGTACGTAACAAAAACAATCCTTCCTATAGAACAGGATGTACTAGATATTTGATGACTGGGTAGCCAAAAAATGGGGGATTTTCTGAAGTTTTGGACTATTTCAATATGACAGGTTTCATTATGCTTTTTGAATTGACTAAAACCTGGTTAATGTATGCATGGGAGGCCATTTACTTTACACCTGATATATAGTGTTGAAATAGGAAACAAAAACGCATCATGTCATAATCAAAATGTTGAAAATATTGTTGACAAAAGTCCTATAGCAAGAGAAGAGTTGGGTGAAATTGCTTCAAATTTGGTCAGGTTGTTTCTCAATCTATAAAATAAATTTAACATAGTAAGCAGTAATCGACCAGAATACTGGTCGATCAAGTTTGTTTATTCACTGCTGGGTACTTGATCGACAGCATTCTGGCCGATTAATGCTTACTATGTTAAATTTATATGCAAAATACAGTTCGATCGATGGTTCAAATACTCATGCAAAAATTTTTAATATTGGACAAAAATTGATCGAGCTATATCCGGCCAACTCGACAAAAAAATTTCAAATTTTTTACGTTTTTTGGATCTGGCTAATTTGATCTTGGGTTTTTGGCTTTTGGACCTTCAGATGAAACCTTCCTCTAGTGTTGCTCTTTCCAATGAACTATAAACTTCCAAAATCCCATTAGTAACAAAATTTCCCATTTTGGCTGTCTACCTCGAGGCATATTTTTTTCTAATAACGGTCGAATCATCGCTGGCCAATGGCTATTAGCCATTGATAAATTTTAGCTAATGGCATTAACGTTTTAAAGCGACGGAAGCGTTGGGCTCAATATCAACTCCCTCCGGTCGAATAAAAGTCAGAAAAACACAGAATTTTGAGGATTTTCGAAAATCTATAACTTAGAATATTTATAAGAGCGGAATCAACCCCTCCATGTGGAAATAGTGTTATTATAGTTATATGGAATAAACAAATTTAATGACGTATTTATTACGAGCGTTTTTATTTGTCAGTTGTAACGAAAACTGTAACATGTTACAGGAATTAAGGAATAAATTGAATTCTTAACATGAATGATTAATGCTGCAGAATATTTCCCCCTCAGCTATGCTAGCCTTTCCCTTGCAAGGCATATCTTAGTTTCTCAAAAAGCATTACAACAACATTTAGTTTGCTAAACTCCACAATAAGGGATTGTTGTAGGCTAGTCGCTGTCACTGTCAGAATTGATTATTTAATTATTTTCAATCAATTTTTCTTATAAATGAATTGTTGCGTTATGTGGGAATAGCTTCGCTTTTACTAGAGTTCCGCTTAACCGTTTAGTCCCATGGGACTGTAACCTGGATCAAAAAACTTAATGGGACTGAGACCAAAAAATGAAGAATCTAGAATCACGAATTTCAGAATATTACTCATAATTTTTACTAATTTTACTTAAAATTGAAGTTATGCTGTGGGATCAATGAGAGTATGGGACAAGAAAATTTTATGAAGCTGGAATGAAGAAAATCCTAGCCACGTAAAATCCTAGTTCTTATTCTTACAGTAACCCTGTTAGAATTTACAAACGTTGTGTAAATTTGTTTCGAAATAAATATAAAGCATTTTAAAGAAGAATTTGAGGACAGTTGGTACAAAGTCACAAAAATATGCTACGGCTAATAAAGAGTGAACTCAGTCTAGTGCTACAGTTATAAATCTTTGTTTAGCATAGATAACATTTGTTGGCTCTGCTAAGCATGAATAATTCAGTAATTTATAATACTTGTAATGCAATATTTTAATCACTTATAACCTAGCTAGTCTCGAATTCAAATTATCGCTGAGGTGTTTGGAATAATTTGATTTACTTCATTTTTAATTCCCTTATCAAAGAATTATGAGGGACCGTATGACTATCGAGACCGTTTTGTGGAATTCTAGGCTTGATAATTTTTACTCTAGTCTCCTAGCTATTCTCAAGTTGTAAAATACAAACGCTATCGGAATTAACAGTATAGTTTGGGTGCCCTAATGTACATTCAGTGATACAGTAAATTAAGTTTGCTGGTAAAACATAAGGCTACTTTAATCTACATAATTCTACTTTGATCTCCGTAAAGCTTTACAAGTTTAGGTTATTGTTAAATGGCTTTTGGTGAAAAAATCTGCGATATATGAATAATATACTGTCTTGTCTCGGCCAAATTCTTTAAGAAAATGTGACCTCTCGTAGTTTCCTAATTGTTGATGTAGCATAGTTACAATTTTAAAGTTGTTGTGATGTTTTCCCTATATTCAACTAAATAGAAATTGTATTATATATATTCCACTATGCAAATTGGTTGACTTGGCTTTATAGCCTAGTATACCTCGGCGTTTGAATAGTTATTTCTTAATCCCACAGCAGCTTAAATCATTGCAGCTGCTCGATCTTTTACGTACTCGCTGCCCTGATTAATTGTTATTAGTTTAAATTATTTGTTAAGTTTCCATTATAGCGAGATCAAGGCATACACTATCATGCAGAGGTGGAATTAGGTCCGCTTTTCGCCCCGTTTAACACGTAAATATAAACGCAAATTGATTAACCGTAATTCTCTGATGTTTTGACGTCATTTTGACACAATAATTGGCAAATTTTCAATACTGTAAATTTTAAATTTACAAAATAAAAAAAAAACATTTTTAGAAAAGCCAAACATTATGATCACGATGACCTTAGCCTTAAGCAGCCTGATGTCCATTTAAACGGACATTTATAAAAAAAATTCTCCAAGCCCATTAGGAAATCTGGAAATCGTGAGGCATGGGCACACCTATTGGTCAACGTACTTGAATTTAATGTTGAAAGTTTGTACTAAAGTATGTTGCTGTGCCTAAAGTACTTCAGAAGATTACGATTTTGCATAAAAAATATGAAAAATTTTAAATTCTCTAGAAATATAAGATTTATAGTCAATGGGATAAACAACGAACTTTAACTGTTTCTTGATATGTAGATAGTCCTTCAACACCCATTGAGGTATGCCGTGCACAAAGTCAGTGATCGTCTCAATGGGCAGCACCAGATCGCGGTTTATGAATGTAAATGGAAGGAGACACTCCTCTATCTGGTGGTGATAAAAACATGCCGACACACTGATTACGACGCTCATTATCTTCGTTTTAAGCAATTTAATGCAGTTATTTTGACTGAAGTTTCACTGAACCTAAATATAAATGTTGTATACACGCAGAATTGGCATGTTCAATAAATAGGGTGCGTTGAAGTTGTTTTAATGCGCTTGAATCTACCAAAATAGTCCCAAACGAAACATCGCATTTGCTCTTTCGAATATATGTCTTTTATCTCTAAGACTATTGGAATCCGTCTGTCCATTCTATTGCCTCCACGCGCCTCCACCTCCGCTACAGTGTATTACATTGAAATGGTTATTTGTCAGTAATTGTATTTTTAGTGTTACTTCGTATTTCGGAAGGGAATAATGCGTGACATTCCTTTCTATCATAAAACTTAATAGGCGCCATCACGCCGGCGCTATTCAGATTATGATATAGCTGTTTGATTTATTGTTAACTTTATGTCTACAGCTATAGTTAGATAGGGATTCTAATTTAATTGTATTTGAATGTCAACTGGAAATATTTACAAAATTGTATCAGTATTTTTTCTGATAAGAAACTGCCATGTGCTGAATTTATAATTTATGTGACAAGAAATATTTCATCTACTTGGCATTTTTAATATCTGTATATAAATTAATTAATATACTATTTACTACTGTAGAAACCTTTAACAAAGTTTAACCAATTATTTTACTTGTCAATAAAACAAGTCATTCACCTAACCTAACCAAATATACGAAATCCACACATTTAACAGATATTTATTTGAATAGTACAGTGTATGTTTGCTTAATGTAATATAATTTTCTAAAGGAAAAATTTCTTTCAGAATCATTGGGGTTGAGTCGTATTGTCTATCGAATGATCGTTACTAACATCAAATTGCTAGAATTGATTGATATTACTTTGATAGCCTCTCCCTTTTAAATTTTTAACATAGAGTTTCATTATCTAGTCTTTCGAAAAAGTTATATTAAGACTTCATTACCAAAGGTCACGATTTCATGTTGGTAAACAAACTTCACACTTATTCAAGTGATATTTGACAGGTCATTCTTTCTTCAATTTAATCTTAAACAGCCTGGGGATTTTTTTGAGAATTTTTCATGATCCTATACCACATTTTAAACGTTTACAACTCATAAACCATTAATGTTATGCTTAATCTGACTTTGCACACGGCACGTTTCGACGGGTTTGGAATATCTTTGCACATTTCAAGAAACAGTCAAAGTTCTTTGTTGCCTCCATGAGCTCAAAACGTTTTAAACATATGAACACTAAGTATAGTGAGAATTTAAATTTTTTTCAAAAATTAGAAATTTTCAAAGAAAACTTGTTAATATTTTCAACAACTTCTGCCACAGCAATACGCTTTATTAGAAATCTTCAACATTGCATTAAAGTATGTTCATCAATAGACCCACCTATGCCCCAAGATTTTCAAATTTGGTTGTATCCTTGTGGAAAATTCTTGTAAATTTGACAAAACGGTTTGTCCTTTAAACTGAGCGCCATTCTGTTTAAGGTTAACAATATTAACATTGATTGCTTAATGCTATATCTATATACAATAATTGTCAATTACAAATTTTTAGCCAATTACAAATGTAACTGCTCGAATTTAGTTTTTCGTACTTGGACTCGAGATTCGAAATCCAACTCTACTCCACTCGAGAATCGAGTCAACTTACCGTACACACCCGTTCCCCGAGAGAAATTTTTATCCGTGTCCTTCGTACATGAGAGTGAATTTTTCTTTGCTGCTATTAAACAATTCAAAAATGTCCAATCAAACTTCATTATATGGCAGTTGGTTCCACACATTATTTATAAATTAATTATTTGATCGAAATCTTATTTAAAATACACAATGTGGAATTGAAAGCTTCGTACCCCCCCGTACCCGATAATAATTATAATTATGCAGGTAAGCTCGGGTACCTGTGGGTAGTACTCGCACCCACACATCACTAATGTATATATAACTAATTAGAGGTGTCAAATGTTCGGTCATTAATTCGGTTCAAGTGATTTCTTGTAAGATCTCTTTTATACATTTCAAATATATTTGTTTCGATTTATACCCGCGGCCAAAGGCTGCATGGCTTTGGATCGTATAACAAATTCAAAGGTGGCAAGCAGAAGGCGGATTTCGTTGCGTACAAAATGAAATAAATTACGATAAAAAACGTAAAAATTTTCAAATAATGGAGTTAGAAAAAGATAAACGAAGAAATTTTATTATTCCTCAGCAAAATCAGCACATTATGTAGCAATTGTATGTTCTCCCAAAGAGAAGAATGTACACTCAATATCACATGAAACAAGTGGTTCTTTCTTATGTGATGCAGTTTTCAAATTCTTCCTGTTATCGTCTTGTTGCTCCCCAATAATAACACTTATGTAAGATATTTCCGAAGTTCCGGGATTCCAAGAACTGCTGCAATTTTACTTGAATGTGTTTCAAAATTGATTAAGTTGTTTCTATTGACCAGCATAATCCGTCCTTGAAATTGAGTCTGAGTTTCACATAAGGTGAGTTCGCTGACCATGAGTCTAAATTCAACTACACCTACAGTTTAAACAAACCTTGATACGAAATCTGTTGAAATTTTGCTTAAAACTCTCCGTGGTGAACAAAAGTTGCGTTTTGGGAAGATTTAGGCAAAATTTGCTCGTGAAAAGTTGTGAATACAACCCAATACGCACTCTGGTGGCAAGTTACCGGTGTCTGCTAAGCTCTTAGATATCACTAATCAGAGATTGAATTTTATTACAGAGTTAATTTAAAAATAAAAAGCACATTTCCAAAACAACCAATGCTCCTAAGTTTAATGGCTGGAATATAAATCTATTGGGTCATGCTGCGTATAAAGTTTCATTTAATGTCCAGTTTTGCTAAAGGTTTAGTAAACCATTGACATTAAACAAGGAAAACTTTAATAGAATAATAGGAAAAATATTTGCCTGAATCTTTACCAACACTGGGTACAATGGCATTCTCATTCGTGGATGAGTGCATCATTGTAAGAAACTATTATCTCAAAAAATCTTAGTAATTACGAATGTGAAAGTAAAAATTTGTTACTCATTCAAACCTACATACTATACGACCATGTCAATGAGGTGAAAACCTCTTCAACAACCAGTGCAGTTACGTAGAAACATAATTTAACTTCTTTACTCAACATTAACGTCATAAAAATCAAATTTGCTGCCTCTTTTACACTGCCAAGTTTTAACTAATTTTACAACGTACTTTTCTATTTTAATTGTTTGTTTTAGTATGAACATTTTGAAGCGATTGTAGCTCTAACCCTAAGTAACGCAGACATTTTTTACAATTTGTGATTTCTATAAACAATTTTTAAACACTAATAATAATAATTTACCAACTAAAAATATCTAAAAACTGAAAGCAGACGAGAATTTTCACCTTTCATTTCACATTTAATTCTCTTACTTTTGCGACATTACTGTTTCGACGCGACATTGTGTTCGCCGCGCCTGAAGAAAACATGAGCGGTCTATTTTTTGCCTAGTAAAAGTTTTATTGGCAGTTTGTAATATGCAATATATATGCAAAGAACATATTTACAAATATAAACGTATTTAAAAAATTACAAACTACATTATGTACAATAAAAACTATTTAAAAAAACGCATATAAAATTCTGCTTAACATGAAGCAATTTAAGAATTTTAGAGAAAACAAAATAGTTAAGGTTAAATGTTGCTGGCATAGGTTTTAAACCACTCCCACTCTATTATCTAAGCATGAGATATGTTTCTTGCGAAATTGTTTTGTTTTAAAAAAGTGTCTATTTTCATGTACTTCAGCTACATATGTTCACTTCAGCAGGAGAGCACATTTTTCCATCGTCAATTCCGCACTTATACATTTAAAAAAGAATGTGTACATGCTTTTAATATAACCATTGTTATTGCTGCAACATCTAAAAGCAATTTTCGTTTTTTCCTCACTTCTACTCCTTGCACTTTATCTTCATTTACTGTGTGATGTTTCACTTTAAGTACTATATGTATATATATATATGTATATGTATATAAACCTTTGTTAGCTCTTCTAACAAATTATTTCTTTAAATTTGATTTCTTTAAGTGCAATCATTTTCATTTTTATCCATTTATTTTTCTTTTCGTTTTCTATAAAACAAAAGTTTTTTTACAATTTCCGATAGATGGCGATTCAAATATTGCCTTTTGTGTCATTTTGTTAGGTTGCCATCTATTTCAAATTTCAACTCAATTATTGAGAATGTTCTTGTTTTTACCTGTGCTTCAAATCACCGAATACAATATATTGCTTTATTTTCTTGCATAATATTATTGTACTACACTTAAGAGCCGACATAAAGGGATCACTGTTCTGGCAATATCAACTAGTTTATTGTTTTTAACACCCAAACACGATGAAAAGCTAGGAACTACTACGAATGGTACTGTTAATTCAGTCTATTTTTGAAGTTTTCTAATCATTGCTTTGGCCTCAAATCATAAATATTCAATACAGGAAATTTGATTCTTACTTAACCTAATTTATTTCATTTATCAGTATTGTCAGACACATTTCTTAAATTTTTTATTATTGTATTATTGCAATACAGCCATTTAGTTCAAGTCTATTTTAGAATTTATGAAAGAATTCAACTTGCTAAAGATTTTCTGCTAATTCAATCTTAACTTTTTACTTTGTCACTAATATATCCCTGCGAGTATTTCACTAGTTGTAGTGGCCTTGCAATCCACTGCATTATTCTCATTTATGCAATATATTGCATCCAAATGAAAGTCTTTAAGCAGCAGACTTGATTCATCGTCTTCTTTCTGGTTTATAGTAAAACGTGTTTAACCCAAAGAATAGTTTCGATAGAGCAGCATTGCCTTCTGATTATTAATGAATGATGCAATTCTTTGAGCATGCTTTATTCGATTCAATAACCGGATATAATAAAGGAGAACAATGCGCTAGTGGAAGACAAGGTTATCACAGCTAATAACTAAACTTTATCATTGCTACCTTTTTCAAATATTTGTAAGAAATACTATAATCCCTATTTTAGCTGGATCACAGTTCAAGTTGCCTAAAACCTTGGCAAATCTGCGCCGAGGCTCCGAACTTACGCATAACTCAAAGCCTTCAATTGATAAACACAGAACATCTTCTCCATTTGCGACATATGCAAGGTTATATTTAAACAGATATTTTAACAACATTTAATAGGATTGAAGTTTTGTTTTTTGGTAAAAAATGGTTGTTATTTGCATCAATTGGCCAAATATCTTTAAATTGTGAATTTTTCGATGCATTGTAAATTCAGATGATAAGACTTTATTGAAAAAAACCTTTTGGGCTATAGTAAATAGACTTGTGCGACATTCCAATAAGTTCATGTTTGCAATTTTATGTTGAAATGGTTAAAATATATACGCAGTGCTTTTGTAGTAACCGAATTTTTTTAGTTACATTATTTAACGAATGGTAAAATATTTTATTAATAGTTAAAAGACTCTAAAAGACTACTCATGTAGAATGCGAATATTGTTTTGCTAATAGTCAAATCGATAAATCTATAAATCAAATTTGACAAATTGTGTACTACAAAAGCAATTTATTGGCATATCAGATGGCAGGTCTTTTTTTATTACAGTCAATAAACTGTTTAACTAGTGTCAAAAACTGTCGTGCGGTACCCTTGCACAGAGCTGCAACCGTGCCTGGGTTTTGGAAGCACACCTCCGGCACCGTGGATTTTAAGCACGGCACGGTTTTTTAAAAATATTATTAGGCACGGTACGGTTTTTCAAATATATCTAATTCTAGTAACAAATCAGACTAATACAAGTGTAATTGTTGTATTTTTGTTTGACCTGTAAATTTTGGGAAATCCAACTTTGTTGAAAAAAACATCTTTTACGTCAGATTCCTAAAACATAAGTATGAATCCCGATTGTATATAAACGTATTATGATATGCTTCCATTAATGTAATGTGCCTCAAAAATAGACACCCAAATAATTATATTTACCAGAAGTGAGCAGTGAAAAACAAAAAACTACATTTTTGAAAAGGTTTTTGATATAAGGTTTACTTATTCTAATTAAATGTATGCTATTCTAAACGTATGGACATTTAAATAAAAGGAACTAATATATTAGAAAACGCTTACTGCATAGAAAAATAATGTAATAATTAGAACATAACCTATAAACTTAGAAACATTGAATTACGCGTATTAAATTATTCGTTATGTACTAAATATGCCTCACGACAATTCGACAAAAATCGCAAAACATAATATCTAATACATCTGTAAGCAATGATTTGAAATTCTGCAAAATGTCAAGCAGGAAGTACATGGAATAACGAAAATACGAATATTGTTGTTGCATTCTAAAGATTCCCGAAATGTAATTTCTATGCAAGTCTATTTCTAAGAATCATTTAATCAGTGTTAGGAAAAAAATCCGATTACAATTACAAAAATCGGATTTTTTTTTATTTAAATCATTTCTAAATTTCCATTTTACCCATACAATCTTCAAAGGTAGTAAATATTAGAAATCCTTTTGATACTACAATTTTTGAAATGCAATAATTTAATCCATTTTAAATAAACTGAAGATAAAAAACATGTAAAACAATAAATTCAGCGCTTGCCAATTCATTGCAATATTAATTACGAACAAAAAATTGGATAAAAAATAATTGTGAGTTTCAGACGCTTGCATATTCCATTGATTTGGGGCACGACTAAGTAAAACAAAATATTAGGCACGGCACGAGCATCGTACGGTTGCAGCTCTGCCCTTGTATCCAAACGCTCTGCTATCTGAACACATGCAAGAATTGTCATTTTAACAAAATTGACATTTCGAATACACTTATGTTCAACAAAATGTCTATTTTGCATAAATTTCAATTATTGAGCATAAAATTCGATTGTATAAATTGTGCATTTCGATGCTACTCGACATATTACAGGTTTAACTCAATTTTTTGTGTATATGATCGCCCATTTTTGTTCCCTTCTCAATTGAATGTATGCATGTATTTTCCATTATGACAAGAGTGGCCATTTGGCATCGGAAATAGCAAAATGCAATTTTTAAACTAATAATCGTTTATGGGCCAGTAATTTATTTCATTCGAATCAGAAAAATCTAAATTGAAAATCTAAACTTAGCCTACATTTTTATTAATGCACCAATTTCAGTTTTTTATGTTATGCTATTAATTTTTATTGTAGTTACGTTCATTATGGTGCTTATCTACAACACTTAGAATTAATAAATTATATATTTGAAATATCGTACTGCAGGGAATATCGTAGATTTTTCAGTGCCCGTCCTGGTTCCTTGCAACGTGATCCGGGTCAATTGAGGTTCCTATATCTTACATTTTAAGTGGAGGCAGGCTTACTAAACTGAGATGAATTTGGAATTATAAACAAATACATTCAATCAAAATATTTTTCATGTCGAAAAATTGTTGTTTTTTATACATGTATATTTTTACAAATGAAATGTCGTTTAATCTTCCTGATTCCGACCATTATCTGAATATTTTAATTTTAAAAGTGCATATTTATCACCATAATTTCGCTGTTCTAAAGCGTAGTATTAAAAGTATTCGCTAATTTTTATATATTCAATATTTTATTTTCATCAAATCTTAAATATTTTGTTTGTCCAGATAAGTTATACAATTCCATAAATTCATCAGATTTCTCCTATTTGTAACCAAAATTGTATTCAATGGAAAATTTTCAAATATTTAATTTATTTTCTTAATTGTATATTTGGCTTTTACCAGGTTATTAATTATTATGATCCAATTTTGTAAATAACCATCTTCAAATCAAGTGTAAACCTTATTCAGACTTGCTTTGTACGTTTAATTCTTCCATGTCTATTTCAGATGTCATTGTAACTTTATAATATTAGAGGTTTCAAATAGTTTTATTGAAAATAAATGAATTGTTGTGATTTTGCAAGTTTTAAGAAGTACTGAAATGACTCGCTATGTACTTATTACAAAGCTAAATTATTTTTAATTATCAGTTCAAGTGGCGCATTACCCCCAACACATTCTGAATGAACGATGCTACTCACTGTAACTATCTAGTTTAAAATTGAAATATGTTTTCCAATACATCACGAATTTACAACCAAATTATATTAGTTAAATATTTTTGAACTGAAATTTAGTCCGAGGGATCGACGCTCAGAACCCGAGCGGAGTGAAAGCTCTTCACTGCAGGTGGATTCAACGTTATTAACTCCTGTGAGCCAACATGATCCTGACTGCTCATCGGATAAAAACGACACAGCAACTACATACTTTTGCAAATCTTCTAGTCCACCCGAGAAAGATTCTTTGTTAAGTAAGTTTTCCAAAATATTGATATGTAGAGGTTTTACTATCCTTAGTTTGATCAAATATGTAAACGATCCAACTCAACATTTTTTTAGTCAACACTGCACCCTTTCCAAATGTAACCCAAAAAGGAATTTTACATATTTATTGTATTTTTAAATAGATCATCATCATAATTAGAGTACTTAAATTGCTAAAAAAACATTCAATCAAATCATTGTTGTTATGGAAAGTAGGAACTTTTTCTGAATTTCATTTGTTGAGAATATTCTTTGAAGTTAGCTAAATGTCACCTTAGATGGTCTAAATTTCATTTCGAAGGGTGCAGAATGTTTTATAACTGTGATATTAACCAGAACGATGGTGACCTCAAAATATTTCGCGCTTCTTTCAACTTTTATTGGAATTTGGTTGTATAAAAAGTCTGTGCTCCCATATTATAGTCACTAAGAGTTAATAGTTTATTGATTAGTTGGAAGTGCGGATTATGAGGATTGTCTCTGTTTAAATATTTAATGGATTGTAAATCTCATTTTCCTGATGATAGCTCTTATCTTTCAATTGTCCTACATTTGCAAGCGGCAATACATTCTTTCTAAATTGTTTTATTTGATTTATTGAAATAGCTTTCCAATAATACACCACGCCTTTTCATGGGTTGGTCAGGCGCTAATTTCTTCCTTTATTAGTATAATAAGTATTTCTTCAAATGCAGTTTCCCTACTAAGGAAATCACTTCACTAAAGTTAATAAATCGCTCAATAATCAGTTTAATTTTGAATTTGAGTCGCAGGCAATAATTTTATTCCTTTTCGAATCACGGTTGTGTTTCTTCCTGATTGTCCAAGTTGTTTCTATCGCTAGGAATTTGGAGACTATCCTAGATTCATCCATTAATGTTTTCTCCAACATTTGGTGTTTTGTTATAAATTTAGCCAAAAAATACATTGCTTACATTTTTTTAAATTTTAAGAATCTTATTAAAAAGAATGAATCCGCCCTCATTTCAAAGACAAACTTCTATCGTTTTCATCGCCAATATCCAGCCTCTCAGTGGCGTGACATATTTCGACCCACAAGAAATGTCTACAAATCCACACCACAAGTTCCACACACTACCACAGGAATAAAATAATAAAAGTTTGTGATTCGATACTAAGATCATATTTTTTAGAAGTTTTTAATGTTTTGTTGATTTATTGAAAATTATTGAAGCCAATATATTCATCAGGATCTTTCTTGGCTGCTTGGATAAAATAAAACCACAATTATAAAGAAATCATTCTAGAACAATAAAATTTATAAGACTCACCCTCAGCATTTTATTTTTTAAAAACAATAGTTTGTAGTAAATTACCTCATTGTAGTGAATTTCTACCAATAATTGTTTGATCAACTTCATTTCAACAGTAAACTCAACGTTCCTTTTAAATTTAATGGTATTTGGGACTGTGCTACAACTGTTTAGGATAAAAGCAATTCATTTCATTTTCAGTTATTTCGATTAAGCAAAGCACCATTCACTATTGACCATTTTAACCTATACCTATACAGCCATTATTTAGGCTGGATACAAACTTCTTCCCCGCAAGCCTGCCAATATCTTTTAAATTTTCCCAGTCAACACTGTTTTTTGTTAGTTGATGTTTTGGCCTTTATTCATCAGATGTAGATTTCCATTTATAAAACGAACTTCTCAACTGATAGTCTTTGGCATGTATCCAGTCGTTGGGTTTCGATGTTTTATATCATATTTTTTGAAATTCGCTTTAAAACAACCTCTGATTTATCGTTTTTTAATTTTTTTCCTTTTTTCGGACTATGGTTAATATGAAAACATTCTATCAATTTTCATAATCCGTATGTTTTTGAGAATATTTATATTTACTCTTTTTTTGGTTTATAATACTAAAAACTATAAAATAATGGAAAGTGTTTGTTATGGGGTATTACAGGTTTAGTTTACTAGTTTAACTATTGCAAAGTAATATTTCTTAAAAGAACTTTTATTAATTCAAATGTATTATTTATGTATGCGTCCTGCATTGTTCCCCAGAGTTTTAATAAATTTAATAAATGTGTATTTAATATAGGAAAGTACAGAATATCGAGCTATTTCATTTCTAATGTATCTGTAGGCGTCGTGTGCGGAAATTTACACCTTAACCTTCTATGAATTTTTGCAATATCGAAATCCATGCTCAGAAGTTTAAAAAAGTAATAAAGGTTGGCTTTTTGGTTTAGGCGACATTCAATGCAATTAAAATGCAAATAAATTCATTCAAATATGCAAATAAATACAAGAATATGTAATATGTATGCTAAAATTGTGAGTTTAAAATTCTAAACGCTACATAAATTTAGGCAACGAACGGCAAATTTCCTATCTTTCGTGATCCTCTCAGAACATTAAAAGTTATGCACTACACTCATATTTTGATTTTTTTCTAGCACTGGCCATTGGTTTTTAACTCTGCATTCCAATTCAATGCATTTTACAAATTTGGTTTCTCTAGTTGAAATTAAAGTATATTTATCGTAAATACAAAATATTGAATTTTACCTGCTCAAAATCTTTATTTATGTACAGGGTGTTCGTGATCTTCTTACCACTTTTTATCAGCTTAAATTTTGCAATTTAATGACTTTTAAATTTTATTTCAGCTAAATAGGATCAAATTTTGATATTTTGCTATAAAAAAATTTATTTATGCTCGTAGTAAATTTCTTAAATTTGTTCGCATAAATTAATAAGATTTCTGTCGTTTGTGAACTCCAATAAATGACATTAAAACATTCATTTTCTATCAGCAAGAAGATTGCAAACACTATATATTGCAGAAAAAGAAAATTTCGTTGTTTTTTTTAAAACCAACGTATTTTCTGTCCCTTTTTGCTACTGTTTTAAATGAATAATGTTATAAATCTTTGTTTAAAATGTAATTTACAATTTAAGCGATTTGTTTGCACCGATCATTTTTCGTTTAAAACTTACTTTTCATATGCAATCATTGCATTATGTTTAAATCACATAAAATGCTTCTTTAATTTTTTGCATAACAGAGTTCTTTTAATATAACTTGTCTCCCTCCAGTTAGTATCTGGATTTATACCGCTTAGTGACATTACTTTATGTACTGCAAGTCATAAATTAGGATGGAAGCCAAATTTAATATTTATAGTATCTAGAATTTGCGGCCGAACTTGTCAAACGTAATAATGTTAAATTAATATAGGATGTCTCCAGCGTCGAGCATTTCTTTTAACAGCGTTTATTATTTCAACAGTTTTGTAAATGCAATAGCAATTTTTTATTTCTTTACTAAATCTACAATTGATCTGCCAGCTTTTTTATTTAAAGATCCATCAATTTAAAATGATTACAATACAGGAGTGGAAATTAAAGTTGCGCCACTCTATATTGACAACATTATTCTTGGAAGAATTCAATATCTAAATTTGGTACTTAACACCAGGGTCAATTTTATGCTAATTTTTTATCAGAAGTTTAGTTTCTATTCTTTACCCCTGTGAATAAACTATTTCCATAACTGTACATGGTAAGTAAATTTCATCGATGCGTGTACACATAGATATATGAGATACTAAACGCTCAGTGATGGTGCTTGTGTAATCCCGAAAAATTCGTTCGGATTCGAATACTGGCATTGGAAAATAATCCTTGATTACCAACCCTCGCAGTTTTTTCGTTCTAGAAAACATGAAATAGTACGGTTACAATAATTCAATTATCAATATGGGTGAATATAATTAGCAATAAACACATTGTTTACGAAAATTTATAAGATAATAAATGCTATTAAATTTTAGTATTTTACTAATTTCAATGCAAATTATAAACTGAACGCTTTTTAAATTTCAAAATAGGAATGCACATTTGAGAAAATACAAGTAGATTACGAAAAGTATTAAAGTCCAAATCATAAAAATAATTGCCCAAATTCCATACAAATTTATATTAATATATACAAAAAACATTTGAGAAGAATATTGCAAAATATGTTTAAAACAATTAATGGCAGTAATTGGTAATGATGATGTTAAATATCTTAAAAATATTTGTAACAATGGTGAAGTTTTATTTATGCAAATCTTCATTTAAGGTTTGTTGCAAAAAACTGAGTTTTGTACATAGCGTCAAATTTAATCTGCATTCAAGTAATTCTATATGTGGTAAATACCAAGACTACAAAGCGGATATAAATGTTGGGTGTTCTGCACTGGAGCATCAAATTTTGGTGCTATTGCATAATAATTGATTTTTGAAACGCGATTCGTAGTCATTTTGAGTGTCAAAATCTTTTTAATTGTTTCACTAGATTGCACCTATAATTTAAAAAAATATTTTATAGTAGGTTTAAAATTATCATCATATGGCGTTGCTTGGAATCTTAGAATTTGGTAGTTCAACAATGCTTCCAGCTTTTCCTATAAACAATTACTGGCTTTCTGAAAGTACAATTTCACCTCAAAAACGCTAATCAATGTATTTGAATTGTAAATTGTACGAAATCTATTTCACTGAAATGGTTCTTTGAAATCTTGCACTGACATTGTAAGTCCAAATAATAAACAATTTAGCTCATAAAGATAACAAATTAACTTTAATTTCCGTTAGATTTTTCTCCTCTTTCACTCAGGTATTTGATGTAACAACGCTTTTAGTTGTATTTCCAACGCATTTTGATCATGAGAAAATAATTCTATCTTTGTTGAGAACAATATCTCTTTCACCCTAAAATTTAGCATTAGCTTTAGTTACAGCTTATTTTAATCAAGAGTCAATTTATGTTATATTTCAATTTTTGAACATTTCACTATAAACAAATAATGTCATAGTTAAATGAAGGACCACACTTTCACTGGATGCTAAATTTTAAAAGTGTTGTTTTTCTATACAATACGAAAATGTATTATATCAACTTCATGAAAACAGTTAGGATTTATAGCATACTATTGTCCATAAACGTGTATGAAAAGTCCTAAAAGAGATTGTTGGGATGGGGTTAAGTACGAAGTATTAATGCAAGGCAATATACGTATAGTGATTACAGGTCTTTAATTAGCTCCTGTAAATCAATTTCTATTAATATTGCTTCTCCAGTAATTCTCACATGACGGATTCTTCCTCTTGTTAGAAATATGGCTTGTCACTTTGATCGTCGCTCGGTCTTTTTCTAAACTTTGTAGCTGACAGCCAGGCGTCAATAAAGATTTACATGTGCTTTACATGAGGTTTGCTTCTAAGTGAGCCTGAACTTCTGTCAGTAAATGTTTCTTAATAACAGAAAAATAATGTCGAGGTTTCTTAGCTATTGTAAGCTAAATCCTTTAAGGTTAACATAAGTATCAGTGATAGAAAGCAACAGAGAGTGATAATGTTAACTTTCGAAAACGGATATTTTGTTCAAGATCTTACATTTGCACTTATCAAAACCTCCACATGAAAGCGAGTGTTCATATTGAACAACTTCCAACATTGCCAAAACCTCATTTCCTCAAATTTTGTTCTGTCGTTTGTAATTAATTTACGCTGAGTGCATGAGATCAGTTTTTTTAATAAAGCAAGTAAATTACGGCTTTTATCTTCATATGTGCATATATTTTCGAAAATAATTGGATAATTGCGATAAAATGGAAATGAGTGCATTTAAAATGTCTTGGTTAAATTCGATGTATTTGTATGGAATCTATCCGTTTTGATTATGAAATTTTATTGAAGTAATCGATTGCTGACGGAATTGCTTTATTCAACAAATCTAACGATTCGCATTTTGACCAATGAGAGAATGTATTTAGAAGTTCTATTCAAGTACTTTATTCAAATCCACGGATCATTGATCGAATATTCTTTGAATGCTTCAGCGGCATCCATGATGTCGTATATGAAATAATTGCTTTCTTTATTCAAAGGCCTGTCGTGTATGCCCTATGTTAGTATTAGGGATGCTACCTAAACGTACATAATATCCTTTCAGTACCAGTAGTACATTTTTATACAATGCAAAATGGGTAATTTATATAATCACCATTTAGTGTTTGAAGCAACTTTTTCTAAGGTATGTTCAATCTAACCCACGACACACAATACTCAGCTGTTGTAGAAGACTTTTGATATTATCATTATTGTTTCTGAAATAGAAGAAATATAATTAACAGATTAATACAAACTCAAAATTTGTGATTCAAAAATGTATTGCCAGTGCTTGGAGGGTTAGGTGTCATCTATTTGAAAAATCTGCAGTTTTGCATTGTTTTTCATATTAATAGATTGTTATACTTGTTTCATTACAGAATCGGCTAACTGAGTATACCCTCTAGTTTTGTTCGTTGAAAAATATGGTTTGGAATGTGTTTGGGTAACCCATCATACCGAAACCTCGCCTTTCAAATTTAGACATTAAAATGTTAGAATATTCATTACAAGTAGGCGACATTTGCGTAATTTAATTTAATTAGATCAGTGTACACAATGCATTAATAGAAGCAGAAAGAGAAAATTGTTCTCTTATTTTCACCCGAGCATTAAATTTATTCAAGAGATCATTTATAAACAAATACCAGCAGGGCGAGAAATGTATGCCTCTTTCTAATTCTTAATTCAACACTGTATTAAATAGACAATTTTTATTCTCAAATTCTAAAGAATTCCATTTACTTCGACATTTGATCATGATTTTTCACTGAATTCACATTTTTCCAACACCGATTAAATTCAGAAAAACATTTAGTGTGTTGAGTTTTGTCTCCTCCAGTTATCTTGAATGTGTTGATGCAAGCCAACAGGATGAAACACCATAACTTTGATATTATAAACAAGCAAAAATTAATGGGTTACATGATAAAAACTAGTTTTTGATCACAGTGGCAGTCGAACATACATTTTGATCTACAAAGAAAAGTAGGCAATTGACCTATAACCAGATCCAACGAGTCAGACAATCAATGTTTAACCTCATTGAATTTACAAATTTTTACTAAAAACCATTAAAAGGCTGAAAATTCCTGTTAAGGCGAAATTTATTTTGTAGCCACTGTTAGTTGCACTCATAAATTAACAAGTGAATTATTTTAGACTATTATTTATGAAACTTACAAATTTGATGGGAGTGCATGCATTTGTCAATTAGCGACTTTATGCAGTTTATTAGAAAATACAAAAGTAATATTATCATAATCAAATCAGCAATGGTATTTTATGTTGATTTTAAAATAACATTGTTTTCACTTTCACAATGGATTCCTCCCATATCATTTTTACAAAAAGACCCCTGAACCAAAGAAAATCATTACGTTGATATCAAGAAAATTACTTGATAACGGTTGTAGCTCTGTTATAAGAAGAGTTGCATAATGTAAAACCTTCAGTCACAATTTGTTGGATGTTGGAAATATGCACATCGGTTATAGGCAACAAAGAGTTTCTTTTACTTTAAGTTCGTTATAAATAATTGAAATAACTATTTTAATTTGAGAGTTTTCCGGGTAATATTCATTTGATTTGTAGATATATTGCTTAAACCAATTAACTGGAGATAAATTTAAAGTCAACGTAAATTAATTTGAAGGGTAGTTTTGATAGTCAGTGGAACCAGACAACCGACCGTGTGAATTCCATATAATCCCAGGACATTTGATCCTGTCGATTCCAATTACAATTTCCATACATTCAACTTTTGTTCTACAGTCTCTTTAAGACAGGAAATATTGCATTGAATATTAAAATGTTTAATTTTGTATCGCTGCCAATAGATATTTTCGAGGATTTATCAACCTGTGATTCAATGTTATACGTGAACTGTGTTAGTTGTAAATCAATAGCCCAAAGTCTTCTTTGACATTAGATGATGAATGAAGTAGTAGTTATATATTACATCTTTCGATTGTGCTAGATATTAACGAAAGTCTTTCGAATATTTTTCTTTGGCTTACGTTCAGTTCTATCTATTGCCAGGAATATGATATTTGCGCATTTGCTGATGGCATTTAACTATAGCGACCACCTACAAATTTTCACTCCATTAAAACTTATTGATATCCATCATTCCCACTCTATTTAATTCAAATCAAAGATCTGTAGAATACAAGATAAGACACACATCTCAGATTTTATATTTACATGCGAACTGAGAAAACACAACTCTTTATTTGTTTTGTCTACTCGCTGCTTTCAGAAACAGTTTAAAAAGATTGTGAGATTGATTGGATCAATGCGGCGCACCAGTTTTCTGTAATTACCAACATTTTATTTGTAGATTATTAAAATTATTAAGAAATCTGGTATAGGAAATGAGTTTAGTAGACCTACCCAGATCTAGACATGTAAGCATGAATAGTCCTTATAGTATAATGAGTAATATAAAGTAAATGTGCACCTAACGCCTGTATTTCATGTTGGAAAAAAAATTGCTAATTTTTGCAAGATTTAATAATGGGAACTCCATTTCAGGTTGTGTGCGAAAAATTGGGCTTTTTGTAAACCTAAACACAGAGCACCATTTATTATTTTTGGAAATACCAGCGCCTATATATGTGTATGATATACAACTACGATGTCAATCAATTCCATAACTGCATTTGAAACTTTACGGAACTAAATGATGCTGCTTCTGCTCCAACCATCAATAACACGAATACCAAAAAGTGTCAACTGTCAGCCCAAATTTAAGCTCATAGATCGAATGTGTGAATTGTCCTGCATTATTAGTGTTGAATGTAGCATAATCCAAGAATTAACGCTGCTAAAGAAGAACAAATAAGAGATTGGTCAGTCAGGGAAGATTATCATCGAATTATGATTAAAATAACATTAATTGTAAATGAAATTCAATTTAAGCTTATCATCATTAATTTTGTAAAATACAACTAAGAAGCAACATTTGCCAAATAGTACTTGTCGAAACAATTTGGCAAAACGAAGGGGGCAATATCGCTTCCATTATTTTTCAGCCATCTTGGCAGACGATTTAAAATTCAAAATCGACAGGTACTTTTGGATCTGGAACTATAAATAGCGTGAAATCATTTGGAGAACAGTTGAAGTAAATTCTTCGAAAATCTTATCTTTAGATTTTATTCGGTTTGCTTATTATTAAATCATGTCAAGCTAAACGGTCGATGCATTAGTAGTGGCGAGGGTACACATCGGGAGCGATTCGAGGGTCCTTGATCCAAGCCATGAAACTGCATTTATGTTAGGGATACGATTAGGAGTTTTTCTCCGTGTAATTGACTATCGATTCTTTCATCGACATGTATACAATAATGAAACCTCAGAGAAAATGGTTGGATAACCAATCGTAGGCTATTATATTTTATATTAACTAGACTACATAGGTGACCTATAAAGAGACCGATAACGAGACCGAGCATGTATTATTAAATGTAGGTTAGGAAACTGCAAGTAATTATCTATTTAATTATTTAAATTTATTAAAGCCAGTATTTTTCGGTAATGGCTAAAGGAATATTTACTAAGCAAGTATAAATTACACATTACAAATTGAGTTTAAGTCAGTTACATCCCGCCTTGAGGGTTGCAATGAATTAGGATAGGGAACACATAAGTTACGTCGTTGAGCTGAGATTTGGAAACAATTCATCGATGACGAAGACGATTACTTGTGGAAGATTCGGAGATCGGAGTCGGCCGGAGACCTCATGAAAGATCATCTAACAGGAGAACTGCAACATTCTGTCCACACCTAAACAGTGTTCGATTACGAGATAGTTAATCAAAGTTAGCTAAGAGTATTAATGGAGTAAAGCAGTTAGTAAAAGTAAATCCCTACCCGCACTTAACACAGAACTACATTCAAAATGAATTAGTCACCGTGAGTTAGAGCTTGGTAGCGGATGCTACATGAATATGTGTTTAAAACACGCGTTTTGTATGTCTTTATCAAAGGTGGAAGCTTGGTAGAATTTTTTGGAAACAAATTTGCCAATTCTATGGCTCAGAGATTGAATCGGATCCAACATTTTAGGATCCGATCCGAATTTTTAATTGAATTTCAGTTTTCGATCCGAAACGGATGCAAATATAAATAAGTATTCTAACACTAACTATACATGGACTTAAAATTTATCTTTTTTTTCAAATGATAATAGAAAATTTTAATGCTTCAACACTGTCTTGAGATTAAAAATGGACATATACGATATACCGGGGACGACAGAATAGGATTGGGACCGAGTTTTTGGAAAAAGGGACGACTTACACAATAGTGCATGCAAATCAACTCAAATGTAGTACATTCTATATAAATTAAAAGCGATGTGTTGGAATATTACATTACAAGAAGCAAATCCGTTTCTGATTGGCGTGCAGGCTCATACTCAGAACTATCACCTAAGGAGGCGACACGCGCTCAGGAGGGGTTGATGGGAATTTCGACTTAAAATTTAAACTAACATTTTATCAAGATTCTACACCATTTTATATTGTTGCATGCATGGCAGACTTGTCAACGAGCCGAGCTTCTAGCAAGTTTGAAGTTGTTTTAAACAGCAAGATAAAACCTACTTATTCAAAATTGCAGCTAAGGCGATGAAAACAAGAATAGCACAAACAATGGCAAATTATAGAAAAAATCTAAAATTTTTGTTGTAAGATTAAAAAAATTGTAGCAGAGTGTATTATCAGTGATAGAAAAATTCATTTTTCAAACAAAATTTGAGATTTAAATATAAATTTTGAATTTTACTTTTCATTAAAATTGGATACTGGTTTGTATTACAAATTTTAAATTATATAAAAGCAACATTAAACAAATTAATGCCCTATTATTGTTATGCCAATGATATGGTCTATAAAAATTTTTGTACTAGTAATTATAATAATCACGAACCTTTTGAAAACTAAGTGGATCTTGGCAATGCAAGTTGCTTATAGTGCATCTTACATGCTAATATTATAGTTATATGTATATCATTACATTTTGGCTTTGTTTGCAGCAGCTAAGGTATTCCACTTGCTTTTCTTTGTTTCTTTTGCTTTTCCATTTGCAAATTTATACAAACAAATGTTTTTGGTTTGCTTTGCAATTTTATCTTTATATGATGGCCAACATAAATCGCATTTTCATATTTGAAATATTCGTCACCAATTTTATAAATTGTTGGAAAGAATAACACGGAGCCTTTTGTATGAACAATGAAATTCAATTACAAAATTTCACTTAGATTAAGATTATTAACACACTTAAAATGGCATTCAATGTAAAATTGTGCTTACCTTACAAAATATACAATATACACAATTTTAAATTTTTTTTGGATCCGAAATCCAATCCAATTCAATCTCTGGCTTGAAAAGTTTTATTTTTTAAAATAAATGATTCGGTCTTTATTTATATGTCAATATTTAAGTCCAGACATTCATCATCTTTAAACAAAGCATCAATTTATTTTGGGAAGTATCAGTTCACTATAATTAGGTAAAACGAGTATTTCTTCAAACTGTTCATTGAATGTAATGTCAACTGCAGTGATATTTGATATTTTGATCATAATTATAATACAAAAATGTATGAGTGTTGGCCTGTTGGTCTTGATATTCAATGATATAATCCACAAGCAAATACCCCGATCTGCCCTGTTTGAATGTTGTTCCAAACCTCTTCTATGTTTGTACCTGATACCTATTTGCGCTGTAAGTTGAATTCGGTAGTCATTGTGAAATGCTTTGTTCAGGCGTTTTTGGGTTCCTAATCTCAATGCAATATTGCCCTTCCTCATCTTTGATATTTTGCTAAATCTTTCTCAAATTAATTTGGATAATATTTTTTATTTGCTTTGTGTGGAAATAATCACAGTCAATTTCTGAAGATTGAACTTTACAGTCTGTATTCTATTTCTTAAGAAGAATAGATTTAAGATTTGTGATTTTATTTCGGTAAGAAATGTTATATTTTGCTTTTTGAAATGTAAGAAGATATTTTAATTTATTAAAACTAAAAGCCACTGTTTGCATTACTTAAACTCTTCCCCCAAGTGCACATCACAAAGGAGCTTCTGTCAAATGTAACACTTTAGGCGTTAAGGTGATAAGAGTGAGCGGTTAGTTAAAAGATAGCGACTATTAATTATCACACCGTAACATCTGATTAGTTATGAATATGTTTGATGATTACGTAGTTTTTTGCGGGAGATATGTCTCCGCAATTGTCATCTTGGACAAATAAAGGCGGATAGATTTAGTTAGCATGATTGCGCCAATTTTGTTGGTTTGCGCTGCTTTATTACTATTCCAGAGGGATTTTATTCGTACGTTAAGTATCTCGTGCTTTTTCCAACAGTTACCGACTTCTAATCGCGTGCTCTGCTCGCTCTATGGCCGCTCTGGCTAATTCTTTCCTCATTTCCCCTGCCAAATGCGATGCCTCATATCCCCACTACCCCCTGAACTGCCTACGTTTACTCGTCCTCTTTGCAGTTGCCCTTTTCATGACTTCGCTAACTTTGTTATTGGGATACTTTCTTTATAATTCGTTGGAAATTTACGATTGTCTTATATCTGGAAAACAGAATTGCATATAATTGATTTTCATTATTTTAAGTTCCGAACGGTCCTCGCAAGCACAGCTCTCGAGAGTCGATTAACAAGTTCAACACCAGCTACAACGACATCTCGGTAAGTTTCTATTTTTAATTATTCATTTTAAAATAACCAGCTGCCTATTTTTAAGGAATAATTTTGTGCGCTATTGTATTGCAAGTTTTAGCAGTCGTTTCCATACATTGTTCTTTTTCACTTACTAAATTTTGGAAGCACTTATCCTCCGGCTATTGTTAATTCTGTATAAATTCACCTAGTCATTATATTTTGTAGCTCAATATGGGATAGAATTTTATTGGGCTCATAGAACTTGTGTTAAATCAAAACTTAATCCGGATTGAAATTGTTGTAGACAGGATTTTAATTTGTACAAAATAAATTTTTTTTAATCTCGTACTAAGCTAGTTTTTATAATGAAACTACTAGAATTCGTTTAACTTACTAATCCGAATTTGATTTTCTGGGAAAAAGTATGCTTTGTTTTAATTTTTGAATTTAGTGTTATGCACTGTATCTACATTACCATATGAATTTTGAATAGTTAGCCTGTTTATCCTCTTTATTACTATTATTATTTACTTATTTTTTTCAAATAAGTTATCACTACACGTGTGTGTAAGTTTTTACAATTTTTTAAAGTGTACCTATGCAACAATATAATTAATCCGATACATTTCTTTTTTGCATATACCGGCACATACACTTTCAATGTTTAACAATAAGAAACTCTTAATTTTAATATCTGTAATGCTATATCATGCGTGAAGCAAAGAGTTTGTGTGTTCGAAGTATTTGCCTACAGTCAGTGAGTGGTGATGTATTTAAAAGATTTAAAATTTAAATTAAACAACCAGTGATTTCCAACTGGATTTCCTTGTATTTTACTGCGTTAAATCGGATTTGCTTTCAGCTCATTGCTGATTTCTCTATTAAGCGTTGCTTTCCTCCAAACGACTTATTAATTTAAGTAAAATGAAATATTATTGGTCATATATAAAAGAAGATGATTCGCTTTTATACAATTTTTCAAAAAAAAATGTTCATTGAGTTGTCTTTCTGGTATACAACAAAATCAAAAAAATTTGTATTTCTTATGAAAGCTTATCGTCCTTTCATTTATAATTAACAACGCAAGCGTAAATTCTAAGATTTATGATTTCGTGAATGAATATATTTTAAAAATGTGATCTTCTGGAATTCGCTAAATTTGTTTATTTCTTCAGTTTGTTTACATATATCTGAATTAGAAAGTCAGATAGGTTGTCAAGCTAACTACTGACGATAACAAATCATGCTTTATTTTGGCACGTGGATGGCAAGGATATACAAAACGTCAATAACAATTTTAAACAGTCTGCGCTTTCAATAAATTTTCTTGTAATTTTGTAAACATAATTAAACCAATCCACTGCCATATTTTCACAAGGTTTTTTGCATTGAGGCTGGTTAATGACCATACTCATTTCCGTAGCAATAAATTGTACCAAGTTTCAAAAAAGTGGTTTTTGTAAAGTCATTTAATTTCATTTCAGAAAATTTTGTATTTCTTCCGAGCTCATGGACTAGGTCTCGAGAGGTATTATAATTATCTTGAATATATCTCCGTAATTTTTACTTTTTATTGCAATTGATTCTATGAACAAAGACAATTTCCTTGTTTCCCTTTCCGTAATAGCGAAAAGTAGTTTGCGTGGAATGCCCCATGATTGGAACCGCTTGCGTTGGGTTGGGTCGAAATATTTGAACCGGTAAAATGGTTGAAGTTTTTTTAAGGACAGAGCGACGCAGTGGAATCAATTTTTGTTCTTAAGAAAGCAATGAACAATAATTTATATTAATGAATTTGTACATATTTACGTCAATCTTTCTTTATTAACTCAATTAATTGTTTTTTTAATTCATGTATATGCATCTCTGTACTCTTATATATATATATATATATATATATATACCATTAAAAATTTGGGAGCTAATCAATTTTTGGAAGTTAGTATATATTTCCCAGCGGTTGTAAACCGGTCAGGTTGATATACGTAAGACCTACTCACGTTTACTGGCCGGTTACTATTTTTGTCGACCGGTTCCACCCATAGAATGCCCAGATATCCATTGTATGCACTGAGTGGATCCTTTTAATGAGGTCTTCAAAATGAGAATTAATATTGGCGGGAATGTGGTTTTTAATTTTATGTCATTTTACCTACGTTTCGTAAAATTATAATTGTGTACAATTTTGATAATAGCTATTGTTTGTTAGTGCAGGAATTATTTTGAAAATCTGTAATGCAAAATATTCAGGCATTCAATTTTAAATAATTTTCTGTTTTTTCATAGGAGCAATTTTTTTATCAAATAATTTTTAATAGGCTAACTATATACTTTGCACTTTTAAATACTAAACATTGCCTTTCTAGATAATGTTTACGAATATCCATTCCTAAGGTAGTTTGCAATGCACCTCGAGGAAAGTTTAGCTTTACTATGTCATTAAACGATATAAGAAAACTAACATCGAAACAAGAAATCTCTTTCCATGTCACCTTTAGTAGATAAATGGGGCATATTTATCACAATGAAAATTTAGCATACATTCGATTATGCCCCTCGACTTAACGATTTCCTTATCTGGATCAGCGATTACTGACTGTTAAATTTCAATTGACCAGTTTTTAAATTCAAGAGTATATTAATGAAATCCTTCAAAATATGTTTTTAACCAGATATGCGAGAAGGGGCATGGGGGAATGTGTCCACCTTCAGGTTTCCAACGTTAGTATTTTGGTTAAAAAAATATTTTTTTAAAAAAACATTATATCGATAATGATAAGATCTATTTTAACTGTCTATTCTTGCAATTGTTTGTCTGTAAGGGTTCATCAAGTTATTGATCACTTAACTTCATCAGAGAATCCTGCCGGCTCTTTTGTCCCAATGCAAAACCCACTGAATAATATCTGACCAAATAATTGTGGTACTATCTCTAAGAATGGGACCAACTTGCATTTCTTATTTTCCATATTGGTTTAGTAATTCAATATAAATATATTTCATTGTAATATTATATCAGGAGCAGAATATTAACCTCTCATTTCCATTTTGATGACTTGCTAAGGTTTTCGCTTTGCGATTTCGCCAGATTATTAAACTAGATGTTTAGCAATGTAGAATTAATTAGGTATGCAACTCATAGTTTTGTTGGAGGTTCTTGTAGTATCCAAGAATTAAAATATACTCAAATATAACAAAGTTAATCAATTCGAATGAACGCCAAAGTGGAACTTTCCTTTTTCCGCAAAATTTGCCTTCCACTGTCGTCTGTTAGTTGGTGAAGTTTTATTTCTATTTCCATTCTGCTAATTAGTTGACATTTTGACAATATGGATGTTTGATTACTTGAGTGATTGACTGACTTGTGACGTCATCTGCAACAAAATTCTCTAGGGCAGTTCACTCACCCGCATTTTTAATGAACTCTCATAGGCTTATGTAGCTGAATTTGTTCATGTGGCTGGGTTTGAATTTCTTTAGGATTTGCAAACCCGAATTGATTTATGAAGAATTGTTTTGCATTCCTTTAATAGCCCTCTAACGGTTTTTCTGCAATTTCCATATGACGGTGCGGTTAGTGAACACGTTTATGCATTTTGTTTACATACATGTATTTGAAAATTAGAAAGAATGTGATTACCATTTAGTAAAACATTTTTTACTTTTTAGTAATAGTTTTTTGAAATAATTGCTAATGATTTTAATTTTTTTTCCTTTTTTGTACTAAACTCATAGTTTTTGCTAAGTTAATTGATTGTAGGAACTTGTAGGTTAGGAGTCTTTTAACCTATCTTTAGGTTGAATTTAAGAGCAATTATTTTCCTTTTTCTCTTCCACAATTATCCAGTGCTTTCTATGAATTTTTCAGTTTTAACATACATTTGCAGTTCGTAATAATTTTTGAGATTTTTCTGGTAAAGACTTACTTCACCTTACTGGCTAACGTTTTTTAAACTAATATTTTAGAAGACACCATTTGATTTATTAAGCAATGTTATTTTCGGAATTCATAGCGCAATCCGTTTTACTTGAAGCATTTTTTAGATTGTGATCCATGCTTATAGCCTTGTTGTTTTTTAAATGATGATCAATTTATTTTGCCCAAAATCTCAAAATTTTGCGATTGAGTCATAGAAAATTTACTATTTTCCTTTTTAAACCTTCTATTATACGAAAACGCCCGACATCATTTCAAATCAAATTGGTTTAAAAAAATTTTTTTGAAATTTTTTTCATTTTAATGCCTAATGCCACCTTAAAGCAGTAAATATTATTAGTATTACGAATTTACTAGTGACAAAAATAAAAACATCATTAGCATCCAGTGTTGGGAAAAAATCCGATTTAAATTTAAGAAATCAAAAAATCGGATTTTTTTATTTAGATCTGATTTTTTTATCTGAATTTCAATTTTACCCAGATAATCTTCCAAGGTAGTAAATATTGAAATCCTTTTGATACCACTATTTTTTAAATACAATAATCTAATCAATTTTAAATAAACTAAAGATAAAAAACATGCAAAACAACATTTCAGAGTTTGCCAATTCATTCCAATATCAGGGCAGTAGTAACTCTAAAACAATTAGAATACACTACTTGTATCTCTTTAGTGTACTTGATTTGAATCAATAATTGAACTAATAATGTGCTTTGATTTACATCATGAGTTTAATCCGATTTAAATCAATGATTTAAATCGAGTAATTTAAATCGACCAACACTGTTGGCACCATTTGTGAAAATTGCCCATTCCGTGCATTACGTCGGTAAAATATGCTATGCATTTAAGAGTTAAGGAGTGCATTGTTTCGTTTTCACACTTTGTCCACTTTCGTTACATAATTTGTTGAGACTACACGGAAGTGATGCCGTAGTATAATTTCTGCTCAAATTAATAGAAGTCTTTAGCTTTGTTGAAATTAGTGCCATTTAACGCTATGGACAAATTTCCTAATTCGATGAATAAAAACTCATTTAATAAAGCAACATTGCACTCTTAGCCCTATTAAACCAGGGGGGGATTTCCTGCCCCTACGTATTTTGATTTTTACTCAATAATATTGAAGTTTCTTATTTAGACTCATTAGGGATCATACCCCCAATCAAAATTTTCTAAATATCTGTTCATTTTATGTATCGCATTTTTTTTCAATCGTATATACAGTCTTCCAATCAGTGTTCGGAAAAATCCGATTTAAATTAAAAAAATCAAAAAAATCGGATTTTCTTATTTAAATCGGATTTTTTATCTAAATTTCAATTTTAACCACGCAATCTTCCAAGGTACTAAATTTTAAAAATCCTTTTGATACTACTTTTTTTGAAATACAATAATTTAATCAATTTTAAATAAACTGAAGATAAAAAATCATGCAAAATAAGAAATTCAGAGCTTGCCAATTCATTCCAATATTAAGACAATGATTTCAAAACAATTAGAATACACTACTCGTATCTCTATTAGTGTACTTGATTTAAATCAATAATTGAACTAATAATGTGCTTTGATTTAAATCATGAATTAAATCCGATTTAAATCAATGATTTAAATCGAGTGATTTAAATCGACCAACATTGCTTCCAATTTTTGCAAAAACGTTTTATTATTGTTGTTAGTATGACGAAAAGTAATTAAAGTAAACAAAAAATTATATTTGAATAGTTGAGATTGAATTCTAAGGAATTCTATCATTTTCAACTGTTAAACCCAATATTCGATATATTTGAAAAAAGTTTTCAAATGTGATATGTCCTCGAAGATGATGACTTCAAATTTCTGAACAGTCCAAATTGATAGGGTTGCTATGAGAAATATTTGTGTAAAATTTCATTTTAATTCATAATCCAATCAAGAGTTGAATAGGGTTTACGCCCAATGGATTAATTGTAAAATGTTATGTTGGAAGTAAGAAACCGTTATTATCGGAAATGACAGATATAAGGGAAGAAAAATATATTAGTTGTTCTGTCGACCGACAAATTGAGGATGTGCAATATGAAACGATAAAGCACATTCTGCTTTAATATGTAGTAGGGCCCGGCGAATCCACTTTCTTATTTCTAATTTGAATCCAAATATTCCAGCAATGGATTCACGAATCTGAATTCGAATCCAAAATATGCTGTTTACGTAATAATTTATATTTCATAAAAAACAAATCTGTTATTAATAACTATTGTTAAAACCGACTTGAAACTTGAACAACTCTAGAAGATTATTCTACAATAGAAGAATTCAATTTAGAATCGTGTTTTACTAATACGCGTAAAACAGATTTAATTGCGACATTTTTTGTTCAAAAAGTTTCAGTACCCTCGCTAAAAAATGTCTATGTCAACCCCTGCTTGTTTCAAGATTCGTATTTTCGAATCCATAGATTCGGTTTTGATTTCGGATATTCGCATGTACCCAATATCTGGTTTCGAATAAAAGCGGTGGAAAGTTAATCCTGAATCCAAGCCGCTCTCAGCACAAACATTGGGATATCAGTTTCCACTAAATACTCAACTTCGCCTTAATTGACTAGTCTCTATATTTAGTGGTTTTGCTTAATGATTCCTTTGAAAATATTTTATAGAAGAGTAAGAAATTGTGCAGAATGCTGTAAAACGATTCCCTATTTCAATTCAATTTCAAAATAGCAAACTAACTTATTTAGATTGAATTTCAAACACCTTTAATTTCGATGCAGTAGCTTTCAAATTTATTAGTTGATTAAATGCCCTCTGCGTTCATGCCACTTTATTTCTGCTTCAGTTGCTCTTGTTTGTTAATAGTTTTCCATAATCTTGTGGTAAATTGTTAATAAACAGTTTAATTTCACTTAAACAACTAACATTTAAACACAAAAATTTTCCGATTAAATGAATTTAACTGCCTAAGCACGTTTAAGGAATTTTTCCGAGAACTTGTCATAGGTACATGTACACGACTTGTTCATTTCTATGTTAAATTTTTCACTTTTCGCATGACCAAATTGAGAGTGTGGTAACAAATGATTCTGACTTGAAAATTCATAGAATACTTTTTATTCTATGAAATTGCAAGTATTTCTTGCAAAGCAAAGTTGTATAACGAACGAAGTTATTGTGCTAAAAATATATATAATTTTGCTCACTTAATCTAAAGATAATACAGGGCTGATTGTAAGTTGACTAAGAATTTTACTGACTAGTTGCCAGCATTTCCTAGTTCCACCAGTTGTGAAAATGGCTGGTTCCAACTGTGGCACAGTGTTCAAAACGGAGTCTGTAGTTTGGTTTAAAAAACGACGATTTGCAATCCTTTCTCTATTACTCATAATATATAGAATCAAGCGTTCAAACCAAAGTTTAAGCCTATTTATTAAAATTGGTGTTAACTTAAAAACAAAATTCGTAGCATAATAGTTAATTATGTGAATGCGGGAAGTTGTATTTGTTGAAATATGTCTAAAGCTATGTATATTCTGATATTATTTGGAAATTATAAAAAACTGATTACACCTATTTCCTCTTTTTGATGAAATATTTAATTTTTTAATTGGATTATTTCTACCTACTAAAAGGGAAGTTTATGCTTATATTATAGAGTTCTAAGGGTTTGTTAATTCATTAGGTTTTTATAAAATTCGTAACAATTATATAAGAGAATGTGTGGAAGTACTTCACAAGTACACTTTGCTTTTTCGCATATTTGAGAGTTTCAATATAGTAAAATATATCCATTAATTTGAAACTAGCATTGATTTCTCTCTCTCTATCTGTATTTTCTTCACAGAATGTAACATGTTATTTCCTTAATTAATATAATGAACGTTTACTTTAAGAGATTGGTTTTCCTCAAAACTACTATTTTGTCAACATTTTGTTATTATTTTTCTTTTAAAAGCACTTTCTTTATTTATTTTTAGTGCTAATTAAGATTGGATTCTCAACGTTATTTAATTTTTAGGAATTTTCGCATGAAAGTCCTTTTTATAAAATGTTACTTTAATAACTGCGTTTGGATTGAAACCCATGCACCATATTAAATATAGAACATATTTTTTATTAAGTATATCAATTTCCGGTTTTTCTATCCATAAAATTTTATTGAAGCAAATACTGTTCTGTTTATTGAAGCTTTACTTTTCTAAAAATAAGGTACGTTTGTTTTAAAAGGGCTTAAAACATATATTGTTATTAGTGTCCTGAAAACTTACGTATGATTACACGAGTAAAAAGCAATTTTTGCGCTAGTATAATTTTTGGTAAAATTTGCTTAATATTGTGTTTAGAATTTATGGTTTCAATAATTTTGTATTAATCGAATAATAATTTAAAGATTTTCATTTAAACATAGGTTAATAATAGAGAATATAACTAGTCGTTATGCATTATTTGAGAAAATTATAAATATTTTGTCACGAAATTTAATTTTATTTTTCTATGAATTTCAAGTTAGAGGCATCATTAAAATCCATTGATTTTTATATTTTGAAATTGAATTGTTTTCTCTCATTGACTTGCTATTGAATTTTGTTTGAAAATTATTTTAAAGAATTTTGATTGAAATGAGCAAAGGAACCAAAATATGTAATCATATATATCTGTGCCAAGTTAATTTCTGCTAAAAAAAATCGTACGATGCTTGCGAAATTTTACATCATCATTTTCCTCATCTGATAGTTTCTTTGTTACAGCTTATCTGAGAAATCCTTAGATACATCACTCACATTTTCATCCAATGCACCTGTAAATTGGACTCAAGCAAGCGCACAGTAAATTCAGGAATGCGACATTGCACCATTCAAAAACCAAAATGCGAAATTCAAGCACATCATTTGGATTGCAAATAATGAAAATTGCCAACTGATGATGTTTAAAGTTTAAGTGAAATTTCAGAAAAGGGAAAATACACACAATCTTCAAATTTACAAATTGTTGTCTAAGAAGTTTTCAAAAAAACGTTCAGGGAAAGTACTGTATAATTTCCACGTAAGGTCAGGGTTTAAGGACGTAGTTGGCTCTTAAATGTTCGTCTGTATATGGCGACCGACAAGGAAGTATAGAGTTAAGGACATGTGATACTTTTTTTATTTTGTTTAACATCATTTTGTCACAGAAAGCAGATGAGGCGATTCTTGATCAATTCCTATCATATTGTCAACGTTTTGCCTTGCTGGAAGCTCTCACCAAGGTTTCAAAATGGATTTTGGGAATTCCATTCCATACTGTGCTACAATATATAAAATGCAATAAAACAAATGCATCATAAAGCATATTTATTGTTGTGGTAGAGCAAAAACAGCTGTTTTAATAAATAAATTTCTTTGAAAATCTTCTTGAAAATTGTTGAAGATGTGCTGGTTAAAACCGAGGTTTTCTTGAAACGTTACACTGAGAAGTTTGATGTTGTCTTGCTGTTCCTTTTTAAATGATCAAGTGAGTTTTGTTATTCGCAAAAAGATTGTACGCAGCATACCAGTCAAGTATTAGCTGCGAACTAATGACAGCGCCATCAAGGTTATTCTTTCCAGCTACCATGCAACTAACATTATCTGCATATTTTATTAGTGGAAATTTAATTCTAAAGGAATCCTATACTAGATTAAATTAAAGAGGCTCAAATATCATCCCTTGTGGCCCCAGAATTGGTTGTTTTATTACTGGAAAATTGACCACGGTAACTAACAAATTGGCTGCGTTGCGAAAGAAAACTTTTTATGAAATTGATTGCATAGTCAAACTAGGGTGCCAGACAATGGATGAATACAACAATGATGATGGAATCTTGCTTTGATATAAGTGTGATTTAACCTTCCATTGGGTCCCAAACGGAATAGTACATCTGATAGAGAAAAAGCATGAGGTTGCATGTTTTTAATTTGTGCGAAATATGAGAGTTCCATCTTAAATTGAATGTTATTAAAAGACTAAGATTGTTAACGACATGTATATTATCTTAATATGTTTAATTTTTTTACTAAACGTGAACAATATGTTGAGTGAGATTATTCGGCGACTATTCAAATATAGCCATTTATTGTGAAATTGTTATAATTCATTACGCTTTCTGATGACCTATTTTTTACAGAAAGAATTTTCGATTTTAATTTTATTTAGCACACAACACTTTATCAATTATTAAACTTTCTAAATTCATTCGAATTATTAAACGCATCAAGCGCGATTTTGGTAGTAACATCAATAAAACGAGTTGTTTGTCAAAGTGTCAATCAATGATTTTAAAATTGAACTTTATAAATTAATAATATACTACCGCACTTCTCAAATAACCAATATGTTCAAGCAAACTACTAAATTTGTGCAATTATTTCGGCTTTATCTAATTTTAGTTGAAAAGGGTGCTTTTAAAAAAAATGTATGCTGTCATCGCTATCAATTCTGAAAAGTAGGAAGTTCTTCTATCATAATATGTATTTACTGAATGGAAAATTATAAAAAATACTGAAGTGTAAGTACGATTAATCCACAGTGATGCTCTTTGGTTTGAAATAAATTATAAAAAATGATTGGCTTTTAAACCTGTTGTGCGAAAAATTTTAAGTATGCCATCATATGCATTTACTGGAACGAACCTTCATACTGGAAAAAAATATACGAGTCGTTTATGAACATTTATCACAAAGTATTTTCTAGTTCTCTTCTAAAAAGGAAACTCAGTTAGTATGTAAAGTCTTTTTAGAATCACAGGGGCTTAGAGCCAAATGGTGCCAACTTCAAAAATTCATTTTAGTATATCTTCCACGGTATTCAATTCACATATTTTTGCTATTACATTCATTTTTGAAAAGTTTTTTAGGTTAACTGTCCAGAGCAAAAAAGGTTGCACCTTTTGTCTTTAAACCCCCGATAAAAAGAACGTTCAGTGGATTGCATTTGCAGGCACAAACACAAGTCTCCGCCAGAACAAAATCCATGGACTCGCTGAATGTATTCCATTGTCCTAAAATATTAATCAACTGCTGTTAACTTCCTTTTGTGTGTTTGTAAAAACTCAATATCCGAACAGGTCCACCTCTCACTAGCATTCCTATTAGTGTTCTAATGATATTCGACAAACACGCAAAATTTTTTTTCTTCGCAAAAGTTACTATTTGTAGTTCATTTTAAAATAATTGTTGAATTAACGCAATTAAACCATAATATGACGTTAATTGAAAACTATACGCTCTTTTCAAAAATCATATGCAATTTAGTCAAAAATACTCATTGTTTCCATACTTAGCTCAATTTACATATGCATTCTCGCAAACGCATCGTATTTCGATACAAAAATTTCAGATTTAATTACAGTAAATAACCAGGAAACTGCTCGCGCTATGCACGGGGAGTTCAATAACTGTATTAGATATTTGATAAATGAATAAACTTTAAATAAACCATATGTTGTGTTTTTAACAAAATAAATAATAAATGTTATCATCATACATTGGTAAAATTATTTTTATTCACAATTTTACCATATGACACTCCTTAATTAACCATTGAATATTATAAGCACATTCACAGCATGGTAACACCTAATGCAAAAGAGTGTATAGAATCACAATAAAATCGAGTCCATTATTGAAGTATTATAGATTAGAATACGATAAAGTAGCAATTAGTCTTGCTCTTGATCCAGGATTACACACGTGAAGACATGCTATTTACACAATATTTAGCAATCCATTTTCAATTTACTTTTACCAAATTGTTCCCGATCGATTGATCATACCGATTCTTCAAATGTGCCACCGCTAGCACCAATTCAGCCTGAGAAATATTGTTGACAGGGTAACCAATTACCTTAGAAGAAAACTAAAGACCAGTATATACCTGTTCCTAAAATATGATTTTTTTATCAATTCTCTACAAATCAATTTTCTGATTTTTCAATTAAAAAATCTATTTTTCCAAACATTGGTATAGCAAACGCGGCAAAGATTTCATCAACTTTGAGTTTTTTGACGGTTTTCCTCCTCTAATCGCATGTTTTGACGTGAATGTCAACCAATTGTTCCTTTGTTGGAGATTTCTATGCAAAAAAACTATTGTAATGCTCAAATCATAGTCTTTTCTCATGTTAAGAATTTTTAACGATTGTAGAAAAGTAAAAACAATTTAATGACTTTAAAGACAGGCTTTTAAATAAAAACCAAGTGGTGAGGTTGATTGTTGATTTCTTCAACAATTTTCTATTTCAGTTTCAAAAATTTTAATTCAAAAGGGATACGTCCAATGACCCTAATCCCTCCCAAAAATGATACGCTTTGTGTTGAGGCGCAGTGCGATGAAGATTGATGCGCCCAAATGAGTTGTGTTGATTGATGCAACCATGCAGTGAGATGTATCCTTAATATTACCATAGCGTATGTTGTAATGCTCAACGATTGATGATAGTTTGTTATTGTGAATGCTTATTCTTTAAATGTACATAATTTTATTTCTTGAACTTCAAGAAAGCGAACTTAATCTTTCTATAAGAATATGTCATCTCTGACATGTATGTCATTTTGTACATTCGATAGGAAAAAATCTTATGTTTTTCTTATTATGTTATGGAAAGTTTGCCTCGGACTTTTTTGATGTCTAATTAATATTTGGTGTTTGTGATAAACGCCAGATAAATGCATTGCCAGTTGAATAATGCTGTTCAAAGTTAAATGCATCAAATAAATCCTGTAAGGGCATAATTTAGATTATTTATGAAATTTGTTGATGTAGTGAAATCACCACGAATCATAAATAGCTAATGAATTTTGAGGAGGAGCTAGTTAAGTGGCTTCTGACTGAACTCACATCAACAATTGCATTATTTAAATATCACCATGGACTGAAGAGTGCAGAGGATTATAGCATGCTGTGACGAACTCTAAAATCAAATTTAGCATACATGACATTTTTACCTAATACGAGCAGCCCTCGCAATTTAAGTCTAATAAAACTATCGATACTAAGGAACATTTCAGGGATGTTCTCAATATTGATGCATTCTTCGAAAGCCCAACTAGGTGTAATTATTTGAGGAAGCGTGCAATAGGTATTTAACCTCGAATTTCCTGTTGCTTCCAATTGAAAGCTTAAAATGCATTTATATATATATAATTGTAATGAAGTTACACCATAGATTTTAATCTACTTTTAATTACTAGCGTCTGTCTTGAACTAACAGACCTGGCTGATTTTGCTTAAATCACATTTTATTATATTGCAAATACATTTTTTCTCAATGTTGACATTTTCTAAAGTTCACCTCTTTCCTTTATTGCAATTGTTTATCGGATTGGTCAAATGAGTGTCATTTATGCGAATATATTAAATATATTTGAATTTTTGTGAACATTATGTAAACACCCTGGCTTAAATTTTGCAATAATCGTTTTCATTTCTATTCTGTGATTCTGATTATCTGGAATGATGAGTTATCCCATTTACTAGTAAATTGCTTTGATAATTTATCATTGCAATAAGTTACTTTTTACAATGCTATTAAGCTTCGATAATTGCTTACGTCCTTCCTGCTTTTTAAATTGAATTAGCGAAAAGCTATTTGCTCATATTTATTTATACATTTTATGCAATGAAAACGTAATATTAAAAATTTATTCTTATTAAACACATCTTCGAAAGAAAGTGTAGTTACTTTGGCACTAAATTTGGGCGATGTGCCGGTTTATCTCAAAGAAATTTTTTGCTTTTTTATTAGTAGAGTTCCGAAGTTTATTTTTAGTTTTATGCGTCTAGGGAAGGTTAATGGTTTCTAATATATAAAATCTTTTTATTTCGAATTGTTTGCAAATTGACTTTTGCACCATAATATTGTAATTTTGTACATGGCAAAGGACTAGTATTTTAAATACATCAAATTTTAAATTTTCTTTAAATGCAGTAATTTTAAATGTTAGATAATAAGATTCAATATCTCAATATCTTTTGAAACTTTGGAATTATATTACGGCCTGTATTGTACATTCCAAGGGATATCTTTATTTATAAAGAAATTATTGAACTATATTTAAGCAAATTGGGAAATTTTTTTCTCAAAATGAAAGTTAATGGAACGCATACACCAGCATTTTATCTACTATTTAATATAAAACCGCGACTCTCCATGCCCTACTAAATGCATTTACTAGGCCATGGGATATCTAAATATAGATGACCTTGGACAAACCCAAGCTATATAAGTGGTATAGAAATGGAGATAGAGTGGAAAAATCAATTTAGTGACAATGGCAGCTACTACGATTACCATAAAAGTGAAGCGTTCCATTTTGGCGCAAGCTGCACATTTTAACTTTATTTCATCATTTGATATACGTTATTACGCTAAAAATTATAACTAAGGAGCTAATTTAGATGGGCGAAAACTTAAAAAATACTTAGTGTTTATTAATTTTAAGCAATAATTTCTATTCAGTACAACACTGCCTAATCTGACATAAAATGGAATTTCTAGTCGATTGGTATCATTTTCAATTTCTAAGCATTAATATATATTTTTGCTCGCTAGATGGCATTGAGTGCAACTAGGCTCATTGCGTATTTAACCCTTTGGCTGCCACCGCCTGTTATGCTAGCAGAGTGTGCAGACTGATAATGACATTCAACTTGCTTTAGTGGCAATTTGTAAAAAATGCCTAATTGAAACCACTGTGATACCAGTAAAGAACTTTTGTTGCAGGATGTGAGCATGGAAAAGTTTTTATATCATTGAACTAGTCGAATTTAGCAGACAATACCAAAACATTTTTGTTCGACTTGAGTCGAATATGGCAGTCAAAGGGTGAACAAAAAATATGAACTTCAAACTAGATTGGGGAATTGATTAATAATGAAATTTTAGTTTTGCAATTTCTGCTTAAATATTATCGTATAAGGACAAAATTAGTACCATTAGATTAGAGAATATATTTTTTATTAAATTTATACTTTTAAACTGTTGTAAAAATTGTCGAAGATTTGTTTTTAAAGAACCTGAATAATGTAACATTTGCTTTTTAAATATTTCTTAAAAGGCCATTTCCTACTGAATCATTTTATTGCTTTCTAGTGTTACCTTACAATTTGATTCTGCAATTCTATGAGAATGGAATTGGCATGTTTAATTTTTTCACCTGCATTACATTTCCAGACTATGTAACATCATTTTAAGTGGTTAAATTAAATTACAAATTTTCATTATTTCAAATGAATTTTACTTTTTTAGGAGAATTTTGATTTCAGCTAAAGTCTGACTTATATGTTACTTTATCAATAATTTATACTTTTGCGAATGTATTTTTGAATATTCTTAAAAACATCTATTTTTAGTCATAAAATATTTCTTTTTAGAATTACTTGTCATGCTCCATGTCGAGGGTTCTCCTTACATTATTTTAATAAACTTATTACTGTCGTCCATCATAAGATTTATGTTATTCAATTTTGCAAGGGATCTACCTGAATTTTCTAGATCTTTTTTAAAATTATCTTGTATGATGATTTTGAAAAATTTTGAAATTGTTTGGGTTTAGATACTTATAAAAATTTCATTATTTGGAAATAAATTGAAATTTTCCATCTCTGACACAAGATGGTTCAATTTTTTTTCATTTTATTACTTTGTTTTTCATTTGGTGTGAGTCTTGCGTTGATCTACTTATTGCTTGAAGATTGAGAATTTAGCAAAATAGACTATGGTAAGGCTAAAGTTATTCTTAACTTTTCTCTCAAAATATAAATACGCTAGTTTAAAATAGAGAGTGAATCGTCTTCTGGTACTTTGGTAATGATATTCATTAGTTTATTTTGTTTTTTTAGAATTTGTCAGTTCAAGGGGACGACGAAGAACGAGAAAAAGGCCAGGAATCGGATGGAAGTAAATCCATATTCGAAGCAGTTAAGCACAGTGTTGGTTCAAGAGTTACTCAGGTTTGTTTTAGTGGAAAATCGTAAGTGAAACTTGCACAGATAGGTACTGTTTTTTGCTTAATGTATTTTAATCGTGTATGGTAAAAACTTCCACTTCTGGGTTGACCTGGCAAGGGTGAAATTTTTGGGGTCTTTAGGAGTTCTGCAAATTCTAGCTTGAAAACATAATCTTGCATATTTAGTGTACATTTAGACGTCCTTTATAGTGCAATTTTGACCTTTGTGCTGTTTTCATTTAACAATAATTATGCATTCTAAAATTGCTTAATTCTTAAGTGTCTTATAAAGTGTAGTCTATCGAGACGAATTAACTCTAATTCTAAAGATTTTACTGATAGTTGCTGTTCTCTCCAACTGCTGATGGACAAATTTTTGAGACGGACTCTTCGTCTGGCGAAAGCCTCAAACGTGAGGCTTACAACAAATCTCGAGATTTACATCGAAGAAACGCAAATGCAACCAAACGCAACATAAATGGGGTTTGTTGTTAGTGAAACCGGCTCTGTCCTAATATTTTATAACCCATTCTCGTTTTCTTTTTAAATCCCAATCGTTTATGCACTGATGATTAATCGAAACCCTTACCAATTCTCGTTAACATTGATTGCATAAGTTTCTTTAACATTTTCCACTTTATGTATTTCTAATAAAAATTGTTTTTAATTTATTTTGTAATGTATGTTATAAGCTATGGATTCGAAATTAACAGGATTCTTTGAGTGACCCGAAAATCGATTCAGCAATCAAATTTCAAAGATTTACATCATTGAATTTGAATCAAAAATATTTTTGAAAAACCTTTCCATTGTTTAATTGAAGTTTTATAACCCTGACTCTTTACTGCAATTGGTTGGAGACATTATCAAATTTATTATTGTCTTTGATCATTAGTTAATTGTTTTACCTCCTAGATTCAAAATTCTAAGTATGCATACTTTCTCTACTACCTATTTTATCGTTCTTGTTCATAATTTCGTTAGTAAAATTTTCGTTGAAATCATGTGCTATACTATGCGTTAAATTTTATCAGATATTCAACTAAATTTTGCATCGGGTGTCATTGTTAAAGCCTACTTCAACCCATTATTTCCTTGACACGGGTGTGGTAATTTGTGGGTGCTAAATTGGATTTCAATTGAAGACTAATTGTAATTTAAGGTTCTTTCACTTGGTGCAGACATTTTACCCGAATACAAACTTCAATCACCCCGTATACATCGGTGGACGATTCTCCACTACAGTCCTTTCAAAGCCGTGTGGGACTGGATCATTCTTCTTTTAGTCATTTACACTGCCATATTCACGCCTTACGTGGCAGCGTTTGTCCTATCAGAAGAGGAATCCAAAATTCGCAGTCGTCAGACGAAATCAAATCATAGTCAGACAAGCCGTTATAACGATCCTCTCGTAATTATCGACCTCATCGTTGATGTTATGTTCATCATTGACATCTTGATTAATTTCAGGTTGATTTCTGAAGCTTACATTTTTAGCGCTATAGGTCTCATTTGATTTTTCCATTTATCAGTATAACCGATTTATTGTTTTCGTGAAAAAAACTTTTTTCTAGAATAAAGAATTTGCTTAATTGTGCTTTGGTAAGTTTTTCTTGCATTTAGAACAACGTACGTCAATAAAAACGATGAAGTTGTTAGTCATCCTACAAAAATAACAGTTCATTACTTTAAAGGCTGGTTTCTTATCGACGTTGTCGCTGCGATCCCATTCGATCTTCTGTTGTTTGAATCTGAAGAGGACGAGGTATAATGCTCATTTATTTACTTGGTGCTTTTGATATGCGACACGTTAATTCGCACTTTTAAGCATTTAGGATCTGTAATTGTAATGAATTTCATACACAACCTAATATCTCTCTTCAATGCTTAATTTACTTCTGAGTTTTCACGAATTTATAGACTACTTAGCATTCCCGTTGCATGATTTTGTGTTTGACTCTGGTTGAGATTAATTGTTCGCAAGTCATCTATTTGGCTTCTAAGGTATACCCAAATACTTTTGGCTTAGTCTCAGTTGCTGAGTCAGCAATGCTGACCTGTACTTGTTTTAAACTGACCATTTAGTTTTTTAGACCAAATTACTTGCAAGTCTTTTTTGAGTTCATGTTTTTATAGATCCTTTGAATGCTTTGGTAGGCACTTGAGCCAGGAGTGTCTGTGGGTCATTTGGATTTGGCCGTTACCAGCTATAATTCGCTACTACGTGATCTACGTCTCGCTCACTTTTTGCCTGTAAATATGTGCAATTAACAGAAAGAAAGTATAATACACAAAAAAGGCGCATATATAGTTGTTAATAAAATGCCTATTTATAACTTGATATTCAAAAGTGATGTCTATAAAAGTGCAGTTTGTAAAGAAATGTAACGTGAAAAACCGTGACACGCGTGATCTGTCAAAATATTGACCCACGTACACCTCCTATTAAATCAGAATGCACGTGATCGATTAATTGCCCTAGTCAAATTACATGATAAATATATTCGCATGTGAGTGGAGAACTTATGCACAGTGTTGGAAGTTATTACTCATCGTATACAGAATTGCATTAGATAACTATGATCTTATTACGGGTTGTAACCTTTTACCTAAGTCATTTTACTAAGATAAAGAAATGACTATCTGTTGCATGCGATTAAATTTTATTTGGCAAGTGTCATAAAAAGAGTAAATCGCGGTTTAGTGCAAGAGTTGTTTCAATTCATTTTAAAAAATTGGAGACCTCATTCAGTTTCCATTAAGATATTATTCGAAATCTCGAAACAATTTTTTTTAATCCATCTATTTAAGATCAAGTGCATGGGCATGGCGACGTTAAGTTTGTTGAAGTTTTTCTTAATAAACAATGAATGTTTCTTATTTTAGTTAAACCAAATGAAAGAACATCAGCTGTAACATTGATTGACAGTTTCAATTTGACTCTTAATTAAACTATTCAATTAATACAGAGAACGGCAATGATGAAAGAATGTTTCTGCTGGAGAGTTACTAAAATGATTATATACAATTTGATAACATGCCTCAATTGGCGTTTAAACTTAGAATCAGTCTGAAGGTGTCATCTCAACCATGCATGCCAGGGTTAGATGCGGTTGAACTCCATACTCATTTTAGTAATAATTTATACTCATTTTATGAGAGACCAACATTTGATTTTATGTAATTGNTTCAGTTTCCATTAAGATATTATTCGAAATCTCGAAACAATTTTTTTAATCCATCTATTTAAGATCAAGTGCATGGGCATGGCGACGTTAAGTTTGTTGAAGTTTTTCTTAATAAACAATGAATGTTTCTTATTTTAGTTAAACCAAATGAAAGAACATCAGCTGTAACATTGATTGACAGTTTCAATTTGACTCTTAATTAAACTATTCAATTAATACAGAGAACGGCAATGATGAAAGAATGTTTCTGCTGGAGAGTTACTAAAATGATTATATACAATTTGATAACATGCCTCAATTGGCGTTTAAACTTAGAATCAGTCTGAAGGTGTCATCTCAACCATGCATGCCAGGGTTAGATGCGGTTGAACTCCATACTCATTTTAGTAATAATTTATACTCATTTTATGAGAGACCAACATTTGATTTTATGTAATTGCAGCTTGTATAGCTATACTACACTTAAATCTACTACTATAGTTATGAAAATATCGAATATATATGCCGTCTCATTTCATTTATCTTTGATAATTAAAAAATAACCGGGCAATATCCACGTTATGCATTGTAAACCGGTTTTTGTTTATGCTGCCTAGTTCTACAAAATCAGGCCAACCCATCTAAGTCAGCGAGGGACTTTAGTTATTATTCTTCATTGAGACTTTTAAAAAAGCGCAGCTCTAGATTTTTTTGCGTCAGTTAATAGAAATATGTAAACACTTGTTTATGTAAATATAATTTGACTATTATCAAATATGTTTTGCTATTGCGGGTTTTTGCGAATCCAGAATCTTGTTTTGTGGGTTGTTTATTGGTTGAAAATTTTATATAAAATGCAGTTCTGGATAGATATAGAATTGTCAGTGTGGTGAGGCACGCCCAATTATGGATTTATTGACGACCTAGATCTCTGTCATAGTTTTCTAATTTCATTTACAGATGTTTTATAATGGCAAGACCAAAATTATAGTACAATGTCACATTTTCTAATGTCTCACTTTTTCGATTGGTCAATAAAATATTAAACTAGCTAAATATTCGTTTTTATTAAAATGAGATGTTTTTTCAAAGTGAAGAGTATTATAAGCTAATAAGTCGTCTTTGTAGCTTTTCCCCACTTGATTTTGGAAAAGGAGCGGTAGTAATGTTAGATTAATCCTAGATTAATTTTTTAGTTTTATTACTCGCATGCTTAGACTGACAATCGGTTTATATCCACCATTTAAGCTCAATTTCATTCGCTTTTGATAGGACCGGCTAGTTTACCCTGGACCAGAGATGCTAATGTTTCACTATAAAGGGCATCTTTTACTATCCATGGAATAGCCCATTACTCACATTGCCCATAAAGAATATTTATCTATTACAATCCATTTAACCCATATATTCTATAAGCTTTTGACTACCATATTACCACTTTTAATAAGCTTTACTATATTCATAATAGGCGTTATTGCTAGGTCGTTTCTTTCCATGCTAAGTTAATATTTTACAATATTATAAGTATGAATTATGTAAGTTGACTCACAGATTATGTATAATGTAGCTTTCTAAATGTTTGCATATTGCTTCGCCTATACATTGTTATATTAAATAAAGTGATATATAATGAAATTTAAGCTGCATCAAGGCCTACTAAATATTAAGTGATCCACGCTTCAATATTATTTGAGAGCCTTGCACGCCACATTATAGTGCAGCATATTTACTTCTTTACTTTGTACTCGGCTTTCAATTTCATTGTTGAAAATTTCAATTCATCATCGGCATGTAATTTCATAGCAATTTTTATCTGCAGGGAAAATGCATTAATGTGATATGTATTATTTTTGCATTTTTAATTGAATCGTCAGAAAGCGGCTTCCAATTTGACGAAAAATCGAATTCATCAAATATGTCCAACTTTCACACTTGTTTATCTTCTCTTGACATCATTTGTCGAACTCCTCAACAATTAGACTACCGAAGATCGAAGGTAAAAGTATTTGAATGATTCATGGAATAGTTTTTTCTTCGATTTTCAATTCTTCATGATGGCATAATACATGCGTATTGGGTTAAGTTCCATGCGAATGCTAATTATATCTTAGTTACATTATGTAAACAAGTATTGAGTATCAACCACCGGGGCATCCCACTTCCAAGTATGCTATACGGAAAATTCTTAGTAGCTCAACGACATATTTTTTTTGAGAAATGATCTAAATACGTGACAAGCTGATTGAACAAGCTGTCGTAAATACTCTGATAGATGTTATTTGAGTTGACATATTGGATTTACTGATTTCAATGTTGCTGTAATTTCATAGATTGTCTTTTAAATTTTAATTACAAATTAATAATTTTTTCGTTTCCGCATGCTTAATATTTTTCATATACTTGGGGTGACCAGAAAGTTCCCGGAAATCCAAGAGCGTATTTTATTAATACAAACAATATCAAACAACATAGTTACCACAAGAAGTAATTATGAGTTTACAATGTTCATAAAGAGCCAAAAGTTCTTTGCGGTACTTCTCTTCTGACACGTGTCGTAGCTCCTGCACCGAACGTTGAAGCACCTCTTGGCCATCGGAAAAACGTTGTCCTCGAAACGAATTTTTCAAATGCTTGAACACCTACCGGTCACATTGGTTCATATCTGGGCTGTAT